>JAJPUD010001357.1:410324-450040 GCA_023553655.1 Myrmecobius fasciatus
AGGGAAGTACTATGTATAGAGAGGGCAAAATCTAAGACTATTTCAACCTTTGATTGGCTTTGTTTTATTTTCTTGTTATTAGTTAAAACACTCCTCATGATTCATTCAATTAACTAGTAATACCAATGCTAAAATAGATCTGTGCCCTCAGTTATGTGGGACACATTTGAAGGATACAGTGAAGCATACACACTGTGCTTTGAATTCCTTGCTTTTGCTGTATTATTTACCTTTTTTGGAGCATGCATTTCTTCATTAATATCCTATGTATTGCTCTTCATAATTCTTCATAGTGTGTGACAGGCTGTTCATATCTACCAATTTCAATTCCATTGCTCTTTGGGTGATCCTCAACTTCCATTACTTATAGGCTACAGTGGTCCAAAACTCAGATATCTAACTCCATATGAAGAATATATAAACCATGTCTTTTGTTTTTTATGGTTATTGTTTTAGAGAGGAGTTTGGGTCATTAAACAAACCACAATTTCCTAAATGTATGTCTGATCTCATTTAATTTTGAAACTCTCAAAGTAGTTTTGATGTTATTATAATACAAAGAAGAAATTCATAGACTTGCTTTGTTTTTGAGCACCATGACCATGGGATAGAGGTCCCTAGGTGTGCTATCACCCTCTGAAATGAGTACCTTATTGAAGAAAGATTTTTTCTCTTTCCTCTCAGGGATACAAAGATGACCAAATTCTGCTTCATCAGCTAGATGACAAAGGTGATAGAATGCTGGGCCTGGAGTCATGTTTGTGAATTTAAATCTGGCTTTAGACACCACCTGTGTAAGTCACTTCCCGTTTCCTTATCTGTAAAATGAGCTGAGAAGTAAATGGCAAACAACTCCAGTATCTTTGCCAAAGAAACCCCAAATAGGATTTCAAAGAGTTGGACACAACTGCAGTGACTCAAAAACAAACAACAACAAAAAGCCATGTTTACTGCACAAGAGGAGATAATGCTTTTATATTAAGCATGTTTGGTGGTTTTGTCATCCCTCTTTTAAACATATTGACTCCAGGATGTTAGCTTCTGTCCCAGTAGGTGATATTTCATATTTGCTCTACTCATGGAAAATATAGAGAGAACTTTATGACTTCTGATTTTCTGGTTTTTGACACAATACTCTAGCTGCTTTCCTATCCTGTGACTGCCCCAAAGCTGGGACTTTTCATTCTGGCATGCCAATTTCCCTTCTTTCATTGATAAGTTCCTACCAGGGCCTCCATTTTGGGGAGTACCCAGGTCAGTCATCCTTTCTTTCCCAGTTCTACTTCTGAATTTCTATATTTTGGCACTATGTTCCAGCATAGGTTCAATTTTATTTTATTTCCATAATGGCTCCATTTATGCAATTCTAAAAATAATTATTCTTAGCATGAAACTATATGTTTCAGAGTTCAAAATTTCCTCAAAGGAGATAAGACTTTAAAGCCCACTGGATGTAAAAATTTCCCAATACTTTTTTGGACATGTAGAATAATCTTATAAAGAAGCCTGGATCTTACAGGCTCACCTAGACTTATAACAATTGTTTTGGTTGGATTAGAAAAACTAATTTCATCAATAAAAAGTTATTTTCTACTTTTCAGTCTTAAGTGTTCCAGTGTATGTTTTATTTTCTCCATGACATGCATTTTTTCTTCATTTCAATAGTTAGTAGTTTAAAAAAATAATATTGTTCTTGTCTTTCAAACTCAAGAATCCCATATCACACTATAGAGAAATTAATTATGTCCTCTCCAATTGCCAGGTGACTCTGAAGGTCTTTACTTTTTTCTGATGATTTATTAGATTTATCTTGGTGTTGCTTTTTGTTTTTGATTTCATGTTCATGTGCATTTTTGCAAGACTGATAGTGTGTCATTGTGGACTGGAATGATGATTAAAGTCCTTGATTTTTTTGGTTTCACAACAGCTGATGCCATATTCTCCCTCCCCCCCCTCCCCAGTGTTTTGTTTTTGACGACCACCTCCCTCTAACAGTCCTCCCCCCTTTAAAACCCCTCCCTCTTTTTTACACCTTTCCCCTAATCCTTCTATTAGTCTATCCCTTTCTTTTCCTCCTTTCCCTCCTACTTCCGTATAAGAAGGGCCAAGTTTTTCTTTGAAGCCAAATGTGTCTGATACACTCTTTTAGAGACCAATCTAATAAGAGTAAAATTTAAACAATACTCGTCACCCTCCCTTCTTTCCCTCAATTATATGAGATTTCTATGTCTCTTCATGAGATTTTGCCTTATTTTACCTCCCTTTTTTTTACTTTATTTTACCTCCTTTCCCCCTTTTTTTTGCAGTATGATATCCCTTCCACCTCTAATTTCTTTTCCATTATTATCAAAGTAAAATCAAATTATACCCCCATTCTTTAAGGATACCCATAGTAGAAATATAGTTCTCAAGAGTTCTTTCCTTTTTACCTTTTTATGCTTCTCTTGAGTTCTGTGTTTGGAGGTCAAATTTTTTGTTCAGATCTGGTCTTTTCATTAGAAGGTGAAATTCTTGTGTATCATTGAATGACCATCTTCTTCCCTGGAAGATAATTCTCATTCTAGCTGGATAACTTATTCTTGGCTGTAATCCAAGTTCCTTTGCCTTTCGGAATATCTGATTCCAGGCCCTTTGATCCTTTAATGTGGAAGCTGACAGATCTTGTGTAATTCTAATTACATTTCCTCGGTATTTGAACTGTTTCTTTCTAGCTGCTTGCAATATTCTTTCCTTGGTGTGATAGTCCTGAAATTTGGCCATGATATTCCTTGGGGTTTTAATTTTGGGGTCTCTTTCAGGAGGTGATCAGTGAATTCTTTCAATGCCAATTTTGCCTTCTGATTCTAAAACATCAGAGCAATTTTCTTTCATGATTTCCTGGAAGATAGCATCAAGGTTCTTTTTTTCATCGTGGCTTTCGGGGAGTCCAATAATCCTTACATTGTCCCTCCTGGATCTGTTTTCCAAGTCAGTTGTTTTTCCTAGGAGATATTTCATATTTTCTTTTTTTTTTTCATTTTTTTGTTTTTGTTTGATTGATTCTTGAAGTCTTATTGAGTCATTCACTTCTATTTATTCAATTTTAATTTTTAAGGTATTATTTCCTTCAGTTATCTTTTTTAGCTCCTTTTGTAACTGGCCAATTGAATTTTTTGGTTCATTGCATTCTTTTTCCATTTTGCCAATTTTATTTTTCAGTGAATTGTTGTCTTTTTCCAATTCACCATTTTTATTTTCCAGTGAATTAATGATTTTTTCCAATTCACCATTTTTATTTTCCAGTGAGTTGGTGACTTTTTCCATTTCACCAATTTTGTTTTCCAGTGAGTTGGTGATTTTTTCCATATCACCAATTTTGTTTTTCAGTGACTTGGTGTCTTCTTCATATCTCTATGGCAGGGCATTATATCCTTCTTGCACTGATCTCAATTTATTTCCCCATTCTTCTTCTAACTCTCTTTTGAGATTCTTTATGGAATCTGCCAGGTAAGCCTTATGAAATGGGGACCAGCTCATGTCCGCCTTTGTGGCTTCCTTTGGGGTTGCATTCCCTTTAGGAACCTCAGAATCTGGGGTCTGTCCAGATTCTCTCCATAAAAACTGTCTATGGTGACAGCTCCCTTTTGCTTCTTGCTTATGTTTTTGATTTTGAGGTCTGACTCAAGCACAGGACCCGTTTCAATTTGCCCTGGGGCAGTTCGCTGAGTTGACTTCTGGTGCGGGGCTAGTCCGGCTAGGTCTGCACTAGAACCACGCTTTCAGCTGTTCTCAATCCACCCTTTACCAAAGGAAGATCTGCCAAAGTACCTGCTCACAAGCAGAGCAAAATGGCCCAAGTGTCTCCCAGGGACTTCCTGGGTACTTAAAATCCACTGCTCTGTCCCAGCCCTGTCTTCTGCCCCCACTGCGTGCTGGCAAGGCAAGAGGCCTTGATCCCCTGCCCATCCGAAACTGACATTCTCCGGAGTTCTTTTGAAGTAAATTTTTGATAGAAGTGCATTGTACTCCACCAGTTTGGAGGCTTAATTTGTTCTGGGTCTGAGGGAAGATCTGAGGAGCTCACAGAGAATGATGTCTGCAGTTTGCCATCTTCTCAAGCTCTTAATATTGGACTTTTCCAATTAATTTCCTTACCGCTATTCTCTTCCCTCTATCTATCCTACAAAAATAATCTTGCTAAGACAAATTTGACTACATTGCTTCACTGTTCAAAGATCTAAGTGGCTCCATATTGCTTCTAAGATAAAATACAACATTCTAATCTGGTATCATAGTCCTCTACAATCTATTTTCAAGTTATATTTCCCTTCTTATTTCATATTATTCCCTTTCAGGAATATTCCAAAATTTCAATATCCTTTTCTCTATATTTAATCAAATGAGAGTAACCTGCTATTGCCTCAAACACAATGCTATATCCTTTGCCTTTATGCATTAATATAAGAAACTGCCCAAACTTGGAACACATTCTCTCCCTGCTTCCACCTCTTAAAATTTTTGTCTTCTGTGAAAGCCCAGCTTTCCTGATTCTTTCCTCTAATTTTGAGTGGTTTTTTTTCTTTCTCAATTTAGCTTTGATGTATTTATTTGTGTTTGAGTTATATCTTTCAGTGGAATACAAGTGCCTAAAAGAAGTGGACCATTGATTTTTGTATTTGTATTTCTAGTACCTCACACATAGTACATATTTAATAAATGTTGGTTTTATTTAATTGACTATTTATCCCAAAGAACCACAACATGTAAAAGCACAGCAGAGAAGCATTATATATTAAAAAGATATAGTCATGTGAGGAAATCCAGGAAACTAATAGAGGAAACAAAATGAAAAGTATTTGGATTAAGATCAGAGAGAGAGGAAAAACAAAAGTGATACCACAAATCGAGCATAATACACGGCTAGTGGGAGGAATTATAGAAGGAGCTCAGAGAATAGTTTACAAACCTGGCACAGAGATGTGGAATTGTCATGAGGAATATCCACTGTATGGACATCTGTTAGAGGGCTTGCTCCACAAAAAAGGAAGCAGCTGAGAATTCTGGGCTTTACATTGATGAATACCTCAGCCTTTAAATGGTAAAAAAATGTGAAAAGGAAAACTATTCTTTCATATCCGACTGTGACTAATAAAGAGGAAAATTATGTGGAAACAAGCCTTTTTTAAAGAAGACAACTTTGCTTTTAAGTAACCATTTATTTCAGTTTTTGTAATAAAGAAATAATGAAAAGCTGAGGTTAGAGTTTAGGGTTAGGGTTAGGGTTTAGGGTTAGGGTTAGGGTTAGGGTTTAGGGTTAGGGTTAGGGTTAGAGTCAGAAGGTAAGTAACTTGCAAATGATCACAGAATTGGTACATGCCAGAGGCAGGAATTGAACACAAGTCTTACTGCCTTTGAGGTCAATTGCTAAACATTACATTGTGATGCTTTTCTAAAGAAGAAATTAGGTCAGCTAGGTAGTACAGTGAATAAACCACTTGCCCCGGAGTCAGGAGGACTTGAATTCAAATATGTTTTTAGAAACTTAAGAAACTAAAGTCACTAAATATCAATTGTGAAAAATAAGAAGGAAGAAGAAGAAGGAAGAAAAGAGGAGGAGAAGCAGGACAAGGAAGAGGAGGAGGAGGAGGAGAAAGAGAAGAAGGAAGAAGAGGAGGGGAAGGGGATGGAGAAAGAATTAGGAAATAAATATAAAGTTCTATACTTGAGTTTAAAAAGCAATTTTTTAAGTACAACATAGGATTGGGCTAACTGGAAAAAAAGTTAAGAACTTGAAGTTTCAATAGACTACACATTCAATTTATATTTAAAAAGATGAGAAACAAATAAAAAGCTGACATATAGTAAACATATCATTTACTTAATTTACATGTGAAGTCTATGTGTCCTAAAACAATATAGCATCTTTATATGCATTTTTCTTTTTCTTAGTTTTATTGATTTGCCGGCACATTAAAAAATCAGGGGGAAAAGACAAAACCACAGATGACTCGGTATTTTATGTGTACGTGTAATTTTGGTCAGATTTCTAGATAATTATCTATACTCTTTAATTCAAAGATTAAAAAAGAAAAATAACTTTGATTTGTGCAAGCAAAATACTGAGGAACTGTTTCTATTGTATGGATGTTATTAAACTTGTCTTTTGAAGCAGAGAAGTTAAGAATGCTTTTGTAAAAGCCAACCCCCCCCCCAAAAAAAAACCCTAATAGTTCTCTATAAAGATTAAAGAATTCTTTCTTTTCTCTCTCTTTCCCATCGGTAACCTCTTTTTCTACCCATACACATGAGAATTTTTTTTTCTTTGAATATAGTTGATGAAGGACTTCTGGCAATGATGATGTTTGAAAGATTTCAGTTAAATATAGATTCCCTGAAAAACACTTCATTAATAATGAAGAAGAGCACCAGAAATAACAAATATTTAACCAAAATTGGTGAGTCCTTCCATCTAATCTAGGATTTCACCAGAATATAACCCAAATCTATGAAGATTCCAGTTGGGCTTATCCCAAGGGATGAATCTTGAAAACAGCAACAACTATGGTCAGGTCTTCTTAGTGACATAGTAGATGATGAAACCTCATGATGTGTGATTGAGCAAGGAGATTGAGTAAGCTTGGTACATTAGATTCCACCAGGAGATGGCCAAATGAGAAAACGGGGATTGCTCTAGGAGACAAAATCTAAAACAAGGGACTGAAGATAGATGCAATGCAAGATAGGCAGCAATGTCCCAGCACAGATTCAATTTCTACAGGATTGTAGGAACTAATCATAGTTTGGACCTTTTTAGCCAACATCTAAAGTAGGAGGAACCAACTTTATAGCAGCTTTAACTAAGGAGATAAATCCAAGTGAGCTCAGAACAATATTTTAAAATTATACAAGTATTGAGGAAAATGGCAAATTTTTCATATTTCTAAATTACTTCATTACCCAATAATAATATTTTTGGAAAATGTTAGATTATAGAACTCCTAGAATATGTGATAGATCAGGCCCCTTCTTTTATTAGTGAGTTCTTTCTAGAACTTCTCTTTTGAGAAATGGCCCAGATTAAATATGCTTTATTTTCTTGGTTTTTCCACCATGACCCTATTTTAAGTATCTGCCTTCTTTCTACCACCAACCTTCTGCAAATTTCAGCTCTCTTTTATGTCTCAAAAAAACAAAACAAACCTGAGTCAGTTTTAATCATTTCTTTGCTCCATTTAGTAACTTTTTCTCTCTCACTGAATCAAGAGAATATGGAATGAAGCCCCTCTGAAGCCACATGGTCTTCCAAAAATGGGCATGTCTGTATTCTTTTTATTTATCCTTTCTTATTCTAGTTTAAGGCAGTAAAGACTCTAACTTTGGGATTTCAAAGGTCAGCAGAGCAAGCCGAATAAAACTGCAAGATAGAATCCAAGCTGGGTCTTGTAGCCGTTATAGCATTGATGCCCAAGAGAGTGAGGAGCAATCTTGAGGAGCTATTTTCTAATCCCACCCCATGGGATGGTAGTTATGCCAAATCTGGGCATGGATTTAGTGGGGCCAATCCATTGTAGAAACTAAATTAAGTTTTGAGGCTATTCCCATAGAAACCAAAGTTGCACAGGCGAGAACATATTCCTAGAAGTGTTGGGGGAGGGGAAGGGAAGGAAGGGAAATGCTTGTGTATTTGTGCGTGCTTAATTTTTGAAGTATCTCTTTAAGAGTTCAGAAATTAAATGGAAGTAGGGAATAGTTACAGGCCCCCAAGAAACATCCTTATATGTCCTTGAACCCTGGTAGGGAGATGTAACTAGCTCGATTCTCAGAAAGAGGGCCAAAGTCATTACATCTTTCTCTAACTTTTGAAGAATGAGTCACCAGAAATCACTAGTCACTAGGAAATGATTTACTGATTTGCTTTTTAGCAGAAAAGAGTTCCGATGGATGTCTGGCTAATTGAAGTCCCTCATCATTATCATTTTATTATTTGGTCTATGGTTTGTAATGAACTTAGAGAACTCATAATGTGTTTCCTTTTTTTTTTTTTTTTTGATCAAGAGGTCTATAATATGCTTCCTCTATCTATATCCAAATATTTCTTGTCATCTTTCACCGTCCAGTATGCAAATTCATTCCCACTGGTGTATTTTCTTGATTTATATTGCTATGCTAATGTTTCTTTTATCTATTTTCTTCCCCCTTAAATATGAAATGTCTTTCCATTATCCTATTCCAATTTTATTCAACTATAAACTATGAACTATCTGAGAACATCCCTTTATATCCCTTTTTTCCTAATATGGCGTATTGTACAGAGTTGGTGTTTAATATTTGCTAATTGGTGGCTCCAGTTTTACAATATCCATTATGTTTTGATATTAAAAGAAGCCAAATTATAGCAGGTCCTAAGTTGTTTTGTGAAATTCTCATTTTTCCATTTAAGAAATATGTTAGATGTCATATTTTTAATGTCCCATTTTAAAATCTAAAATAATAACTATTGCTTAAATTACCTGCTACTAGGCTTTGTCAGTGGATCTCAGGACATTTAATAGACGCTTATTTAGTTCATTACTTTGCATTGTCAGATCGAGGTTTTATAGGTGATAGCATTCACATCTCCTTTCCAGGCAGGACAGTTTCTACCAGTGTGCATTTGTGGTGCCAGGCAAACACTAGGCAACAGAAACCAAAGACCATAACTAATCAAGTGCACTGAGCCCCACTTTAGGTATGATTCTGTAAAGTGCTGATGGAGCAGGAAACAGCTATTAAAGTTCCCCCGAAATCCTCTAGAGATGTCCTGTAATATTTTCCATGGAAATGTTATAAAATATCCAATATAATTAGCTTCATTTAAAGGGACATTGTCAAGTGGTTTTACCTTCCTTGAAGGTGGTATATTTTCAGAATGGTCCCTAGACACTCTCTCTATATATAATTTAAAGGGCTTTGGTTGTTTAACAAAGCACAGACCATTGGGATATTCATTGAAACATATCTGTGTTGGGGGTAATTGTTCTCAATTTAAAAAGTTTACTGACACTAAATTTTTTTTTAATATTTTAAAGGAAATGAATCAAAGTTGTCCCTATAAAACATCAGCATCCTGAGAAGTTTTCTTGTACTTTTCAAATTATATAGCCCAGGAGAGAATATATACTATAAAACTGACTCACTGCCTCCAGCTATGATACAGACAAAATATGTTCTAAATCTGCTGGCTTTTTCCGTAGCAATGGCAACATTGCCTAATGCTCACTGGTTGTTTAGTCATGGAAAGCAGGTGTGTAGGTGAGGCCTGCTGATTATGGCAGCCTCATTCTCACTTCCCAGGTGGCTTTTCTACGTTTTCATCCACACATGGTTCCCTCTTAACCCAGTGTGCAAAATTTTTCCACTTGACCCTTTGGGACTTAACTGAAATCTTAAAAGTGTAGGATTATTATACAAGTCCAATGCTCACCAAGGTTAGAATATATTTCCTATACCCTTTTCATTCCTTGCAAAAATCTCTGAGAACCTAAAAGATCTTTCTTAGTATTGCCCAACCTCAGACTAAAGCTTAATAACTTTCTCCTGTACCCAGATTTTGTGTTTATTGGTTATATTCTTTCCACTTTTTTAGAGCTTTTGAAATTTTCTGTATTGCCATTTTCTGATTTCTATTGCATGAGGGTGATAGTATTCACAAAACTCACTCAATATTTTAATTTAAAGAGAGGACTAATCTCAGCAAAGTGTTAGGGTACTACAGAATCAGACTGTTGCATGAATAGAAGCAGGATCATTTTTCAGTTGTATTTAACAGATTTTCTTTGTTATAAATCCTTGTGGAGAGGTGAGGGTGAGGTACATATTTTAGTGTAAGCAAAAGAAATAAAATATATTTCTATAGAGTTTTTGGAGAGGACAAGTAAGGTAATGTGAAAATACTGAACTAGAGAAAGGGTGATAATATGAGTAGGAGATGGTGGGGGGGATAGTTTAGAGAGGAGGAATAAGAGGAAGTTGAGGTGAAGGAAATGAGAGAAGATAGCAAAAAAAAAATTTTTAAGCCTCAGGAAGCTCAGAATACCAAGATTATTTTAGCTGAGAGAGAATGTGTCAAGAGAAATTCAGTTGATGGAACAAATCACTGTTAGTTCCTCCCCACCATTTCATAAGATTTTGAAAAAAGTCAATTATACTTTTCTCATTTATATTATCATATCAATAAAACTAAGTCAATTTAGCTTTCCCTTGGTATTGTACATGGAAAGTTTCTTTATCAATGTCATTAAGGACTTCACACTAGCTACAAGGAAGTTTTATCTGCATTACATTAAATATTTGCAGATGTAAAATTATTCTCTTCTCTTGGTTTAACAAATGATAACCAAAAGTACAAAGGAAACGAATGAGAAAAGAAGATAAGTTGTAAAAATCACATTATTACTTTAGACAGACAACAGAAGAATAAAGTAAGGTTTAAGGCAAACTCTGCAATGGAAAAATGTTTCCCAGTAGATTAGACAGCTGTCTGCTAAAAAGATAACTCTTAATTTGATGAGAAAATGCATTACATGACATTTCCTTTTCTTTGAAGCACTAGTTGATATTTTCCACTTTTACTGGAAAGAAATACGTTTCTAAGATGTCACTTAACACTTGGAGAGGTCTTCCCTTTTCCAGATGCAAAAACATGGAGGAAGGACTTAAATGTTATTTTTGTGCTATACAAGTTCCCAAACATTCAAGATCAGTTTACAGAATATGAAAAATCTGCTTAGTCCTTTCATCATTTTGCTGTGAATGTTTTACTCTACAAGGGAAATTTGTTCAGTACACTATGATAGGGAATGAAGAGCAAGAAAGGAGAGAATGAGGTGGGCTAAGGAAATGCCTTTTTTTTTTTTTTTAACATTCATTTCAGAGAGGCTCATTTGCTTTTCCATTTCTTACTTAATGAATTAGCATGGAGTACTTCTGACCTTGTCCTCTGTCACCCGGGAAAACTGCAGAATATGCACATACAGATTGAAGTCAAATTGCCAGAGAAGAGACCTAGATTCCTACAAAGATTGACAGGTTTTTTACTGCCCCAGAGCTCTCACATGTACTAACATGTTTGGAAGTTACTTGTCCAGTCCAGATCATCTCTCAACAAAACTATGGGTATCCTTTCTATTCCTTTGCATTTATCATGATCATAAAACTAGCAATCCAATAATCAAACAATAGATCTTTTCCAAAATTCCTTCCTTCTGTTGAGGGTAAGTCTATTCCAATCACCCATATTCACAACCATAGGGTCATTTTTGGCTCCCCTTTTTATAATGCTATACCTATTCAATTGTTAAGTCTTACCCTCAGTGGCTTAAATCATTATTATTATTTATTATTATTATAAATTATTGTTTGCCAATACATTACACATAGCATTGCCTCATTTTGTAACAAAAGTACACACACTTATGGTTGCATTCTAACCACATCATAATTATACATGAAAGAGTTAATGTGTCCATTAACTCTCTTAAAAATGATTGAATTAAATTTTATGTCTTAACCAAGAAGAACCAATTTCACTAGGAAATTAAAAGTATGCAAAAACAATTTGAAGGTCATATAATAAAATAGAATCTCGACACAGAAAGTCAAATATGATAAACCAAGAGCATCCCTGGAGGAATTTCTTTAAAACTTCTTGAACTTGAATTCAAAAATACTGCATAGAATAAGGGATACTTTCCTTAATTCTTACCAACAAGAAAGTCATAGTATTTGTTTGGGGGAAGGAAATGAAAATTGTTTTTGTTTGTTTGCTTTTGCTTCCTTTTTCTTTTATTGTTGTTCTTTTTAAAATTAGCACCTCAATTTCATTTCCCTTCCAAAATTTTAAACATTTTTGTGTAAAGTTTTGAATTCTGAATTCTATTCCTCCATCCCTTTTTCCTTCCTCTAATTCTTCCCTGAGACAATAAGCAGTCAGATATAGGTTATACATTTCCATAATAGTAATTTTGTACAGAAGGAGTCAAATAAAAGAAAAAAAAGAAAAAGTGAAAAATAGTATGCTTGTTTGTATTTAAACAATATCAGTTCTTTTTTTGCAGATGAATAGTATGCTTCATCATTAGTCCTTTTGGATTGTCTTGGATCACTGTATTCCTGAGAATAGCTAAGTCATTCATAATTCTTCATCGAACAATATTACTTTTACTGGATACAGCATTCTCCTGGTTTTGCTCACTTCCCTTTGCATCACTTTATGTAAGTCTTTCCAGGTTTTTCTGACATTTTCTTATGGAACAATCATATCCCATTACAATAATATACAGCAGCTTGTTTAGCTATTCCTCAATTGATTGGCATCCCTTTGATTTCTAATTCTTGGCCACCAAAAAAAGAACTGCTATAAATATTTTTGCACAAATAGGTTCTTTCCCCCTTTTTTTTGAATGGCTTTGGGATATAGACCCAATAGTGTTATGCTGAATCAGAGTATGCACAGTTTTATAATCCTTTGGCATAGTTCCAAATTGCTCTCTAGAAAGGCTGGATCAATTCACAGCTCCATCAACAATTCATTAGTGTCCCTGCTTTCCCACATCACCTCCAACATCTAAATTTTTCCTTTTTGGTACTATTAGTTAGTCTGATAGGTGTGAAGTGGTACCTCAGAGTTGTTTTAATTTACATTTCTCTGATCAGTATTGGTTTAGAACATTTTTCCTATGATCATAGATGGCTTTGATTTCTTTGTCTGAAGATTCCTCTTCATATCCTTTATCAAATTGGAGTGACTTGTATTCTTATAAATTTGACTCAATTCTCTATATATTTGAGAAGTGAGACCTTTATCAGAGTTTTATTGCAAAAGTCTCCCCTCAGTTTTCTGCTTTCCTTATAATTCTGGTTGCGTTACTTTTGTTTGTGCAAAAACTTTAATTTTATATAATCAAAATTATTTTTCATTTTGTAATGCTCTTTGTATCTTTGTTGCTTCTAAGTTCCTTCCTTAAGCATAAACCTGACAGATAAACTATTCCCTACTCTCTTAATTTGCTTAAAGTATCAACTTTATGTATTAATCACGTATCCAATTTAATCTTATACCCAAATCCTCTGTCTACACATACTGCTTATAATAATAAAATTATTATAATATTACTATAATAATAAAGTTAAGAGTTAAACTCTTATCTTCCCATAGCAAAATATAAACAGCTTAATTTTATTAAATTTCTTATAATCTCTCTTTTTTTTTTTTTTTTTTTTTTTATTTTTTTTAACCTCTTTATGTTTTCCCTGAATCTTGTATTTGGAAGTCAAATTTTTAATTCAACTCTGGTCTTTTAATTAGATATGCTCGAAAGTCTTCTATTTTGCTAGATTTCCATTTCCCCCTGAAAGATTCTATTCAATTTTGCTGGATGGTTTTGCAATTCTAATTCTTTTGCCTTCTGGTATATTATCTTCCGAGCTCTCTGGTCTTTGAATGTGGAAGCTGCCAAATTCTGTGTAGTTCTGAATGTAGCTCCATGATTTTTGAATTATTTTTGGCTGCTTGCAATAATTTCTTCTTGATCTGTGAGTTCTGAAATTTGGCTATGATATTCCTGGGAGTTTTCATTTTGATGTCTCTTTCAAGTGGTAACTGGTGGATTAGTTCAATTTATATTTTGTCTTTTGGTTCCAATATATCAGAATAGTTTTTTGTTGTTTTTGTTTTTTAATAATTTCTTGAAAGATGTTCAGGCTTTTGTTTTTTTCTTGTTTTTAATCATGGCTTTCTGGTAGTCCAATAATTTCTATATCATCTCTCCTGGATCTATTTTCTTGGTCAGTTGTTTTTCCAATGAAAAAATTCACATTTTCTTCTATTTTTTTACTTATTTTGATTTTATCATATCATGATATCTCATAGATTATTAGCTTCTACTTGCTCAAATTTAATTTTCAAGGAATTATTTTTCATGAGTTTTTGTACTTTTTTTCCATTTGGCCAATTCTGAATTTTAGGGAGTTATTTTCCTTAGTAAAGTTTTTCATATCTTTCCCCATGCTTTTTCATGATTTTCGTTCATTACTCTCATTTCTTTTCCAAATTTTTATTCTACTTTTATAATTTGATTTTTAAAATCATTTTTAAGCTTTCCTCCTAGGAATTCTTTTTGAGTCTGAAATTAAATACTTTGAGGTTTCCCCTGTAACCATTTTGATACTATTTACTTTTCTAAGTTTATGCCTGATCCTTCCTATCACCATAGTAACTGTCTGTTGTCAAGCTCCTTTCCCCCTCATTTTTATGCCTTTTTCTGTGACTTGGTGTTTTTATGTGAGAATTGGACTCACTGTCCTAAGCATTTTTGTGCTGGGACTCTGTGCCTTAACTGCTGGCTCTCACTGGGCTTCAGGACTTAGTTTCTTACTTTCTTTGGAGGAAGGTTTCCATTCTGACTTGTACTGGGAGGTAGGACCTCTCTGTTGGCCTCCCTTGCATAATGAGTTATAGTTTCTGGCCTGCTCCAGAATTGGGATCTTGCTGTTGGGTTGGTATGGTAACAGAATCTTTCTGATAACTCACTCACCTTGAAGGAAAGATCTTATTGCTGTCTTCTCCAGTGGTGAGGCCTTGCTGTTAGATTCCCATGGAAATCAGATCTCTCTCTGACAGGCCACAGAGATGGGGGTCTCCTGTTGACCACCTTTGGGAAGAGGCTTCACTATTGGTGAGTAATCGGATCAAGGCCTACCTGGGGACTTGTGCAGAGGATGGGTTTTCTGGGGCTGGGCCTTGCTGTACAAATTGCTCCCTTTCTAGGGAGCTGATGATTTGCAAGAGGGCAGGACCTCACTGATTGCCCCAGATTGCAAAACTGGAGTTTTGCTCTAGGCCTCCTGCTATGAAACTGGCTCCGGCTGCTCTTGGACCTCATTCTTCTACCCCAGTGAGGCTTTACTGCCATGCTAGTAAGCTGCTTCCCTGATCCTAGATTAATTCTGAGATGGTTTTCTAATTATTTAGAGGAGAATTTGGAAGGGCTTCAGAGAGTTCCTTTCTCATTCTACCATCTTGACACCAAAAGTATCTTCTTAAAACCCAAGAACCTGATAGCCTAATATATTCTACCAGACTCTTGCCATTTCTTTTACTCTTTGTACCTATCTGAAGCCAATCCATTTATATCCAAAGAGACCTTGACAGGTCATAGAATTGATTTAAATAATGTAAGATGAAATGATTTTGGTTCAATAAATAAAATTCAGAAATAAAAAAATAAGGAAGGCTTAGTTATACTAAATGTCTAAAAACAATCTGGGGTTAATGAACTGCAATCTCAATATGAGTCAAAAGTATGATGTGAGAAGCTTGACTCAGTCAAGCCTTCCTTCAGGGTTTATTTTGAATTTATCCTATCTGTTTATCTAACTATCTATCAATCTATATCTGTTTTCCTTCTCCATTAGATTGTGAGCTTCTTGAAAACAGAGTTTTTGTTTTTTTTTCTTTATTTTTTGTTTTTTGTCTTTCTCTGTCTTCCCAGTGTTTACCACAGTACCTGGTACATAGTAGGCATTTAATAAATTCTAGTTAATTGACTGAGAGCCATAAACAACCTAACACTGAACTAAGAAAGGCATAGCATGCAGGACTGGGGAGATGATAGTTCCTCTATCATCTGTCCTGCTCAGTATGTTCAGTTCTGAATGTCACATTCCAGGAGGAGCATGAAAGTTTTTAGGATGAACCAGAGAACATCAGAGAAGGTCCAGCAAAAATGGTGAAGGGCCTCACAATCATGCCAAATGAAAAAAAAAAAAAAAAACCGGTGGATAAATTGGCAGTACTTAGCTAAAAAACAAGATGATTCATGGAGGGCACAATAATCATCTTCAAGTGTTTGAAACTCTATGGAATGGAAATTAGACTTTTTTCTGTTTGATTTTACTGGGTGGACCTGAGAGCAATGCCTATGATATGAATTCTAAAAGTCTCCCATTGTTAGGAAATGCTAAAAAGCTCATCCTGGGAAGTTAGTTTCCCAGACTGTCTTATTATCATAGTTAAAGCAACCACAGTGTTTACAGACAGCTTTGAATAGCATATTTAAGATACCTCTGGGATACCTAGATGGGAACTTCCCAAACTGTTTTGTTAACCAAATTTTCCCAGAATATCTTTAAGACAGTCTCAATACACATCTTTTATCTCCTCAACTCTTCCCTGGTACTTCTCCTCCTCCCCAGAGAAACCCTTAAGGTAATATTTCCCCTGTAAAATATGTGTTTTCTGATTAAGATTTTTGTTAAGTTTTTTTCTGGACTAAGCTCACTATGAGATACGATCTCCCTCCTCTTAGCATCTTTCCTTTAATGGTGTCTGTCTTCTTACTATAGCTAACTCTCTTAGTCTGCTAAATTTCCCTGCGGGTTTAGCCAGCCAGTCAATGGCGTACTCACACCTCATGGCATACTCCTTTATGACTTCTTCCAAACCCCTTTCTTTGTTAACTTTATTGCTCTCCCAAAACTATTTCTCTTTACCACTTCTGGCACATATTTTGTCTCTTCATTTTTTTGTTAACACACACACACACACACACACACACATATATATATTTAAATAAAGGTACTTTTTAGCAAATTGCCTTTGTGAATTTGTCACATGTGCCTTGTGGTTTGTATTTAGAAGTAGGAATTGTTACTCTGACCCCACAAGGTAGAAGTTGCATTGAAGCAAGTTTTTGCATATTTTATAATATAAACATTAATGTATACATTGAGGTAAAGATAGTCTTCCTTACAATTAGAACTCTCTGAGAGTAAACTTAGGTGCTTCCAGAGGGAATGGGTTGCCCTTTATTGGAGTTCTTTCAGGAGAGGCTGGATGATGGCTATGTTGCAGCAGGCTTTCTTATTCAGGTGCTAGTAGATTAAGTAGTCTCTCCAGTTCCTTTGGATTCTGAAATTCTATTAATCTCTATTTTGGTGACTGGGCAATGAATAATCAAGTAAAAAAACTTTCAGTGGAGTACTTAGAGAAGCTGTACTCTTCCACTTGATTAAATTCAATTAGTTCAATTTGGTGTGTCTTCATTTTCATGCAATTCAATAAGCATGATGGAAAGATAAAATGAAAGTAATTATCCACCTATAATCCAATGGATTGATATGCATTATCATAGGTCATTAATATTATGGAACAGCAGAGATATATCTCTCTTAAAAATAGATAGAGATTGGGGCAGCTAGGCAGCACAGTGGATGGAGCACTAACCCTGAAGTCAGGAGGACCTGAGTTCAAATCTTGTCTCAGACACTTAATCTTCCCTAGCTGTGTGACCTTGGGCAAGTCACTTAACCCCAATTGCCTCAGGAAAAAAAAAAGAGTAGGTAGAGATTTATAGGGTATTCCTCCTCTAGGTTATTTCTTTGGCATATCTAAGGTATGGGTTTTTGTTTGTTTTATTTTTTCAGAATTGGGGAGAGGTAAAGGACAACTTCTTGAATGAAGAGGCTGGTGCATTTCTTTTAGACAGAAATTTTCCTCATTAGTTTGAAATATTCAGATTAGGAAGTTTTTGATGGCAAATTTTCACATAAAGCTGGCCCTAAGGTGTCACCACCATCTTCTTGGGCATTTATTTTAGATTGGCAACTGCTCCTTAAACCTAATCATTTATCTTGCACCAGTATAGGTCTTTCTCTGACAGAATCTTCTTATGTTTGCAAACTGGATTCCTTTCTTTTGTCCACATCAGACAGAATTTAAACTAAGTTGGAGTCTAAACTGAGACAGAGTTGCTTGCTTTGTGAAATCAGATAGTGTTTGAATAATTCACGTTGCTTACTAGTAGAAATTTAGGGCCTTTAATCTTTCATAGGATCTTATCTATCATCAACTCCTCCACCTACTCCCTCCTAAATAATGCCAGTATACATTTTAATTTTCCATAAACAAGCACAAGCAATAAGGAAGTTTAGCATAGATTGCAGAAATACATTCAGTTGACATATCCTTGAAAGACCTTGCTAAGAAAAATGCAGTAGCAGCAACATTTACGATAATTTGTTTTAAGTTGTGTTTACCTGTCTACTTAACAACAAACTAATGCAAGAGTTCAGGTTACACAGGTAAAAATCCTGATAACATTGGCTTTGGGGGGGGGGGCGGCGAGGGGAAGCTGACTTAATGCTGTTTCTTTCTTTCTTTCTTTCTTTTTTTTTTTTAAACATGAACTTTGTCTTGAGTCACCCTAGATGTTAACCATTCATTCAATAAACAACTAGAAAGCTTGTACTAACTTTAACACAGGCAGCATAGTATTGGGACAAGGAATTAAAAAAAAAAAAAACGGATATTGAAATCTTTCTCTGACAATTATTAGCTATGTAAACAAGGACTAGTTACTTAGCCTTTTTTTGACTCAGACAATTATCTAAGGCTATAAATTAGAGATGAATTGCAGACTGCATTAGATTTGGGTTGTAGTATATACATAGATGAAAGTCATACTGACATCTGGAGTTTCTATTGAAAATGAAATGAAAAAAATGGCCAGTGCTGGTGCCAATTAGGGATACTCTTTCTCTCCTCTGTCTGTCAGATCCTATCTCCAACCTCCCTGTCAATTACCCTACTGTCTACACAATGATGCTGCCTCCCCAGTCCCATTGCCCTAAGTAGCCCAGAATCCTGGCTCTAATTCATATTCTGTCTCACCTCCCTTCTCAGCAGTGGTGGCTGGTTCTCTCTAAGTTTCCCTCACTAGAAAGCAGAAATTCTGATGAACTTTAGGGACTCCTGGGCTTTGCCAATTGTTTTGCCACAGAAATCTTAGGACCTCCAAGCTCTTTCATTCTTCTTGCAGCTAAACTCTGCTATGTATATTGTCTTCACCAACTAGAGTATGAGTTTCTTGAGAGGGACTGTTTTCTTTTTCTCTTTTCAGGACCTAGCTCAGTGGGTATGTATCTAATCCATATATCTCCATATTTTCCACAAGAATGGTATTAGATAGAATTTTGCTAAATTTTGGTAAACTATACTTACAGTATTTCCTTTATCTGCAAATTACATAATCATTTCAAAAAAGTATATCCAGCAGAGGTCACTGTGGAAGTTAGAGTTTGGTTGAAGAAGACTTCTCTTTTTCTTAATAGAAAAGAGAAAGGACCACCTCTTCCACCATACCTGTCTCTTATCCTTGGGCCAACCAGAGCATTTGATCATTACCCTCTGTGCTGGCATTACCCTTCTTGCCTTGGGACAAATTCTACCTCAGGTCCATTTGGTTTCTTCTTTTTTTTCTGCAAATTTAGAGAGTTTAAGATATATAGATAATTAATAAAATTACCACAGTTCATTAAACTTCCAAATCAGACTTAATCTGATTACTAGGACAGAATTAGTCCTTGCCTGATTTAAATTCTGGGTACTGAAGCTAGACACTGCTGTCTTCCCATTTGTCATCTTTGTATGCAATTACATGGTTCAAGGAAACCCAATTAAGTTCTGATCTTTATTTAAAGAAAGCCAGCTTTAAAGTGCCATTAAAAATAGTCAGTAAATAGCTTAAGGGAAAGCAGGAAGAATGATATAAAATGCCTGTTAGCACACACAGGGACCAAAAGAGAAAAAATGAGGTATTAAAAACCATCCCTAAAAAAAAAAAAAAAAGAAAATTACATCACCAAACAAAACAAAACAAAAATCCTTTTCTTTTCCACAATTCTTAAAAGACATTCCTAAATTCCATCCAAACTGGCAACTTGATAGGTACCCCAATGGACCAGATGTGGGGCTTTGACTCAGGAAGACCTAAATTCAAATGTGACTTCAGACAATCCTGGGCAAGACACTTAACCTCTGTTCCAGTTTCTTAATCTGTAAAATGGTATGTTAGTGATATGAAACCTAAGCTAACCTCAGAATTTGCTAAAAGGAGCCCTCCTATTCCTTTGTCAACTATGATTCCCTCAGTTTCCCAGATTGTCCTGTTTGCATAGAATGATCTGAAGCTGGAGTCAATTGTTAATTCATCCATCCTATCTTCAACCTTTGAGACTACCTTGATGGGAACTAGATTTTCCCAGACTATCAAATTAGCATCTTTTAAAAATTTTTTTGATTGGAAAAGACTTTATTTTTTCTAAATAATAATAGCATTTTATTTTTCAAAATACATGAAAAGATAGTTTTCAACATTCAACTTTTTAAAAGCTGGTATTCCATATTTTTTTCCTCCCCTTTTCCTCCTCTCCTCCCCTAGATAGCAAGCAATATAATATAGGTTAAACATGTGCAATTCTTCTAAACATATTTCCACATTTATCATAGGATCTTTAAAGACATTCACAACAACCTTTGAGATAATCTTGATGGAAACTCCAGTTTTCTCAGATTGGCTTGATTAGCATAATTTAAGACAATTCTGGGGCCTGGTCATTCCACTTGGCACCTACTTGATTCCTCTGTGACTTCTCTCAACTCCTTCTTGGTTCCTTCCTTTACTCCCTAGATTCTGTCACCCAACTCTTCCCTCTCCCCAGAACTATTAAAGTCCTGTTCCCCAAAAGCAAATTGCTCAAATCACCTATCACTCTGCCTTGCTTGGTTCTGGTTAGTTTGAGCCCATGTACTATTCATGTAATAAAATAGAAAATTTCTGTTAACTGATGGATATTTGACTTAATTTCTTCAGGTCAACTGACTTATTCTCCCAAATCTATTTCATATTTCTACATTACATATCTTTACTATCACTCCAATAGCACTTGCCTTCCTGAGTTGTTGTGAGGCCCAAATGAGATAATTATAAAGAGCTTAGCACAGTTCCTGGTATATAGTAAATGCTATATAAATACTAGCTATTATAATTATTTTCATATTCCTTTTTCCATCTCTCCTATGTGTACCTTCACACAGGCTTGTACTTTACTTCAAAGTACAGCCCAAGTATCCCCTCTTAATACATGAGCTTGTTTCTGATTCTCTTCCTCCAATATGACTTTGTATGTTTCGTATTTTCTTATTTTCAATAGACATTGCTCCCCTGTTATAGAGCTGAAGTTCCTTCATAGCAGGGATTGCTGGATTTTTTTCTTTATATATCTAGCACAGAATATAGTAGTTGTTTAATAACTGCTTGTTTTGGGTTGAATAAAGATGTTACTCTCATTAGGGTTACTTTTGTGCTTTTGATATGATTAGGTTTAGCACCAAATGATGAGATTGATATAGACACCAGATGTTGAGATTGAGGAAAGCATTTAGCACCCAATACTGGGGTGTGGCACCAAATGATGGGGTTCAGTCATGTGAAGAATTCACGGTGGTCACTCTGACAAAAGGTAGGTTTAAGAGAAGTTATAGATAAAATGAAGAAATACAGTAAACACAGGAATGGCAAATCTGAAATAGATTTGAATAGAGTTACCAAGGAAAGGGGTTTTAGAAAGGAAATATTCAATGAGGTGAAATATACCATTGATTTACAGGCTAAATCCTAAAAGAGTTAGTTAGCTATAAGAAATCGACATTTTGAGGCAAGGTGGGAGGATGAGAGGAAAGACATCATGAGGCAGAACCTTGTTCTGTTAGGCTTAACCTAAAAGGAGTTCAGCAAAGATGGCATGAGCCATGGACAAATTTAAAGGAGAAATTTAACCTGGTAGTTTGACATAACTTGGATTTCTGACTGAATACAGCAAGGTGAGGCTACTTATATCCTCCACAGAGAGTGGGACTATAGAGTTGAACTGACCCCCATCAGGGCCCCTTCCTGCTGACTTAAAGGAGTAATTTTATCAGTACTTCAGGCTTTCTCTGCTAACCACACCTAGTTACTCAGGACTTCATCACTTTGGTGGGTGAATAAAGCTTCAATTTACTTTAAAATTAATCCTCTCCAAATGCATCCATACAAACCTCTAGTTTCTAGCTCCACAATCATCCCTATCTTACACTTCACTATGTGAACTGTTTAGCAGTGACCAAAGGGAACAGGGTCATCATTCTGTTGTGCACAGTTTTATTTATTGTCAAAATTCTTAGTTCAGCATAGAATAATTTACTTTATATAGAATCTAACTCCTCCTAAGCCTTAGATCTATAAACCTATGTTACTTTTCATTGAGATATTAAAAGAAAGCCACTGGTTTGACAGGCCTAATCTCTCAACGTTGTCCTCTGATTTGCTTCAAGAGATGATCACTAAGCAACTCTAGCTTTGTTCTACATGTCTCCAATCTATTTTTGGACTTGTAATACAATCACATCTGGAGACCTCACAATAAAGAGATCAGTTTCTCTTTTGCCCATTAATTTTTCCACCTGGATTCCTTCAGGAAAGTCTCTAAAACAAATTTGATTCAAATGACTCAAATTTAGGGATTTTCAAAAGTAAGAAACAATATCTCTCCCCCTTCCACACACAAAAGTACTCATTGCTCAATATGGGTCTCATACATGGGACTGATTTTTATTTTCTCTACCATAGAAAATATGTGAAATTCAAAGGTCTCATAGGCATCCATAAACACACACAGAAACATAAAACACTGAAAAATATACTCATTTTATTCTTCCTGGAAGGTAAAGTGCTATTATGGGAATGCTGAATAAATAAATATAATTTATCTTGGACTTATACTATTTAGACACCTTATAAATATTAACATGGAAAGTTGGCAAGGTCTTTATCTCCTGTCCAGGCATGGCATGGTTTTAGCTTTATAGTGATATCATTAATCAATTGGTTTTCTTTTTTATGTGAGAAATTATGGTTGAGGAAATCTTTTCCCTTTGGGCAGGTGGAGTATGGAGTTCTCAAATTCAGGATTATTCATGAAGTAACAATCCCAGACTGGAAACAGCCATTCTCCAAAATCATTAGTCTCTTATTGTGCTCAGGAAAGGACATAAAAAGGCAGTTGAAGGATGTCAGAAATGAAAAATCCTGGGAATTTGTTCTTAGATTCTCTTGGGGAAATATTACCTTTGTGTTTCTGTTGTATGTCATCATGATACTGAGTGAGGGAGGGAAAAGAAATTATCTCCTCCCTTCACCTTGTTACACTCTTGTTTAGAAGTGCAAGGGAGAGAAAAGAGGAAAAACATCCAACAGAAGGAGATCATTCCTAGAAATGACACAAGGTCGAAATTTCCCAATGAGTCTCTCCCTTCTGACTTTCAGTGGCAATTAATCTTTTTTCTTTATTTTTAAATTAAACCTTTTTTTTTTCAAAATATATACATGGACAATTTTCAACATTCACTCTTATAAAACTTTGTGGTCTAAATTTTTCCTTCCCTTTCCCCCAAGTCCTCCCCTAGATGACAAGTAATCCAACATATGTTAAATATGTGCATTTCTTCTACACATATTTCCACAAATATGCTGCACAAGAAAAATCAGATCAAAAAGGATAAAAAAATGAGAAAACAAAAAAAAGTAAACACCAAAAAGAGTGAAAATACTATGCTGTGATACACACTCAGTTCCCACAGTCCTCTCTCTGGGTTCAGATGGCTCTTTTCATCACAAGATCATTGGAACTGGTTGAAGAGAGTCACATCCATCAGAACTGATCATCATATAATCTCGTTACCATGCACAATGAACTCCTGGTTCTGCTTATTTCATTTAGCAACAGTTCCTGTAAGTCTTTCCAGGCCTCTCTGAAATCATTCTGCTGGTTGTTTCTTACAGAACAATAATATTCCATAACATTCATATACCATAATTTATTCAACCATTCTCCAATTGATGGGCATCCATTCATTTTCCAGTTTCTAGCCACTACAAAAAGGGCTGCCACAAACATTTTTACACATGTGGGTCCCTTCCCCTCCTTTAAGATCTCTTTGGGATATAAGCCCAGTAGAAACACTGCTGAATCAAAGGGTCTATGCAGAGTTTGATAGCTCTCTGGCCATTTATCTTTGAAAGAGTCTATTCCCTGGGGACCAATAAGAGTATACACACAACTATATCCTCTCAGCAAGGGGCTAACGTATGTTTAGCTCCATGGAAAATATTCCCTTCTAGTATTTGGAAGGTTTATCAATTTGAGCTAGGATTCTTCTAAATGACTCAGTTACACACCTATTTGTTATTCAATTCTCTTCATAGTTGATTTGTTGAAATACTTGCTATGTGGTAGGCACTATGGTACTATGGCAGTCTTATAGTATAAGACTGACCAAATCACCTCTACTTAATAATCTCCAGTTTTATTATCGGGCTCAAATATGAAGTCCTTGGTTTGATATATTAAGCTTTTTACAATCTGTCCCCTTCCTACTTTTTACAACTTATTCCTCTCAACTTCCCCCACTGTTCTGCCCCATTGATGTCCTTGCTATTCCTCACACATGGCACTTTAATTCCTGACTTTTTTTTGGTGACTATACCATTGTTGGAGTATTCTGCCCTAAACCCCTACCTCTTAGTTCTCTAACTTCTTAGCTTCCCAGTTCATAGCTTACCTTCTTCAGGAATTTCACCTCCTTTTCCAGTTCCCCCTAGCAGCTTCTCTCTGAGATTACAGATCATCTACCATGTATACATATGGCTTGTACACAGTTATTTACATAGTTTATTATTGTAATCTTGAGGATTAGGATAATTTCTGGTCCCTCACTCTTCA
This sequence comes from Myrmecobius fasciatus, assembly GCA_023553655.1. NCBI lineage: Eukaryota > Metazoa > Chordata > Mammalia > Dasyuromorphia > Myrmecobiidae > Myrmecobius > Myrmecobius fasciatus. The sequence continues at coordinate 434,943 of JAJPUD010001357.1, forward strand.
TTCCCTCTCCCCTTTCTTTATATTTCTAGAGCAGTGTCTGACACATAATGCACATTTAACACATGTTTGTTGACTGAGTAGGGATACAAAATCAAAAATGAAACTGTCTTTCTTCGAGGAGTTTACTTCTTTTTATCCCAGCAAGCGGCAGACTATGACTTTAGTCCTTCCTTGGTCAGTAGCATGGGCTGTTTTGGAAGGCCCTCTATTCTTTGCTGTTGACTAGTCTGATCCTTGAAATCAAGAGAACATGGGTTGCTTCATTTCCACTGTTTTGTGTTTGTTGGCTTGCAAAACAAAATCTGTCTAAATGGAGAATGCACGTACCACTCCTCAAACTAAGTGGCTTAGTTGCTTTCCTGGATACCAGATCCTAGACCAAAAACAAGCATTGGTTTTCCACATCATATTTTGTAGAAATCATCATATCCTTACCACAATCCTCATCACTCATATGGGCCTCATGGGAGTGGCTGAGTGAACCTTGCTAAGAAACAACTTTTGAGAGCTCTAAAACCTTTCAGGTATTTATTTAGGGCCATTTCTTCTATTTTCCCCTTTTGTTTTCCCAGGGAATAAGCCAAGTTAGTTTATTTTAATGTTTAACAACAGAACATTAAACAATATTATGCACAATGATAAAAGAAAGTGAAATCCATTCATCAGTTCTAATAGACAAAAGGTCTATTTCCTGTACCAACAATGACTTAAAGAATTTAAAACATCTGCCAACCCATTCTGATTCTAATCTATTCAGGTCAGTGAATAAGATGTTCATTCTAACAGGTGAACTCTTCATATTACAGAATTACATGAGCATTAACCTTCAAGGAAAAATTATTTAGCCATTTGCTGAGACTGGGGTGTTGTGGGTGATGTGTGTGTGTGTGTGTGTGTGTGTGTGTTTGTGTGTGTGTGTGTGTGTGCGTGTGTGTATGTGTGTGTATGCATGTGTGTGAGAGAGACAGACAGAGGCGGAGCAATAGAGAGGAAGAGACTGTTTGAATCTCTTTATTTCTCAAAGGCCCAATCCCACTACTAATTGGCTGGGGAGTTTTGATTGTTTTCAAAATGGATTTGTTTGCTCTTCCTTAGGCAGCATGCTGTCCCCTGCTTCCCTGCACTTCCAAGAGCTTATCAAATTGATAATTGACTTTGTATGGACATCCAATAAGCTTTCTCTCATTGCAGGTCATAATTCCTGAACTCAAGGGATCTACTAGCTTCAATCTCCTTGCAAATAGGGATTTCAGGTCAAGTCACCAGGACCTATCTGGCCCGTCCTTTATATTTGGGGTGGGGGGAAAGGACACTTGTTCAGGCATGAATTGGAATAGGTGGTCTTCGAAGACCTTTTTAATTGATTATTGGACATACAATCATTTGACATGTAGTCACATAAACTCAATCTAGTTGAACACATATTTATCCCTGAGACTTATAATATGTTATAAGTTTTATAAAATTTTAAAAAGGAAAGATAAAAATTATCTTTTCCTGTTGGTTAAGATGGGAAGTTGACGTCTTTCCCTACTAAACAAATGTGATGATAGATATATAAATTAATAGACCAATGAAGATAGTGAATAGAAGGAAATTGAGAATCAATGAATTGCTCACAAATACAGAAAGTTTTTTTTTAATTGCAAGAAAAAGCACTTATAATGTGAATTGATGTTATGCTCATAGTTTATGACACTTCTAACAAGATAATAGCTAGCTTTTAAATTCTGTGCCCCAGCTTTGACTCATCTTCCAATTTATTCATTGATTCACTGAATTTAGTGCAAATATTGGCAACTTAAAACTAGTATGCAAGATATTCTCTGAAAAAAAATTGCCTAAATAGATCAAATTTGTCTTTGATGCCCTCTCACCTCTTTCCCTGTGCCCCTCTCCCACCTAATTGTTCATTCTTTCTTTTAGCACGCTCAACATGTCCTCTGCCTGAATAATATCACCACTGTTGTATGACATTTAGCTCTTTCTCAAAAGTGCCCAATGCTTCAAATTTATTTTCTATTCCTTCCTCATAAAAACTCCCATTCCCTACTCTTTTAGGACATTGTTAAGTGCCTTGTTAATGTCTGATGATGGGAGGAAAGGAGTATGATGGAAAGAGGTGCATCAGTGAAGAGAGCATTATTAGCTCTAGAATCAAGAAATCATGGGTTCAAATTAGGTCTCAGAAACTTATTAGCTGTGTGACCCTGGACAAGTCCCTTAATACCGATTCCAGAAAAAAAAGAGGTTTGAATCTTTCTGTGTTTCAGAAACTAGTTGTGTGACTTTGGGCAAATCATTTCTTTTTTTTTTCACCTTAGTTTTCTTAGAAATGATTCTAACATCCTTTTTAGCTTTAGTCTCCTGAATAAGTGCAAATACTAGCCAACAATAAAGGGGGAACTAATTTGATAATCTATTTAAAATCTCTCATAATTAAAAATATATAATTGGTAAATTTCCACTAATGTGTAGTGGTGAGGTATGAGTATTGGTTTTTTTCTGTCAACTTCCAGAATTAAACTCACTGACTCTCTATATTGATAATCATGGTTCCTTTCACTTGGGTCCCCTGAGGAAGAAGGCACAGTTTTCCAATATCTCATCTGTCCTGTTATATCAGAAAGAGCCATATAAACCTTCCCTAAGCTTTCTGAATCTATAGATTCTCTGCTAGTAACCATGAGGAAACATTTTGAGATTAATAACAGAAAGAACATATTGCAAAGTTATAACCTTGGCTTTTGGGCAAAGATAGAGGGAGTAAGGATCTTATTCTCCATATTTTCTTTTTCTTTTTCTTTCTTCTTTCCCTCTTTCTTTCTTTCAACTCAGGACAGAAATTTTCACTTTCATATTAAAACTAAAGTTATTGGTTTTTGTCAGTCACCTAAGACTTGTGATAGTCTTATGTAAAGCTGAAAAAAATTGCTTCTTTCAAATAATATTATAATGATTTGGTTTTTCTTGGTTGAAGACAAAGATCAAGCTTCTTTCAGTTCTAAATGTATAAAATACCTCCTTCCCCTCCTTCATCAATGCAATATAGCATTCATAGTCCATGTAATTTGAGAATATGACAAAAAATGTAGCCTTGGTGGGAAATGCTGTGAAAATCTTTAAGGAAAAAAAAAGTTCTGTCATTAAATCTAGAATAAGCCACAGTGAAGAATTTCACAGGGAGTACAACACTATGTTTGTTGGTAATGTCACTTTTAAAATACCAGAAGAAAACAACTTCTAAATGATTTAAATCCCCATGTTTCTTTGGGGGCTATTTGTACAGTCATTCACTTGAATGTTTTAATTGCCAGGGAGGAAATCCAATATATTCTCAGAATTATTTTCCATTTGTCACTTTGCATGGATATTTGGCTTTGACGTCACTGACAGGCAGTGAAAGCTAAGAGATGGTGTGGTCTAATGAAACCACAAGGAGCAGAAAATACATCATTGTTGTTTTCCATATAGCTTGTCATTTATTGCATGGGATTTTGTCTAAAACTCTGTCTTGGGTTGGCAGGGAGCCATATTTAGTCCTGCTCTGTAACAGTAGAATATAATTTATGCCTTTGCTCTGTAAAGTTTATCCGCATATCATATTAAGTCACACAGCTCTTTTGGGAGTCCTTTCTAAAGGAATCTTTGCAATATTTAATTGAATCTGAGTCTTAGAATCTAATTTGATTTTCAGCATTATTCCTAGAGATATTTGTTATAATCATTTTACTAATTCTTAACGTTTTTGATAGGGTTCAGATAGAGAAGGGCCTGAGATAACTCATGATTCTGCTGTTATTCTTTTCTAGTTAATGTTCTATGGATTTTTATATGGGACAATTGAAAAACTGCTTTTTGGAGTTAAATTAAAGCATTAGGATGTTAAGCACAACCTCTCTGATATTTCAGAGCTCTGTGGGCACTGAAAATATCCTTCATCTATGGTCCAACTCCAGTAGCATAAAGGAGAAGAGGGTTAATATGTACATCATTCTGGCATTTAGATGGCACAACACTGAACCTGGAATCAGGAAGGTCTGAGTTCAATTTCAGCCTCAGTCACTTACTAGCTATGTGGCTCTGGGTAAATCAATGAACCCCTATTTGCTTCAATTTCCTCAAGTGTAAAATGGGAATAATAATAGCATCTATTTCATAGTGTTGTTATGAGGATCAAATGATATAGCTATAAAGTCCTTATTCCAGTGTCTGGCATGTAGTGCTAAATAAGTAATTATTCCCTTTTCTCCCTCTTATCCCACATGATTTTGATCACCTCTATCAGACCTGTAAAATTTAAAAGAATCTGATAATTGTGTAACTTAAACATTATGAATACCTGGTATGAAGATTTCTATTTAAAATTTTCTTAATTTTTATATATCAATGTTATGCCAGTACAATGGTAATATTTATAGGTGATAACCATTCAGTGCCAATACAACTTAATGGTTGAATTCTTCTGAGATTTATTGGTGTCAATCTAGGAAAAGTAGCATTTTTAACAAAGTACTGTTCTAATCTCAAATTCTTATCTTGCTAGATATTGAATAAATGTTAAAATTTTTAAAGCCTGCTAAATGTGTTGTGGTTTCTGTAATTTCCTTGTATCATTTTCATGCATCACAAAGTTTTACTTCCTTAAAAATAACTCTTCTGTAGTTTCTGGTTTGGGAGTGAATTGCCACCATAAGCCCTCATTTCTATCTTTCTGTTTTTAAATTGTATTTTTTCTCAATTAAAAATATTCTCCTTTATTTCCTCCTTTCACTTCAGCTTTTTAATACTTAAATTCTTCCTGGCTGCTTGTTTTATTTTTTCTTTGATCTAGAAGCTTTGGATTTTGCCTATATTATTCCTGGATGTTTTCATTTTGGAGTTTCTTTCAGGAGGTGAACAATGGGTTCTTTTCCTACTTTGCCCTCTGACTCAAAGAATTTCAGATAGTTTTCTCTTAAGATTTCTTAAAACATGTCATCTAAATTGTTCTTTTGGTCATGGCTTAGAGACAGTTCAATGGTTCTTGTTTTCTCCTTGATCTTTTTTTCCCAGTTAAGTTATTTTTGCTACAGAATACCTTATCCTTTCTTCAATTTTTCAGATGAGTGACTTAGTTTTTAATATCTTTTCTTGTCTCATGAAATTAGTACCTTCTATTTCAATCATTCTAATTCTCAGGGAGTTTGTTGTTTGGTCAGGATTTTATATTTATTGTGTAAAAGAATTGACATTTGCTTTCTATTTTTTTCCTTCCACAGTTCTAATTTTTTTTTTACATTTTAGATCTAGTGCTCTCACTGAAAACTTAAAAAAAAACAAAACTCTTGCTTCATTTTCCCCAGACATTCTACTTCATTTTGAGTCCAAGCTGTTTTTCTTTGAAGCTCTCTTTGTATGTATTTTGTATGTATTCTTCTGGGTTTGTATCTCTCCCTCTTACCCCTTTTCAATAACAATTCCTTTTCATTGTGGGATTATCTTGCTTGTTTGTTTTCTCATTATTCCAAACTAATTCTTGACTATAGATTTGAGTTTGGGCTAGATTCTGCTTACTTTTCAAGGAAGTTTTCCTTGAATATTATTGAACATTATGTTATTCCAGATTTTAATGCATGCTGAGAGTAGGGACCAGTAAGCTTCAAATGCTCCAACGATGTTCTAATTTGGGGCAAAATCTGACTGTGTCCTTTAAATTTCTGATCTATATTCAGATCTTAGCAACGGTAGGCTGCCATAAGAAGCCATCTTGGAAGCTCTTGTAGTTTTGAGTGACAAAAATGTAGGCTCCCCTATGGTGTAGGATTCCTGCCTTAGTTTTCTGCAGGTTTCAGACTAAGTCAGAAGCTGCAACTGAGAATTCTTCTGTTTCTTGGGATCAAAGTAAACTGTTGTTTACTTCTGAACTTGCTTCTGTCATCCTTAGATTCAGTTCCCCTTCTTAGTCCACCTTGGATTTATGATTCAGAACTGGGAAGTGGGTGAGAGAGACAGTCAGGTGGCATCCATGTGGTACCCCAGGATAAGTGTATTACTCTAGTACAAGTCTGGGACCTCTTCTTGCTCAGGTGTATAGCCTCTTTTTGAATACTGGTATGTTGCATGTGTGGTGCATTTTTGGTTAGATCTTATCTCTAGTGTTTGAAGTCTTTTGTGTTTGTCTTTTAACCTGGGCTGAGAAATTGACTCAGTATGACTTTTTCTTGTATGTATCTATTAAGATCTAATTTGGTGCGTTTTCACTTTTTTTTTTTTTGGGGATGGAGGAAGAGTTGGAAGACATAGGTGACTACTGTATTGGTTCTGGCAATACAAACATTATATTGACTCTAAGTCTTCATTTCTACAAACATCTTTACATGACAAATTATTAGGTTTATGTGGATGTTTTCCATGGAGGATCTTTTGATGCTATTCTTGTTTTGTAGGTCTCATTTAATGATAAGCCACTTTCAGTTGTGTTTGGCATATCTGATGACATTATTTGTTTTATCTTTAACTATTACTTGATGAAGTTCTACTTGTCCCAGAAATATTATTATGCTGTTTTTTAAACTGTTTATCATATTGTCTATGAATCTATATAAATCATTTTCCTTATTTTATTTTATTTTTGGTGAGGAAGCATTGATTTTTCTTTTCCTCCCTTAAGATGACTAAAATTGCATAGGATTTTGCTAGGATACTTTTCAAATATCTTATGGTCCATTTTATAGTTCCAAAAGTATACATTAAGAATAGTATTTTGTAGGTCTGAATTGTTTAAAGTGTTCTGTCTATTAAGAATTTTATTGAAGATACTAATAAATATTTTAGCATATTCAGGTATAGTCTTGTTTTTGAATTTTTTTCTAGAAGTAATTGGAATAATATGATGCTATACTCTTCCAGTGAGAAATTATGGTAGGAGAAATATCGTAAATCCTATCCCATACAACAAAGGTACTGTTTTTTTTTCCCTTAAAAGGTACTGATTTTAGAGTTATTTTGTTCACATTTTGAAATTCATGAGATGAAGTATTTTAATATGTTTTTCCATGTCTTCATTTCTTTTCAGATTGTACTAATGACTCGCTGGGCTTTCTCTCCAATGTCCTGGAAACCTCCTCTTCTTGGTAACTTACTTTACCCCTGGATTTCTCACAGTAGACCTAACTTCTTCCATTTTGTCTCTCCTGATTATCTAGTTCCCAGAACTTCCATTTTTAAGAGGACACAGAAGCTTGACATTTCTTAATTCCTCTCCAGGTTCTCCAGATTGTTTCTACAATGAACCTACACTAGGTACCTTCATTCCCCTATCTGTTTTTCAACTTCTTTATTGTGTTGTTCTCCCTCTGTTCTCATTGGAATGTAAAGAATTTGAAAATAGGATTATTTTTCTGCTTTATATTTGTGTTCTTGGTGCTTAGCACAGTGTTTAATAATTCCAGGGGTATTAAATACTGGTACAGGAATGCCCTCTTGATATAGATTTTTGAGATAACTGGAAAGTATCTTGACAGAAGTCAGGTTTGAATCAGCACCTTTATACAACATGCCACCGTAAACTTCAAATGTCTATGTGACCTAAAAATAGAAAGTCATATCATTAAAAATTCGAAGAGGAAAGGAGTGAGATATTTTTTATATGGCTATAAAGAGAATTCTTACACAAAGAAGACAGATGAGCATACAAAGTAAAATAAATGACTTTAATTGCATGACAACTGAAAAATTTCTGCATAACAAAATTTTTGTTAGAGTCAGAAGGGAAACAATTTTTGGGAAAAATTATCTCAGCAAATTTCTTTGATCAAAGTTGAATAAAATTATAGTTATTATGATTAGTTTACTATAGTTGTATGACTATGGCAAGGAATTAAAAAAAGAACCACAATTCTGTTTGTTTCAGTTTCCCTAGCTGTAAAATGAGCAATTTGCAGGATCTATATGATGATGTAGTGCTAATCTTTTAATAGTGAGAGATGAATCAAATTCCCTGAGAGAAATTTAATGCTCTCAAAGAGAATTGAAAAAATCTATAAAAGGACAATGGAGGTTTTGTGTGTGTGTATGTGTGTGTGTGTGTGTGTGTGTGTGGCTGGATTGGTACTAATTGGTTCTGTTCTGAGAGTTTTATGAGAGGAAAAAGAAGTTACAAATAAATATTCAAATGTAGAAAGAAGGAGTTGGCAACTTGCTTTTTCTTATAATTGGTTGTAATCAGTCTGATGTCAAAATACATCAGACTAAATAGGAAACAAATAGTGATAGGAAGATAATACTGAGAAGAGAATATTATCAAGTTAAACTTGTTAATACTGAAACATAGATTAAAAAGGAGAAAAGAAAAAAAAAACTTAGAATCTCAGGAGATTTCCATCAATTGGGAAAAGGCGTGACATTTTGTGGTATATGAATATAATGAAATATAATTATGTCATAAGAAACTATAGAAGAAATTATTTCAGATAATCTTGCATAATATATAATTACACAGAGTAAAGTGAGAATTAGAAGAACAACCTATATAATCACAACATCATTTTTTTTTTTTTTTTTTGCTTTTTGCTGAGGCAATTGGGGTTAAGTGACTTGCCCAGAGTCACACAGCTAGGGAATGTTAAGTGTCTGAGACCAGATTTGAACTCAGGTCTTCCTGACTTCAGGGCTGGTGCTCTAACCACTGTGCCACCTAGCTGCCCCATCACAACATCATTTTAAAGAAAAACAACTTTGAAAGACTGAAGAACTCTTATCAATGAAAATACCAATCATGCTCTAGAATGCCTGTGATGAAACATGTTATCCACCACTTTACAAAGAAGTGATTCAGAAAGTTATGGCCTGTGGCTTCATTTTGCTTCACTGTGCTCCATAATTGGAGTACCTGTGGCAAATGGCTTGTATTCAGAGAACTATTGCCTCATAGAAACACATTTTTGTCAACTGTTGCTCCTCTCAGTGGAAGCTTGTTAAAAATACATGGAATTAGTTAACCTTGGATTGATTTTTATTCCAGATTGTGATAAAGTAAATTTTCTTCACATCAACTATATTGACTGCAAAATTATTTATCTTTCCCCCCCATGAAAATAAAAATATATTTCTTGCTACTTTTTCTTCATCTAATCTCCGAGTAGGATATTATCTTGACTATTGTCTTTGGCATTTTATGGCAACATTTAGAAAAAAAAAAACTTTTGTAAGGCAATTGGGGTTAAGTGACTTGCCCAGTGTCACACAGCTAGTAGTAATTAGTAAGTGCTTGAGGCCAGATTTGAGCTCAGGTTCTTCTGACTTCAGGGCCAGTGCTCTATCCACTATGCCATCTAGCTGCTCCTATAGACAATTTTTTAAAATTATGTTCAGTAGACCTTTCCAAGGCAGTGAAAATTCTCTGGCACATCAGATCCATAGATGACTTTTTAATGTTTCCTTCTAGTATGGGATCCTATTTTAAACTAATCTGAGTATATGATTTTATAAGATAGGTCTAAGGATGAGGCAGGAAATAACAGCCAATGTTTGGTTTGATGTTCTACTAGAACACACTGTTGCTGTCTCCATCAGAATGACAGTCACATCCTCAATCAATCCTTCAAAAACCATTGAAAAACATTACTATGTGTCAGGTAAAGTAAAGATAAGCAATTCCTGTCCTTCAAGGACCTTATATATTAATGGAACTGGGGAAGAGGGAGATAAAATATGTAAAAAAAATAGCCATGTAAAACACATACAGTTCAGAAGAAAAGTAACCTTAGTAGAAAAGGCTTAATTTCTTGAGAAGATTGAGAGGGTATTCTACAAAAGGTGGAGTTTCAGCCACATCTTGGAAGAAATTAGGGTTATGAAAAGATAAGAGGTGAAATGCAGAACATTTCAGGCACGTGTTTCAGTTAGTACAGAAGAGTGTCATGTTTAAGGAACAGCAAGTAGGCTGTTACCATTGTTTTTCTTGTTTCACATTATTCTATTTTTTTCATTCTTTATATTTTGTTTTGTTATTTCTTGGTCTCTCATAGCTTGGTCTCTCATCCTTCTCTTGCCCAATTCTAATTCTCAGAGTTATTTTTCTTTTTAATATGGTATCTCCTTTTCTAGTTCATTAATTTTTTTCATAATCTTCTAGTTTTTATTGGATATTTTTTGTTTTACCTCAAAGTCTCTCATTTGATTTTTAAATTCTTTTTATTATTGAGTTCTTTAAATTCTCTCTGGGCAGAAAGCTATTTATCATTACTCTTTAGTGTAATACACACACACACACACACACATATATACATACATATATATATATATATACATACATACATACATATTTACTTCAGTGTCCTCCTCTGAAGATGAACACCAGTTTTCCTTGTTCTTGTAGCAAATTTCTATGGTGGGATTCTTCTTTACTAGTTCATTTTTTTAAAGTAAGAGGTGTTAGTTTAAGCACCTCTAATCTTAGGGGGATGGTACCTCTAGCTTCACTTCAGTTCTTCCCTCTGACCTGGAACCCCAAGCCAAGATCTCTATCCTGCTGTCAGTGCCTGCAGACAGCAGTGCTCCTGACCCACTGTTTCAGCACACACTGGCTATGCTGGTTCCTTATCACCCAGAGCTGTGTTTCTGCAGCACAACTGGACCTGGTGTTCTGGGGAGCTAGCCTGGAGATGCTTGGGCTGATCCCAGCCTGAGGTCATCAGATCTTCTTGGATTGTATCAGGAGGATTCCTGTTCTGCTCCAAGTCTTCTTCTTTTTTTTATTAAAGCCTTTTATTTGTATAACATATGTATGGGTAGTTCCCCAGCAATGATCTTTACAAAGCTTTCCATTACATTATTGTGATGCAAGAGAATCAAGAAAAAAAAAAGACTCAGCATGGTAAAATAAGCTGGGTATGATGGTCTACTTAGAGAACCCTAGAGAATCAACTAAAAAACTATTAGAATTAATCCACAACTTTAGCATCTGAAAAGATGCATTTACTATTTCTGCCTTTCTGCATTTGATTTTGAGGTTTTTATGCCCTATCACATGGCCAATTTTTGTATAGGTTCCATGGACTGCTGAGAAAAAACTAAACTCCCTACTGTCTCCATTCAACTTTCTCCAGAGATCTATCATACATAGCACCCCAGTCCCCTCTCCTCCCCTAGATGGCAGGAAGTCCACTACATGTTAATAATGTAATAATAGTTGACAAGTTGTGCAAGAAAAATCCTATCTACAAGAAAAAAAGAAAACCAGAGAAAGGAAACACAATGCAAGCAAACATCAATAGAGATCATGAGAATGTTATGTTGTGGTCCATATTTCATATCTCTCTCTCTGGGTGTATATGGTTTTCTTCAGTGAACAACTGGAACTGGTTTGAGACATTTCTTTGTTGCAGAGAGCCATGTCCATCAGAATTGATCATCATGTAATACTGTTGTTGCTGTGTATGATGATCTCCTGGTACTGCTCGTTTCACTCAGCATCAGTTCATGCAAGTCTCTCCAGGCCTCTCTGAAATCGTCCTGCTGGTCGTTTCTTACAGAGCAATAATATTCCATAACATTCATATACCATAATTTATTTAGCCACTCTCCAATTGATGGGCATCCATTCAGTTTCCAGTTTCTAGCCACTACAACAAGGGCTGCCACAAACATTCTTGCACATGTGGGGCCCTTTCCCTCCTCTAAGATCTCTTTGGGATATAGGCCCAGTAGAAACACTGCTGGGTCAAAGGGTATGCACAGTTTGATAATTTTGAGCGTAGCTCCAAATTGCTCTCCAGAATGGTTGGATCCGTTCACAGTTCCACCAACAATGTATTAGTGTCCCAGTTTTCCCACATCCCCTCCAACATTCATCGTTATCTTTTCCTGTCATTTTAGCCAATCTGACAGGTGTGTAGTGGTACCTCAGAGTTGTATTAATTTGCATTTTGCTGATCAATAGTGATTTGGAGCAACTTTTCATATGCCTAGAGATGGTTTTAATTTCATCATCTGAAAATTGTCTGTTCATATCCCCTGACCATTTATCTATTGAACAGTGGCTTGAATTCTTATATATATGAGACCATTCTCTATATATTTTAGAAATGAGGCCTTTATCAGAACCATTAAATGTAAAGATGTTTTTCCAGTTTGATGCTTCCCTCCTAATCTTGTCGGCATTAGTTTTATTTGTACAGAAACTTTTTAACTTAATATAATCAAAATTATCCATCTGGTGTTCAATTAGGAGTTCCAGATCTTCTTTGGACATAAATTTATTCCATCTCCACAGGTCTGAGAGGTAAACTATATTACTTTCCTCTAACTTGCTTACAAAATCACTCTTTATATCTAGATCTTGAACCCATTTAGATCTTATCTTGGTATGTGGTGTTAGCTATGGGTCAAGCCCTAATTTTCTTCCACACTAGTTTTCAATTTTCCCAGCAGTTTTTGCCGAATAGTGAGTACTTATCCCAAAAGCTGGGGTCTTTGGGTTTATCAAACACTAAATTGTTAAGGTTATTGCCTAGATTGTCCTGATAACCTATCCTATGCCACTGATCCACTGCTCTATTTCTCAGCCAGTACCAAATGGTTTTGATGACCACTGCTTTATAATATAGTTTTAGATCTGGTATAGCAAGGCCACCTTCATCTGCCTTTTTTTTTCATTAATCCCCTTGAAATCCTTGATCTTTTGTTCTTCCAAATGAACTTTGCTACTATTTTTTTCTAGATCTGTAAAATAATTTCTTGGGAGTTTGATTGGTATGGCACTAAATAAGTAGATTATTTTGGGTAATATTGTCATTTTTATTATGTTTGCTCTGCCTACCCATGAGCACTTAATGTTTTTCCAATGGATTAGGTCTGATTTTATTTGTGTGGAAAGTGTTTTGTAGGTTAGTTCGCATAGTTTCTGACTTTTCCTTGGCAGATAGATTCCCAAATATTTTATCCTATCATCTGTTATTTGGAATGGAATTTCTTTTTGTATCTCTTGCTACTGAACTTTGTTGGTAATATATAAAAATGCTGATGATTTATGTGGATTAATTTTGAATCCTGCAACTTTGCTAGAGTTGTGAATTGTTTCTAGTAGTTTTTAGTTGAATCTCTAGGGTTCTCTAAGTATACCATCATGTCATCTGCAAAGAGTGATAATTTGGTTTCTTCCTTACCTACTCTGATTCGTTTGATCTCTTTTTCTTCTCGTATTGCTAAAGCTAACATTTCTGATACAATATTAAATAGTAATGGTGACAGTGGGCAGCCTTGTTTCACTCCTGATCTTATTGGGAATGGTTTTAGTTTATCTGCATTACATATGATGCTTGCTGATGGTTTTAAATAGATGCTACTGATCATTTTAAGGAAAAGCCCATTTATTCCTATACTCTCTAGTGTTTTTAATAGGAAAGGGTGTTGGATTTTATCAAATTCTTTTTCTACATCTATTGAGATAATCATATGTTTTTTGTTAGTTTGGTTATTAATAGAATTAATTATGCTGATAGTTTTCCTAATATTGAACCAGCCCTGCATCCCTGGTATAAATCCTACTTGGTCATAGTGTACTATCCTGGGGATGACTTTCTGTAATCTCATTGCTAATATCTTATTTAAAATTATTGCATCAATATTCATTAGGGAAATTGGTCTATAGTTTTCTTTCTCTGTTTTCACCCTACCTGGTTTAGCTATCAGCACCATATCGGTCTCATAGAAGGAATTTGGCAGTATACCTTCTGTCCCAATTTTCTCAAATAGTTTGTGTAGTATTGGAATTAATTGTTCTTTGAATGTTTGGTAGAATTCACATGTAAATCCATGTGGCCCTGGAGATTTTTTCTTAGGGAGTTGGTTAATAGCTTGTTCTATTTCTTTTTCTAATATGGGGCTATTTAAATAATTTATATCCTCTTCTGTTAACCTGGGCAATCTATATTTTTGTAGATATTGCTCCATTTCATTTAGATTATCAAACTTACTGGCATAAAGTTGGGCAAAGTATCTCCTAATTATTGCTCTAATTTCTTCTTCATTGGAGGAAAGTTCTCCCTTATCATTCTTGAGACTAACAATTTGATTTTCTTCTTTCCTTTTTCTTAACAAATTAACTAAAGGCTTATCTATTTTGTTGGGCTTTTTGTAGAACCAACTCTTAGTTTTATTTATTAATGCAATAGTTTTCTTATTTTCAATTTTATTAATTTCTCCTTTTATTTTTAGAATTTCCAATTTGGTATTTAATTGAGGGTTTTTAATTTGTTCTTTTTCTAATTTTTTTTAATAATAAGCCCAATTCATTGATCTTTTCTTTCTCTATTTTATGCAAGTAAGAATCTAGAGATATAAAATTGCCCCTTATAAGGGGCATTGCATAAAAAATGCTTAGTTGCATAAGCATCTCTGGATGCTCACTTGCCCCTTATAAGGGGCAATTTTATATCTCTAGATGCTTACTTGCATAAAATACCGCTTTGGCCGTATCCCACAAATTTTGGTATGTTGTCTCCTTATTGTCATTCTCCTGGATGAAATTATTGATTCTGTCTATGATTTGCTCTTTCACCCATTCATTCTTCAGGATTAGATTATTTAATTTCCAATTAACTTTTGGTTTATTTTCTCCTGGCCTTATATTGCATGTGATTTTTATTGGATCATGATCTGAAAAAGATGCATTTACTATTTCTGCCTTTCTGCATTTGATTTTGAGGTTTTTATGCCCTATCACATGGCCAATTTTTGTATAGGTTCCATGGACTGCTGAGAAAAAACTAAACTCCCTACTGTCTCCATTCAACTTTCTCCAGAGATCTATCATACATAGCTTTTCTAACAATTGGTTTATCTCCCTAGTTTCTTTGTTGTTTATTTTGTGGTTTGATTTATCTAATTATGAGAGAGCAAGGTTGACATCCCCCACTATTATAGTTTGCCTGTCTATTTCTTCTTGCATCTCTCTTAATTTCTCCCCTAGGAATTTGGATGCTATTGCACTTGGTGCATATATATTTAGTATTGATATTGCTACATTATCTATGGTGCCCTTTAATAAAATATAGTTTCCTTCTTTAACTCTTTTGATTAGATCTATCTTGGCTTTTACTTGATCTGAGATAAGG
>JAJPUD010001358.1:0-53089 GCA_023553655.1 Myrmecobius fasciatus
TGCTGGGTTTCAGAAAGCAGAACCTTGAGTAGTGGGTGGGAGCTACCAAAAGGCTTTTTCTGATCTGATCTTAGGAAACATGAAAACAACATCTGCAGCCACAGCTGCCCTTGATTACAGTGGCAGCTATCCCAGAGAGGAATGGGCTACCTCAGGATTCAGAAAGGGATTAAGGATTTAAAGAGGGTCTGTGATGTCCCACAATTGTGCTAAGCTACCAAGGGCTGCAAAATCTCATTTGAGACTTGCAACAAGCTTTCAAAGTAGGTACCGTTGTCCTTATTTACTAGGATGGGAAAGCAAGTCAGACAGAGCTCAAACACCTTGCCTAGATTTGCAAAGCTAGTAAGGGGGCAGATTTGAACTTAGGTCTTAGCTAGCCATAATTGGTGGATTTTCTCTAGGTGGAGATATTTATACAAAGATTGGATGGTTACTTGTTGAGGATATTATGGAAGTTTGTGGTGAGAAAAGAGATTAGTTAGGGGCAAGGCTTCTGAACTTGTTCTTTTGTATCATGAACTACTAAATAAAATAAACAGGATTGTGAAGGAAGCCAATAATATGAAAAAAACAGCTATAAAATAGCCCCCTGAGAGTACCAGAGAGATCCCCCATGAACTCTTTTGGCACAAGATGGCTTCTAGGGCTCTCTTTTTCTGAGATCCCGTGGTTCTGTACCCTAGAGTTCATATACGAGAGTGTTTCATGGGTTTTGTTGAACTGATGAAAGTCAGACAATACGGGAAAAGGACCAGAGTTTAAATTCAGGGTGGTAGAGAGAAGCAGCCAACACAAGGAAGAGGTGAGTCCTGGTAATTTAGGTCAAGTTTTGCAAGTCCAGGTCTCTATTAGTGAGTGTCTGAGACCTCATCCATGTACTTAATAGCACTACCTGGGGTGAAGTCATGATCCCCCAAGGAGGGACAGGGGATAACTCACAAAATAAGGGAATTGTTGTGATAAACTTGGAACTTCATATCATTTTATAATCTAATCTGAAGTAATTTAAGGAAATAGTGCAAATAAGAGCTCAGAATAGAGGAGAAGAATATATAAGGTAGACTTGATCCAGGAAGGATGAGCACTACACTCCTTGAAAGCAAGTATTATTTACATTATGTGTATTTGTATGTCTAGTGCCAAGTGCAGCGCTTGGCATAGAGTAGGTGCTTAATAATACTTGTGGATTCTTTGGCTAACAGAAAAGAAAGAATTGGCCCTGCCATTTAAGGCAGCTCAGTGGTATAATGAATAAAGCCCTGAGCCTGGAGGCAGGAAGACCTGAATTCAAATCCAGCCTCAGAAACTTTCTAGTTGTGTGACCTTAGGCAAGTGACTTAACCCAATTTGTCTCAGTTTTTTCATCTGTAAATTGAGCTGGAAAAGGAAAAGTGCCTTTGTCCATGAAAACTCCAGATAGGGCCATGAAGAGTTGGATATGACTAAGATGACCAACTACCGTACTGAGCCTTTGTGCTGACCTCATTGTTGAGTGCTGGTGGGACCTAGACAGTCTACCAGTTTCATGCCAGGAAACAGAATCACTTCCATTAGACCTGTCTTAGGAATATTTATGTACTTTCTTGAGTGAAACAGCCCCATATTCAAACTATACTTTGGAGCCCACCGTTCCACTGGGCGAGTCATGTTGTTCAAATGGCAAACATGTCTTTGGCTACAAGATTAATTGACAGAGAACTCAAAGAGAGCAAGTGTTCACATAAAGACAAGGACGCTTTCAAGGTCTTTCTGAAGAACTTCAGTATCAGTGGTGAGACAATGAGATGCTGGCACAGTACCACTCATTGGAGAAGTTGCTATATTCTGTGAATAAAACAGAATTGCAGTAACATAAAAGAAAATTGAGATGCACAAATTTAGGGACATCTTCACTCCAAATGTTCATGTGGACTATTTGTGCCTGACCTGAGCTGGAGCCTTCAGAGCTTATATGGGTCTGATCAGCCATGTCCGATCACTGGACTTTGATGATGTCATTTTGGTCCTCGAGAACAAAGGACAACTAATCCACCAATCATTTTGTGCTGTAAACAACAGGTTAAAGAAAGGACATTTTGGCTTCCTAACTGAAAGTGGATCTGTACTTAATGCTGTTTCCCATCCTCTGAAGTAAACAAGACAGATTATTCCACCTATAGTTGATGCGTAATAATTTGTTGGCTCAATTCCACAAATTTAACAAATGTTCAAGAACCGTTGAGTGTGGGCTTCTCTCCCACACTTGCCTTTGGAGCCTCCCAAATGCTGAGCTAGCTCTGGCAATTCATGCAATCGTCCATTGTAAAGAGATTAATTGTGAGTTATCAAATGGTGGCTATTACCAGCAAAGGAGGTCCCAGCCCTAGTGGAAAGCAGCAAATTGAAACAAATAAACTCAAAATTTGTGAAGGAATAAATAGGAAAGAGAATCACACAGAGACCTTGGAAAGGAAGAGACAAAAGGCTGGAGTGGAAGGAGCTTGGAAATGATCAATGCCTAATGCTCATTAATGTGTCCAAGTGGGGCCAGTTCTCTGCTCCTCTTGGACTCTCAGTTTCCTTATTTGTAAAAAGAGACTTTGGGACCCTTTAGCCTTCCAGGTATGCTCCAGTATAAACAGCACTCTGTGTGTGTGTGTGTGTATGAATGAGAGAGAGAGACAGAGAGAGAGACAGACAGAGAGAGAAACAAGAAGATAGACCATAAGCTTTCAGAAGACAAGAACTGTTTCCTTTTTGTCTTTGTATACCCAATCCTTAAAAATGGCGCTTGGCATACAGTAGGTACTTAATAAATACTTGCTGATTGATTGTGAGTGATTGCTAATCTAATGGGAATGAGGGGATGGGAGAATGTTCTGAAAAAGTAGATAGTAAAAAAAAGAAGTTTGGCATGGGAAAGAGCTAGCATCTGACAGTAGAAATAGAAGTGGGAGGGAGTGCGGCGGGTGGGGGGGCAGAACTGACATTTGGGAGAGCGCCTAGAAAGCAGAAAGAGAAAAAAACCTGAAAGCCTGGTGGAAAGCAAGGGAAAAAACCCACCGTGTGATGGGCCTGGAAAGCAGAGAGGGTTACTCTAAAAGAAGGCACAGCACTGCTCAGGAATCTCACATCTTGTCCTGGGAAGCGTTCCTGCCAAGAATCAGCACATGGAAGGGGGGGGGAGTTCTTAATTCACTCGACAGCATGTTTAATTACCCCAACAAGCTTCACTGCCTCATCTGACTCTGGATTATTATTTGGAAGAAAATGAGAACCTGAAGAACCAAACATCCACAGGTGGTGGCTTCGGAGCCTCGGGCTTGCATCTGGCGCTGCAGGTATACATGGAACGCCATTGGTGCTTTTCCCATGGCCAATATGGGGAGGGGCCCAGGATGCTGCAACGCACATTTTCGGGCTCCTCCAACGGGGCAAAATTTCATGGAACCCCAAGTCAGACCTTGTCGTGCTCCTGCTTCCGGTCAAACTGGACTCGTCTGGATGGCTGTCCTTTCTCACCTTAGCTCCTTCTGCCTGGTAACCCCAGCGATCCCCTCAAGCAATCCCTGGGAGTCCCCCAAGCCCATCCTTTGAAGTGCTCCCTTTGCTGGAGGGTTCAATTCAGAAGTCCTTCACTTCTTCCATAAATGAGATTTAAAGCCTCCTTCTTCGGGGTAGCTAGGAGCTATAGTGGATAGAACACCAGCCCTGAAGTCAGGAAGAGCTGAGTTCCAATTTGGTCTCAGGCACTTAACATTCCCTGGCTGTGTGACCCTGGGCAAGTCACTTAACCCCAATTGCCTCAGCAAAAAAAATAAATAAATAAAAAATTCACCTCCTCCTACCCGCATCCCTGTTTTCAGTCTTCCTCCACTTTTTACATCCCTCCCTTGAGGGACAATAACAGCCAGGGACCGCAGCCCCCCTATTGTTTCTTACACGAGACTCATCTGATTCCAGGCACTTTCCCTGGTGGTCTCCAATTCTTGAAATGCTCTTCTTCCTCAGCCCTGCCTCCTGACCTCCCAGACTTCCCACCTTCAGCTTTTCCTAATCCCTCTTAATTCTAGCATCTTCTCCCTGTGCTTCTTTCCACCTTTGGGGCCCATTTCCAATGGTGTTTGTTCCTGATGGCTTGCGTGTTGCGATTTCCTTGAGGAAAGCGACTCTCATTTGCTTTTCTTTGCATCTTCAGCACTTTGCTCAGTGTCTAGCAAGTAGTGGGTGCCTTATAATTGTTGCTTAAGTGACTCTCTAATCTACCCACCTCCCCGTTGGCAAGGGACTTCTCTCTCCTTAAGTTATCCTCTATCATGTTTTCTAAACATGACCCTTTCCCCTCTCATATTCAACCCTATTTGCATATATGCTCTATTTCCTCCACGAGGCTCCAGTTTCCCAGGACCAGATGATGTGCTGGATCCATCACACAGCCAGCCCAGCCCATCACAGATACTAATAAATGTGGATTGGGCCAGATTTGGTTGCAGAGTAATAAGAGACATTTTTCTTTTGCAGAGAAACCATTTTGTCACGTGCAGAGCATAGGAAACACTTTCCCCAGCAAGGACAAATGGGAATTTTGAAATAAGAGTTTCTCAAAACAAGGGAAGGGAGCTCCGAGGACAGAATGTGATGTGGACTCTTGGAAAGTCATCCACGGGCCTCTCTGTACACACTTAGCAATCACATAAGAAGCCCTTGTTACTGAAAAATCAAAAATCGTTCTCAAACTTAAAAAATAAAAAAAAACACATTGTGAGCTTTAACAGAGGCATTTGAAAACAAAAATCAATATTGATTCAATAGCCTCTTTACCTCTAGGAGCCACAAGTGGCCAGAGGATTTTAAAGGCACCTCCTGAAGAAGTTAAATACACACACACACACACACACACACACACACACTCACTCACTCCACTAGGCAGGTTGAACCCAGGAGCAGCATTTGGGGGAAAAATGTCCTTCAAGAAGAAAGAGTTCCATAGCAAAGGGAATCCTGTAACTTCTTTTGTACTCCATGGAAATAAATGGTTTTTGTTCCAATATAGAGAGGAGTAGGAGAAGTACCCACTTTTCCCCCATGGATTTTCTGGGATCCCTCTCTTTTCTAGAAAATAAGAAACTGCCCATGCTACAAGCCAGTAATTGGCTGCAAAGGATGATGTAAGAGCCTTTACCTGCCCCTCTTTGCCCTTTTAGAAATCCCAGATCCTTTTTTTTATTAATAGAAGGTGAAATTGTGAATGAGGAAGCTTGGGTTGTAGAATAAACATGATCCATGGTGAGTTCTCTTAATTTTGAATATTTACCCACATCTTTCACTATATGGAGACATCTTGGTTTATTCATTTTGACTTTAACATACAGTAGAATTGCTGGCTACATGGGCTACTTTTTCAAAATATTGATCTTTTATTTCCACATCACCATCATTTCCAAACATGTCATCTCCTCTACACAATGGACCATCCTTTATAAAACATCAACAATAGCAAGAACAAAAAGTGTACAGACTGCAGCTGAGTCAGATACAAGGGGCAGTGTTCCACATCCATGGCTTCTTCCCCAACTAAAACAAAGAGAGACAGACAGACAGACAGAGAGATAGAGAGTGAGAGAGAGAGACAGAAAGACAGAGAGACAGAGAGAGACAGAGGAGAGACAGAGTGACAGAGGAGAGAGACAGAGAGAAAGAGAGACAGTAAAAGAGACAAAAGGGGGGAGAAGGGAAGGAAGAAGAGGGGAGAGGAGAGGAGTGAGACCTCTGTTTTTGTCTCCTCTCTGTGGCCAAACTTGTTTCCCAGATTTCCAACCAGCTCCTGGGAACACCAGACATTCCACCATCATTCCTGGGAGCATCAGCTTTTTCCATGGCCCTCATCACATTTGCTCTTTGGCTCCAAGGGTTCATTCATCTGTCCTTTCCTTACCCATGGGGGACATTTCCCCCCTTGTCTCTCCTGACTCTGGTCCAGTTTCCCCTCTGTCCTCAGATCTTGCTGTGGTGGTCGAACGTTATACTGAAGGAGGACCCCACGTCCCTGAGATACAGAGTGTGGAAATCTTTCTCACGGAATAATAGTGATCAGAGGGTGAGGGGTTGGGGAAGGAGGATGGAACAGAAAAGGAGTTGGAAGAAATAAAACAAACCAAGGGAAGTGGGGTGGAATTGGCAGACTGATGAGTTTGGTGGCCAGTGAAAATCTTGTTTTGCCTAGAAATGAATTCCCTGATCTTTCCCTCACTGATAATTAGGTCTCCCTGAGTTAGGTGTGGCTCCTTATGAAGGAGCTGGCTGGGTCTCTGCTTGTCAGCAGAACTGGGCCTGATTGTTCACCTACTCCTTGAATGTGAGATTAATGAAATAATTAAAATTTCACTAATGGGTCATTAGTGGTCTCAGCTTTCTGAGACCCTTAGAGATAATTGGGGTCACCCTGGAGCATCACCAAGCTGGAGATGGAATATAACTTCTCCAGTACAAAAAATTCAGGAGCACGGCCATTCCCAGATTGTCCTTTAATACAGTCTGTCCTCTCTTTCAGAAGGTGATGTCCCACCAGTGGGGGGACGCTGACTTGACCTTTAGCTAGTATTCCAGTTGTATACTGAGACGTCCACTTTGTGTGCTTTCCCCTTCAATGAAGAGCAGTTCTTTCTGGCCCCTGGGAGGGCAAATCTCTTTTCTTCCTTTGCATTTGGATCTTCAGGGTTTAGCACAATGTCTGGGACATAGCCGATACTAAATCAATGCCTGTGATTGATTTTTGATCGATTCTATGATTGGTTCTTTGATCAATTACTCTTGTCTACAATTAGCTGATGAATTATTGTGCTTAAAGTGCTTACTCTGTATGAGATGCTGGGCTGGGTGATGGCCTAGAAAAATGCTGCCTCTAAGGACCTTTATGCCTCCAAGACACCTATGGTCTCTGCTGCTTTGAAAATGAAAACAATGGCCTGTCCTTCCTTTATACCCCCCTAAGTTACAGACCCCATTGTCATAAAACAACCATGGTACATAGGAAGTGATGATCTCTTCCTAACCAATCTTGAACCCTCAGCAGAAGTCATTGTTTTTTTTTTTTTTCTGCAGAACTCTTCCTCCTTGCAAAGGTGGCTGTTATTTATGGGGGCACCCCCATTCTTGCTGTTATCAGAGTTCAGGCCCTCAGTGTTATCAGTTTCATTCATTAGCACCTTGAATACCTTTCTCTTCTCACCATTCATATCTTAGCACCTGAAGGCAAGCCCCTTTCACCTTATTTTTGGGCTGCGACAATAGTCACCTATCTGCCCCTTCCCCAGGCCAGGATATTTTCCGTGTACTTGCCGAAATCTTTCAGGTGCCAGGAACCGGGCTTACAAAAAACAAGAAAGAAATAAGGTCCCCACCCTGGGGAGAGGGTGGAGATGCATTGAAGGGAGAGGGACACCCTCTGTCCATCAGAGGCCTCCAGGGTAGGTGTTTCTAAAGCACAGATCCTACTGTCAGCCCTTGCCTGCTCAACAATCCGCAATAGCTCCCGATTCCCTCCAGGATCCGACCTAAATGACATTTAAGGCCCTCACAACCTGCCCTCCTCTGCCTTTCCAGTCTTCTGACACCTTAGACCTCCCGGGCATTCTCCAATCCCAGTAAATCAGTATTCTCACGGTTGCTCAAAGATGCCATTTTCCATCTTCCCCCTTTGCACTGGAATGGTCTTCATCCCCTCCTCCACCGCTGAGAGTCCTAGACTTGCAAAGCTGACTTGGGCAAACTCTTCTGGAACCCCGACCCACCCTGACTAGCACAGGGCCTCCCCCTCTGAGATTACTTTTCTCCTCCTCTGAATCTCTTCATCTCCCACGTGCCCAGCTGTTTGTTCAGTATCCCCCCCCCATTAAAATTGGAACTCCTTAGGGGAGCAGGGGTCCAGTAGGATGGTTTTTGTTCTTGTTTATTTTCTTTGTATCCCCAATATTTGGTACAGAATAAGTGCTTAATAATGGTTGTTGACTTGTAATGAAAGCCAATGATTGTTGATCTTTTACCAGTTGTGTTCTAGCCAACAGGACTGTGGTCAATGAATCTGTTCCATAGTTAATGTTCTGTTGAATGTAAACTTCCAGTTTATATTCAAAGAGTGCCATGACTTGCTAAGTTAGCCCACAGAAAATGGCTTCATAAGACCTGGATTCAAACCCCACCTTTAGTGTTTTCTGTCCCTGCGACCTTGGGCAAAGCACAGAACCTCTTTTGCCTCCTTTTCCTCCAGTTTAAATTAGATTATTGATCTAGATGACCTCTAATAACCTTGAACTCTGGACTCATGACCTTGGGAAATGGAAAGATTTCAGACTGTGTATGACACTGCTCCGATGTATTGTCAGAAGGACTCTATTTCACATCTAGGTTCAACTAAATGGACCCTGAGCTTCCTGTGAATGCTGAAAGTCAGTATTCTGAAGACTCAGGGTCCGTACCTGGCCATATCGAAGCCATGTTGGATGGAGGGCATTGTTCTCTTACAGAGTGAAAATAATTCAATGCTAAAACATGTCCCAGATGTAGACACCTGTCTTTCCTTTCAGGATCAATTTAGCAATTTATAAGACCGTGCTGGGTGAGGTATAAAACCAAAAGAAAAGAATCATGTTTATCTTTGGAGAGTTTTCTGATCTTTTCCTTCTGTCTGGGGGTGCCTAGGCAATGGTGCTTGGTACCATCTGTAGTGAACAGATGAAAATTGTCACCTTGGGTTCTGTGTTATTTGCAGTTAATTTTTTGGGTTCAAATTTAGAACGTTTGGTTAATTATAGGACGTGCCTGGTTGCTTCATAAGACAGGGGGGAGGAATTACTGGTAGTTACAAAAATCTCTATTTTTTAAAAGAAAAGTTTCTGCTCTGATTTTTCTGTGAGAGACTTTGCTTTGAGAAATTCTCCCATTCCAAAGATGAGTCAACCAGGGGGATGGCGTTATGGTCACTCTGTGTAGGTGTTAGACCAAGCAGCTGCCAGTCCCTTTCCCATTTCCCTTAGGGATGCTTCGTCCTCCAGCAGGGGGTTCTGCCACACACGTAGTGAGTTCTTGACAAATATTTGCGATGTGGCCACTGAGAAAGCTCGTGGGATACTGCGTTCCATCGAGATGAATCGCTTCCAAGAACAAAGGGATGGATTGTGGGATATTCCTCTGTCAGACCTTGCCAGAGGTCACTGTACCACTCGTTCCCGGGCCCTCTAGGAAAGACATTGCTAAACTGCAGATGGTCCAGTGGAAGCCCACCGGGATGGGTACGGGTCACAAGTCTATGCCCAGGGAGTCGCAGATGAAGGATTTAATGTGTTTATCCTGGAGGAGATAATGTGAGGGGTGGAGAGTAGAGGTCACATTTTAGTCTAGTCCTTGGTGGATTGAAGTTTCAAGAAGGAGAAAAAAGTAAGGAACTTGGAGTCTATGTCCCTGAATTCAAATTAAGTGTGGCCCCTGCCTCCATGGGTGATCTTTGGCACCCACAATGATGCTTTCTAGCCCATTGTTTTCTATTCTTTAGAAAGATGTCACAGTATGATAGGAGCTTCCCATGTCTGGATCAACGGAGCCCAACTTCCAGAGAGGGAATGCTCTCTGTAAGAAAACTACCAAAAAGTAGACTGGATTGTCTGGGGGGAGCTCTTGTCTATTGGTCATCTTTAGGCAGCCCCTGGGGGCCTGTGTTGTTGTGAGTATATTTTTATAGGTAGAAGTTGGACTGGATGTCTGACGAGATCTCTTTCAGTTCTAAAGTAATCTGTGATTCTGTGAAGGAATGAATGAATTTCCTTGCTAATGAACGAAAGGCCTATTTGGTTTTGGGGGGTTCCTGATACTCCTTCTTGTCCCTTTGTGCTCAGAGCCCTCCCAAATGAGGGGAATCTCTTGTTTCTTTCTTATATTCAGGTAATTTAGCAGCTACATTCCACCTCAACAATTTCTGGATTCAAATGTAGCTTCCGACACTTATTAGCTGGGTAGCCTTCAGCAAGTCATTAGCTTCGTTTACTCCAGTTT
Source organism: Myrmecobius fasciatus (assembly GCA_023553655.1). NCBI lineage: Eukaryota > Metazoa > Chordata > Mammalia > Dasyuromorphia > Myrmecobiidae > Myrmecobius > Myrmecobius fasciatus. The sequence goes on from JAJPUD010001358.1 coordinate 10,027, forward strand.
CCTCAACTGTAAAATGGGGATAAATGATATACCTACCTCCCAATGTCTGAGAGCATTGAGAAATATCTGGAAAGCACCTGACGCAGTACCTTGCACACAGTAGGAACTACATAAATGTTACTTATATAAATATTATTGTTTATTTTAAGTTGTATCTATATAAATATATATTATATGAAATAATATATAAATACAATATATTTTTGTTTATATTAACATGTATTTTTAATGCATAAATTATATATGTTCATGAATATAATTTAAATATTTTATAAATACTGTAAATACTGTATTGTTATTTATATAAATGCTGTTTAGCAGCAGCAGCATCAACATTATTTTATATTTCCTAAAATGGAGAGAATAAAAGGTCATCATGCACAGAAAACTCAAAAACCTTGGCCCAGCAGTAGGATTAGGGCAGGGAGGGGCAGAGCGATGCTTGAATCCCTTAGTCAGTCATTAAGAAGCTGCCTGCTCTGTTCCAGGCACAGAGCTAAACTCTGGGGATCCAGAGAAAGACAAAAAAGCACTCTTAGATAGCTCTAAGGTAAGTCTAAGAAGAAAGATCTTGTGCAAACATCAGGATGTGGAGGGGAGGTCCCCACAGGCCACCACGTGGGAGATGAGTAGTCTGGGAACCATAAGGAACCCAGGATCACTGTGTCTAAGAGTGCCTCGTTTTGGAGTGAGCAATGAAAGGTATAAGAAGAAAGGAAATGGAAAAAGGGCCCAGGTTATGAAGGAAAAAAGGAGCCTCTGGAGGCAATTGAATAGGAAGAACAGCAGTGACTTTTCCAAAGATCTACATCTCATGAGTGGAGGGTGGATGAGCATGGGGAATGACTCAAGCAGCCATTGCAGCAGAGCAGATGTGCAATGATTAGGGCCTGCTCCAGAGTGGACAGGGTCAGAGGGGGGAAAACAACAGACTTTGGTACCTGAGTGAATGCAGGAGGTAAGAGAATCCCTGATGGCACCCAAGTTTGAGTTTTCATGTCCTTGACAGTAAGAGAGAAGAAAAAAAGATGAAGGTTTGGAGGAAAGATGATGAGCTCATTTTACAACATTTTGAGATTAACATGTCTCTGAGACATCCCAGTGAGATGTTTAGGGACCCATGGGAAATCCTGCTACTATAACTTTCCCCATCCACTCTAAAGGGATCAAAGTTCTTTCAGGTTAATTAACCTCCACTTGTTAGGGTTTATTGGAGAACGGACTCTGGCTTCTGAAAACTAATGAAAGACAGGACAAGTGGGACATAAAGAAAGTATCATTCTCAGAAACAAGTGACTGTGTTCATTTTGGAGGTTTTGACATTAATAACTATCGCATGATTCAAATGACATTTCCTGTCTTAGGAGGGTTATTGACATTTTGATATAAGGGAGAGACCTTTAATGAGATCTCAATCAAAGACAATATTTGGGTAATGACACCTGAATGAATAAGTACTAGTCCAAGAAAGGGACTCCAGTCCATTTAGGTCTTTGCTTTCTGAGGGGTTGCTCAGGCCAAAGGTTAATAAGATGAGAAAATGACAAATAATCCTTTCTCATTTGTCTTGCAATTACCATATACTAATTGCAGAAGACAATATTCAAAACTCTCTTGCAGTGAAATTTCATCCAACTACCAGATCTAAAATTTCCATGGAGATGGAGTGTACAAGATTAGGCTATCATGATTATTACTAATGCAAAGTAAACCAATTGGGAAACCTTTGAAAATGAACTCCCATCTTGGAATCAGTGGTGAGACAAATAATTACAAGAGAAACAGTGACATGATATTGAACTTTCCAAATGAAGGGAAGAAATTGAGGGTCAGAGAATCTCTTTCCATTTTTTTTTGGTAGATTTTGCCTTCAGTCATAGTGATTCATGAGACATTTGGATTATGTGCTTAAAAAAAGTTTCCCCCAGAAAGTTTAACAGTACACATGATGCCATACTTTTACCCAGATCTATTGAGCATTATGTTCTGAGTATTATAGAACTGTTTCAATAACTCCCAGGACTTTCTATCACAGGATAATAAATTTTATAATTTGCTTTAGATCTCAAATGGGTGTTTCTTCTAGAACTTATCAGAAACAAGACTTCCATAGGAAGAGTCCTGGAATTAATGTCTCAAACTCTTACTCTTCTAACTTATGATATGTCTTCAAGTTCAGAATCACTCTGTGACTCAGTTTCCTCTTCTGTTAAATGAATATAACTGCATATCCACTGCTTTTCCCAGTAGGCTGCTTTCAGAGTCATGTGAAATGGGTACTAGTGAAAGAGAGCACTACATAACCCTCCAATCCAATGCCATTATCATTACTGTGATTAATATGATTATTATAATTATTGATAATATTAATATCAAGCAAGAAGAGGCTTATCAAAGGCATGTTAATGCCCATGGATGAGGTCTGGTACAATCCAAATCTAAGATGAGTTCCTCATGAAGAGATTAGCCTTCCTGATTTATATTCAAGTTTCCTCATGACATTATGATGATTTCCTTAAGGCAAATAATGTTACCAAGCTTCCTAAATGAGTTCCATTATCAAATTCAACCTACCAGTTCACACAGTAAAAAAAAAGGAATTAAAAAAAAAAACCTTTGCATGGATTTCACTATCCAGTATAGACACTGCACAGAATTGAACAAGAAGAGGGGGATAGCATAGATAGACTCATGCAATTGGAGTAGTTTGAAGGAGCCCAGATGTCCAGGAAAACAGGGCTTTTCTTTTGACAATCATGCTTTGGAGGGGCATGGGTTTGATGTTGTATGGGTTTGAATCACTATCCACTCCAAAGGGGACAATCACCCAAAGAAACCTATGATGTGGGAACTGAAGGAAATGCTCTCATTGATGAACTCCAGATAGGTGGATTAATTGGCAATAATGCTCTTGGCCCAAGGAATCCTGCACTCTTCCCCTTCTTCATTCACCCTCCAGTGAGCCCTGGAGCACAGGAGTTGTTAACAACACTTCCAGCTCCTCCTGAGGCTATCTCCCCATTTTCTGGTCTCAGTTTCCTCAAAATAATTAAACGGGGAAGTGACCAAATACCCTTTGAACCATCCACTAGGCATCATGTGGCAATCCAAGCTTTCTGGGCACTTTCGTAAGGAAAGGAAAGATTCCTCTTCTCCCTCTTCCTTAATGAATTATGCCTTTTTTTGTTAACCTGAGGCTTCTTTATTAGCACAGTGTAATGATAGCGTTTTCCCCCTGTTACCACTCTTTGCAGCATTTGTATTATAATGTAGCTACGCTGTAATTACTGTACAGGACAACGACAATACAAATACATTTTCTAGCAGATTCCTTTGTAATTATACTTGAAGTTACTGTGTAGTTCAGTGACTAATTACCATGTTACTTGCAATTTTTATATCTCATAGGGCCGCAGTTTAAAAGACAGAAATAATCAGATAATTATGCTTTGATTGTACCATACTCACCCTGTTCTTAGATGTCCTTAAATGGTCAATAATTACCATGTAATTGCAGAGCAATTATGGGAGTGCATTCATAGTGCCATATGTAAGTCAGTGTCACTGAATGCATCCCCTATGTTTAAAGCTTTCTGACTCAGTCATGGAAGGTCACTTCAGCTTGCACCAGGGCAAACCCACTTTGCCAATGGGAACCATTGTTTAAAGGTAGGAATAGAAAGAACCGGGAGCAAAGAGAGTCTTTTTTTTTTTAAAGAAATTTAGCATATTTTGTAGGGCTGACTTCCAAGACAATCCAAGCCAAGAAACATTTATTCATCAGATACTCTGCCCAAGACACCGTGCAGGGTGCTGGAGAGACCAAGACAAAAGCTCTGCCGAAGGAGGGTGTGATGGCGGGATCGCCAACCCGCTGCTTCCATCCATCCGATGCTGGGATGGGGAGTGGCTGCTCTTTCCAACGAAGCCATTGTCTCTTTAGAGGAACGAGCGCATCCCTTCCCTGGCCAACCGAAGATGGAGTTGAGTTTCTTGGTTGCCAATGGTCCCTTTAGAAAGCACACAGTGCAGCCAGTCTTCACACCATAAAAAAAAAAGATCCCGTCTCACTTCCACATCCCGAGGCGTTCAGTGCCAGCACCTGGCGCCTCAACTACAGATCTGGGTTAGCACATTTTCTTCTCACTGTTGTTACATGGCAAGAACGATGCTTTCCCACTCGTGGAACTAAATAAAGGTTGCCGCTTTAAGAAAAACGGTATTTATATCCCTGCAGTTCTCCAACGAACTATGCCCCCAGTGTGTCCCGTTACCATTCAGTCATGGCCGACTCCTGGATTTTAGATCTTTTCTCTACTTCTTCATTAGAGTTATTAAAATGGGATGTAAGAGACAGAGATGAATGCCCGAGGCCCGGGAAGGAAGGGGCTAAAGGCGTGTGCTGCCCCAGTGTGGAATGGGATATCCAGAAAAAGATCCCAGGACCGGGAGATCTGTAAGCCGGTAACCTCTTAGCAAGGAGAGATGTTCGGCCAGGTGGCTCCAGATCCCTTGGGTGACCCAAGGAAAGCTCCCTTGGAAGATGGTGGCTGCCCATGCTACATACTCTGATGTCTGGCCTAGATTAATTTCCCCTGATTTATGACCTCCTTGAAGGTGAAGGTTCTGCCCTCTGCTTTTGGGGTTGTTCCCCTGATAATGTCTGGCAGGGTTGCCTGCATCAATTGTTTATATGCTTATTCAATTGAATTGAAGTTGAGAAGTAAGGTTATTTAAAATAGTTTTAGCTATCCCGTGGCAATTTCCAGCCCAAATCACCTCTTTGGAAGGCTTTCTCAGGAGTCTCCCTGTCTTCCCAATTCCCTTGCCAGCCTCTGGTAGAGACACTAAGAAGTAAATTGCCCATGGAATTCACTCCCACCTGAGACCCTCATCACCTCTTGCCTAGATTATGGTACCGACAACCCAGTAAGGCTTCCTGCCTCCATTTGGCCCAGCCTCCATTCTCTTCAGCCTGCACTCTCTCCTACACACTGCTGCCAAAGGCCTTTTCCTCTAGCACAGATTGGATCACACAAGAAATCCCAATGATTTCCTTCTATTGTCTCCAGGATCAAATTGAGCTTGCTTTGTTCAGCTTTTCAAGCCTTGAACCACCTAAACTTAATGTACCTTTAGGGTAAACCTCGTTGCAATCTGAAGGACCAGAGTAATTTTACCCATTATGCTGTAAGTGTATTGGTTGCCATTTGACTCCACTAAGTATCGCTGATCTGGCCAAATTATTCTCGGCCTCATTATTTCACTTTTAACAAAGAACATTGAGGACCTAATGAAGGTCTGGCTCTCCCCTAGGGAGAAGAAGGAAGCAATTCGGTCTCCTCTGATCCCATTTGTTCTTGGATTGGGATTCAGGAGTGGGCATGAAAATTAAATTGGAAATGAAAGAGATGGCCATACATAGGTAGGCCATGTTGTCAGATGGAAGGCAGTAGGATACGGTGACTTTCCTGAGCAGATTCCCCCACTGCTCGAACACAAAGCAGACCCACGGAAGCCGAGCTTTGAATGCTGTGGTCACCTCTGGCCCGAAGGCCTCTCCATCACGTCTTAGCTCTTCTCCCTTTCTGATTGGATATTGACCCATGCCACGCAAAGCTCAATAGGAGCAGCCATTGCCCTGCCAATGTTTTTGTAGAATCTTCTGGAGCTGGCAGGACACAGGGGTTTCCCCTTTAAGTGGAATGAATGGATGAATGAATGACTGAATGAATGATACTATCAGAGAAATAAACTTTAGTGAAAGCATATTTTTATTCCATACATTTGTGTGGAATATGATTCACTTGAGTTCTAGTTAGGTAAGGCACTGAGGTACACTGAGGAGAAAAAAATGAGACTTCCCTGACTTCAAAAATAAAGTCATACTTTCAGAATCTTTTACTTACATGGTATCATTTGGTCCTCATGGCAACTCTGTGAGATAAGTATTCTTAATGGTCACTTTTTTAAGAAGAAGAAAAGAAAGTCAGAGAAAGAAAGCAATTTTCCCAATGTCACTCAGCTCCTAAGCATCAGAGACTGGGCTTGGACCTGGGTCTTCCTGATTTATTAAACTGAGTCTGTTTGTGTGTGACAGACATACAGATAAATAAATACAAACAATGTATAAAGTAAATCCAAGCAGCAGTGAACCCCAAGAATTTAGGAGGAGAATCGCTGGGCAAAGGAGGCAACACCTGATCTGTAGTTTGGAGAAAGTTAGAGATTCTCAAATGTGAACATGAGAAGGACGTTTGAGATACAGAAGAATGAAGTCCAGAAGCAGGAGACAATGCCCTGTATGGACTTCAGCAAATCAGTCGCTTTGAATGGTAGAGTCTGTAAGGGAAAATGAGGAAAAAAATGTGCTGGAAAGGGAGCAACTGATAAATTATAAACAGATTTGGAGAGAACATTTTCCAAATAGGAAACTCATTCTATCCATAATCATGTAAAAGTAAAGGAGTTCCAAATGACTAATAATTGGAGAGATGCAAGTTGAAACAGCAATGAAGTTGCCCACATATGCTATTTTGAGGGGAAAAGGGAAGAAGAAACAAAGAAACTATCAAAGGAAGAAATAGAAAGAAATAGAAAAGAGGGAAAAAGAAAAAAGAAACTAAGGAAGAGAAAATGACAAATTTTGGAGACAGTATGGGAAAACAGGCACAAGGACACATTACTGTTGGAATTCTCTATTGCTATGGCCATTATGGAAAGAAATTTGGAACCATGCCCCCCAAGTTTCTAAGTAGTTTGTGGATTTATGTATTTGTGTGTATATCTATCTCTATCTATCATCTATGTATATAGACAGATGATAAATAGATGCATACTTTTGACAAGCAATACTATTACTATATCTCCTAAAAATCAGAGAAAGATGGACAGTATTCGTATGTATACAAATCAGGTCTCTAGAAAACTGAAGGAAGGAATGATGCTGTGGAAATGGGGAAGTCTAGAGAGCAACTTGAACCTGGAATGAAGTTAGCATAGCCTGGTGGTCAGGATCTGGGAGCTCATCAATAAGGAGAGAAGTTGGAGTGATTTCCAGAGTGGGAAGGCTGATGGAAAGGAGATCAAGAAGTCCAGACAGAGTTCTGGAGCAAAATTGTTTCCAGCTGTGAATAGTCTTTTGTTTTATGTTTTGGTGGACTGGGGCTGTGGAAGGGTGGGAAGAGTGGGGAGAGTCAAGTTTGAGCCTTGAAGAGAGAGAGATATTTCAGTAAGTAAAGATGAAGAATCTCCTTCTAGTCTTGAGGAAGAACGTCTGAGAATGTTCCAGAGGGGGCAGAAGGGGACAGGACCATCCCTTACAAACATCTCTGCACATTTTTAAAGAATTGTTTTTTCAGCCAAGAGAATAAGGCCAGTGCTGCAGTTGAGGATCCATCTCATGCCTCCTACCATTTTTCTTTGGAAGGAGACTCCTAAAGCAGAATGAACTCAATTCAGCTGCAATAAAGAAATGGCTACAGATGGAATTGTCCTAGGAATTTTGTTATTATAAGGTGAGGAAACTTCCTTACCAATACTGCTTGGCACATTTTATGGAACTTGAGTCTTGGGGAGTTGCATAGAGCATTAAAAGTTGGGGTAATTTTGGGGGCAGCTAGGTGGTGCAGTGGCTAGAGAACCCCTGAAGTTAGGCGGACCTGAGTTCAAATCAGATGTCAGACACAACACTTTCTAGCTGTGTGACCGTGGGCAAGTCATTAATCCCAACTGCCTCAGCCAAAAATAAATAAATAAATAAATAAATAAATAAATAAACAAACAAACAAAACAAAACCAAAAACACAAATAAACGCAGTTGGGGTAATTTGCAGGAGGCACAAGACCATTATGGGCAAGACATATGCCCTTGAGGCCAAAATACCAAACTGTCTCTCTGTATATCCATCCACCCATCCATCCATCCATCCATCCATCCATCCATCCATCCATCCATCTATCTACCTATCTATCTATCTATCTACATGGAAAAATAAAGAGTAGATGAGATGAAATATTAACCTAGATTCTCTTCAACAATGATGTGATTCAAACCAGTTGTGCTGCGATGAAGATAGTCATATACATCCAGAGAGAAGCCTGTGGGAACTGAGAGTGAACCACAACGCAGCATTTTAACACTTTCTGTGAATATTTCCATGCATTTTGTTTTCCTTCTTAGGTTGTTTTTTCTTTTTCTCTTTCTAGATCTGATGTTTCTTGTGCAGTAAGATAACTGTATAGATATGTATACATGTATTGGATTTGTCATATAATTTATCCTATTTAGCATGTATTAGATTACCTGTCATCTAGGGGTGGGGGTGGGGGGAAGGAGGGGAAAAGCTTGGGAAAAAAAAGTTTTTGCAGAGGTCAATGTTGAAAGGTCACTCATATGTTTTGTAAATAAAAAGCTTTATAAAAAAAAAGAAATATTAACCTAGAAAATAAATAGATATATGCATGCATATATACTCACAATGCTTATGATTATTAAATAACAAAAACTAATACATTAAAATAGAGAAACTTTAAAAATTTTAAATGGATATTAAATAAATTTATAGGCTAAAAAAAGGAAGAAAAAAAACACTCTACACAGAGAATAGGATTGCTGTTCAATAAGAGCTGCTGGTAGATCAAAAACATATTTTTTTTACTTTATTTTTGTTGAATTTTTTGTCTGTTTTCTTTCACAACATGACTAATATGGAAATATGTTTTTGCTTGACTGCACATGTATAACCTTTATCAATTTGTTTGCCTTCTCCATGAGTGGGAAGGGGAGGGAGAGTGGGAGATAATTTGGAACACAAAACTTAAAAAAAATAAAGTTTAAAAATTGTTTTTATATGTAATTGAAAAAATAATTTTAAGAAAAGCCAATGGGAAAATTTTATACTTGAAAGGACAAAGATTATACTTAGGACCTTACCTCCTACTCTATATTTCAGTAAGCATTAAGGACCTCAATAGTTCAAAAAGTTTTCTGCTTAAATTCCACAAAATAAAAGAGAAAAAAATAAAGACTGCTGCCTTAGTTGTGAAGTAGCTCTCACCCAAACTGAGGACATTTTTTTTTTGCTTTTTGCTGAGGCAGTTGAGGTTAAGTGACTTGCCCAGGGTCACAAAGCAAACTGAGGACATTTTTGAAGACAAAATAAGATACATAGATATTTTGCACATGCATTTGTGTATTGTTACATATTTTGGCAATCTGACAGAGCAAGATCTCTTCCTCCTAGACTCTCTCTCTGTCTTTCTCTGTCTCTATCTCTCTCTTAAAATATATCATTTTTGATGGCCATCTGCTTTTCCATATGAGTTTGCAATAACTTTATCTAATTCAATGAAGTGCCTTATTGGTATTTTGATCAAGATGGCATCTTGTCTATAAATTAGTTTTTGGAGTTTTAATGCATGAGCTATAGTTGCTTGGCCAACTCATGACTAAGGCTATAGAATTGTTAGATGCATTGAGAATGGGAAGAGACCTTAGAACTCATCCAATACAATATTTTCATCTTGTTAAAGAGTAGACTGAAACCCAAGAATGTTCAGAAAATGGCTTTTAATCCTGGAAATAGTAAGTGCAAAACTGGAATTCAAACCCTTACACTTATTAAATCCTATTTCCACTTCAGCAAAAGATCTGATCTCTTCAGATTAATATGTATTAATTAATAATTATTAATAATAATCATAATCAAATAAGGAAGGAAATTAAACTTTGAGAGGCATCTGGATGGAGCCAGTAGTAAACTATTGAAGTAAATGAAATGACCGAAGATGAAAGGACAAAGAAAGTGGCCCAGGGCTGAGCCAAGGTACAGTTTGGAGAAATTCCAAGGAGGAGGATGAGCAGCCAACAAAAACAGGAAGGGACCCAGGGACTTAGTGTTACCAATTTTATGTGAAAGTAGAGAAAACTCACAAGATTTAGTGATTTGAAGGACATTGATGTCTTTTGTGAGAACGATCTCATCAGAATGGTAGGGAAGGATATTCGATTGTAAGGGACTGAAGCAACGATGGATAACTGAGAAGTGGAAAAGACAGTCCAGAATCTGGAGTGAGATGATATGCAGCAAAAGAGAGAAAAGGAGGAAAGAAATTGGGGTGGATAGATATAACTGGGGTGACAAAAAGGTCAGTGAAGAGATTATGTGTCCTTCAAACACTTGATTTTGCCCTTATTGATCACTAGGCTGACTTTTTTGTGTGACCCTGAATTTGCCAGCTGAAGCCCTACCATAGAGAAATAACATCTGGATAGTTTCACCTTCGTGGACATTCTAATATATTGAAAAAAAAAAAAAACAAACATCCTCACCCAAAAAGCTGAAATTCAGCTCCAATAAAGAAGTCACCAGATATACAAATAACCCACATGAATCATTTGCACTCTCATTTCCTGTTAAGAGCAAGAGAAAATATGGGGAAATGCCATTTACAATGGCCACAAAAATCATCATATATTTGATAGTCTGCTTTTTGTAGGAGAACAAAAAAAGTTTAATACCAGACCCCAAACCTGAAGGAGGAACTAATAATTATGTGCTAGTGTGTGAGTGATTTTGTATGTATATGTTCTGACAGGAGAAGATTGGAGGTTAGTGACTAGTTCAGATGAATACAGTAAAAATGACAATATTTTCCAAATTAAATAGTATAATTCAATACCATTCAAAATCTAAGGAGGGTTATTTATAGAATTAAGCAAATTATGAAAATGTTTATCTGGAAAAAAGAAGCCAGAGAGAACCTTAAAGGATGCATTCAAAAGCAAATTTCTTGCCGGGGCACCCCAAACTCTGTCCGTTTCACATCTAAGTTGTCTGTCCCAAGCAGAAAGATGGAGAAACAGAACAATGGAATAGAATGGATGCACCAGATATTTAAAGAAATTTATTCAAAAGATTTATGTCAGATGAAATGTTTGAAGTTAAAAATTGAGGAAAAATTCATTATTTAACAAATGGTCTTCAGAAAATTTATTGTCAAAATGATTTTGGCAGAAAAGGAATTTGGACTGACTTCTTAAGACATGTACCCTTCTTAATTCTAGCTGGAGGCATGTCTTAAACATTTTTTAATGAATGCTATAAAAAATGGAAGAAAATGCAAATATTTATCTCACTTGTGGAGAGACATTTTTTTTTCAATTCAACAAATCAAAAGAATTATTGGGCACAAAATAGGTTTGCTGAAGTATCATAAAATAAAAGGGACAAACTTCTGTGGAACTCAAAGAAATATAATAGAAAAAAAGGAAAAATAACAGATTGGAAGTATGTTTATGGCAAACATAACAGATTAAAAAATTGGCAACTACAGTGTATAAGAAAATGTTAACAAGTCAGTGGTAACTTCTTGTGCATCATGGATAAATGATCAAATGAGTATGAACAGATAATTTGGAAAAAATGAGAAATGTGCTTTAAAAAAGCCTCCTTCACATGCTCAACATCATTAAGAATTATTTATGAAGCAACACAACTTTGAGGTATCTCTCCCACCCATCACATTAACATGGGGGAGGGGAACAGTATGGTCCTTTTTGATCAACTAGTGGATAGAATCAAAGAAAATATGGGAAATATGAAAAAGATAACCACTTACTAATATGCTAACCAGGTAAGAACCAATCTATCCATTGTTTACAAAAGGCAGAAGAGTTCTCTGTTTAAATGAGAAAGAAAACTTCAGGATGAAGATGTGTTCAAACTCTAAGGCTTTTACAAAGCTATGAATTTCAAGCCTTGAGAATAGTTAGCAAATTGGCTGTTTTGAAGGCTTCAAAGTAGGGACCAGCCTTGTGGAATATTATCCCTGCAGTTTGACCAGGGTACAAAAGATGATTTTTAAAAAAAATCTTTTTCAATCCTATTGAGAATTCTTGCAGAGAGCCTAAATGTTTATGGCTGGAAATACTCATCTAATAGAGTTCAAAGGTTGAGACTGATTCAAAATCAGCATTTGTAGCAAGAAGCATTTTCAAAAACCAAGAGCTCAGGAAGCAGAGAAAAGAAATGGCTGGTGATTCAAAAGAAAACCAACCCCTGGTAGATTAAAGAGAAGCTGGTCCAGAGAACTGAGCTAAGTGACCTGTCCAGCATAAATGCAGTACCCAAGGGGAAAGGATGAGGGGACCTGTCCTATTCCATGTGTCTTCTATGATAAGAGAATGATTGCTGACATCCAAGACTTGTGGGACCATATGTTGTTGCCTTTTCTATTTGTATCCTATGGGTATGTCTCAATAAGTTGGTGCTCTCTCCTTCCAATGACCCTTTGCATCACTTGTGGAAGACCATGTCCAAGGTTTATAGGGGTGGAGATTGTTTCATACCTACTGTTCTTAGTCTGCCATCTTAAGAAACTGCCTTTGGTTTGAGCTAGTCTAATCATGTGTGCACAGGCTATTAAAAGGAAGTTTATCACTAAGAGTTTATGAGTTCTAATGTAGAAATAAAGATTTACTGAGGGATTCATCTTTCAAGCTAGGACCCAACCCTTGATTTTGGTTGTGAGTTTGGCAGTAGCGTAATTGGGCTAGCAGCAAAAAAACAAATAATCAAAAGCAATAAAAGTCAATGCTATTGGGATTGTGGGTATTTTTGCTTATTGTTCCTGGAAGTAACATCTTTCTGTCATACAATCCAGTTCTGTATGCTAAAGTTTATGGAATTAAGCATAAGTTTTCACCCAGTAATTCTCTTGTAAAAAAATAAACAAATGAAAATAGTGTTATAAACATAAAAAGAAAGAAAAAAGAACTGTCAAATTATTTTCTTAGCAGCATATTTGAAAAATAAAACAAAATGAAACAACCAAAATGGACTGCAACCTAAATGTTCACTGTGAAATCTTGCATTTTGATTTAAGTTTTTTTTTTTTTACAATCAGCTAAAAATTAGGGCAACTCATAATCAATTTTGTCTGACAATGTAGTCAGAATTATACATAAAAGTTTTCACTTATTTTAGTATTCCTTCAAAACTTACCCCATTGCATATGTATACCATTTAAAAATTTTCCATTTTTATCTGTCTATCTGCAGGTAATTATTACTGTCTTCTTGCTCACATACTTAGGGAGATGCTATTTAAGTTAATCTATTTTGGCCTTTTTTGGAATTTTGAGTATTCTGCTCTAATACCATTTCAGTTGTAGAGGGAAGACCTCTGAATGGCAAAGTCACTCGTGACCCTATGATGAGCCTGTAAGGACAGCCCCTTCTATACTTCACTCCACTAGTCCTCAGGTAGCTGTCACAGTCACCAAGATGATTCTCCAAGCTTTTCAAGCTGGGCAAAATCTCTCCATGATTATGGTCCACTGACATAGCCCCCAAGAAGCCAATAATAGCTTCATTCCGTGATGAGCTATCAAAATATGACTTTTCTGTAGGGAACCAGAGTAGTTGTTAAATGAAATGAACAGTGCAATGAACATATTACATTCATAGGAAATGTTTGTTGGTGATTCCGTAGGCATCTGGTCTAGTGAGAGCAGAAAATATTTGCATTTCGTCACTTGATTTTGACTTAAATCAAAATGTGGTAATTTAATCAGCTTTTAAATCTACCAAGAAAAAAAAACATACAACATATTTTGTGGTTTCAGTGATATTATATGAAGTGCAAATAATCTTGTTAGACATAACGTACACATCAACCCAATAGCCCTGCTGAGATGAGGCCATTTTAAGCCCTTAACTTGGCATACTGGATTTTCTAGGCAGAATACCAAATATCCAATGATGTATTTTATTTTTAAAGTCACTTTGGAATAAAAAAGGTTATTCTTTAATGTGTACACTTTCACTTGTGAAAAACTGACCTAAAATTGTAAATCTTTTTCTATTAGGCTTTTGTGTGATCCTAATAAACTGATATCATTAAAATTGCCCACAGAAGCAGTATAGAAAGAAACTCAATTGTCTGAAACATTGGTAGCATGGTATTGTCTTTTTTCTTTCTTGTTTTTGCAGAGAGAGAGAGGGAATCAATACCTTGATGATGTTGTTGTTCTTGTTTGTTTCCTGTCACCTTAATTTCCACCTGTATTCTTTCTTCTTCTCATTCAAAGAGCTGACCTATCTCTTGTAACATAGAATAGAAAATTTTAACGTATGGCCCAGAGAATCCTGGGAATCCATGAGATCCTTTTAAAGGATTAAGACTATCCTCAGAATGATACTAAAGTACTTTGATTTCTACAGTAAATATCAATGCACATGACCTATATAAAAGCTCTTAGGACAGGAGTGGTCCTCGGTTCTATTTAAGAGTACAAAGGGATCCTGAAACCAGAAAGTTTGAGAATTTCTGAAATAGATTTAAAAAATAATAAAAAGATAATTAGGCAAAACTAACCTGGACTTCAGCCAAGTCTGCCAGTCTGTGCAATGCTTCACACCCATTGCCTGCAGTCTTTACCCAAAAAAGGTGGAGAGGAGCCTTCAATGGAATCTGGAACCGAGTCATTTTCCATGTACCGTAATTCTCTGTCAATCCCCTTTTTGAAATGTATAATTGTGGTGGAGACAGTATCTGGACCTTGGGGATTTGACCCAATAACAAAGAGAAATTAAACCTTTTTGTTTGTTTGTTTGTCCAAACAAAGGTTAGGATAGTAATATTTGTTTCTCTCAGAAATGTCCTAAATTTTTAATTTATTTACTTTTCTCCGAGGATGAGAATTTCCTCTAAGAAGGAAGATAAATAACCTCTGCAAAATAGTCTTAAAGAATTGTTAAGGGTAGAAGAAAAGTTGAAAGGATTTGTCCAGAATCATTCAGCCAGTGAATCCAAGCTCTAGGACTCCAAGGCAGGTCTCTAACCACTATACCCTGCTTTTTTCTTTTATTCTCTATGTAGAAAACAGATCAAGTAACAGTATGATTCAAGCCTATACAAAAGGCTCCATTTCAAGGTGATGGCATAATGAAACAATCTAAGGCAGCACCTCCTGATCATGAGAGATACTTACTTATTATTGGAGGACCTCATTACCCTAGGGATAAGTCATACCTGTCAGGAATGGTCCAGGTATGCTGCTGCTTTCAGCTAAGGAGGGCAATGACCCCATCTTTCTTAAATTTAGAGTGGGTTAGTAAATATTTAGTGAGTGTTGACTGGCTCCCAGGCACAAGACGAAACTTGAGCACTACAAAGACTAAACCAGAGCAGTCACTTGATGCCTTTGATGAACGTCCTTTCTACTGATTTTGTTGTCATTGTTATTGATTTTATTTCACTTTAGCTTTTTTCCTGCTCATAAATAAGAAATCTATAATACAAATGCATGTAAAGAGAACAGAGCTAGTGGGCAACACCCATGATCTGTTAAAGAAAGAGGGAGATCATTAGAAGAGACAGTATAAACTTAAGAAATAGTTACTAAATCTCATATGAATAATACAAAAACCCTTCTAGCTTGATTCTTAATTATATATAATGCCAAAAAAAGTGTTCGAACCATTTTAATATAGGTAGAAGATAGAATAATAAAGTATAGGTTCTGTCTTAATCACTCTGCTTTATTAAATATTAAGATGCTGTTATTAATAGCACCTGTTATAATGTATGTCATTTGTGCCTCGAATGAGAATCTCATCTCCTTTCAAGTATTCTTCACAAAAGCCGAGGTGGAGTTGCAGAATCGTTTTAATTCTGAACATTGTACCCCAAAGGCTTTGCTTTCAGCCTTATTCCACTTCAGGCCAGTGGAATCCCTTCAATCAGTCTCACCGATCCATGCGATGTTTGCTGGAGGTTTGGGGGAGGCATTTCAGGCCATATTGGCAGCTGATCCAGGGAGCGTTGGATTAAATAGTGGCCATCAACCATCCCAAGCCACAGCATGTTAAAGACCCAGAGGGTAGAATAGGGGTCAGCCTCAAGGTGAAAGACATGGGTTCACAGTCAGCCTCTGTACTACCTATATTTCCTTGAATAAATCACTTATACTGCTGGGACTCAGTTTCTTCATGTGT
The DNA here is from genome assembly GCA_023553655.1 of Myrmecobius fasciatus. Taxonomy (NCBI): domain Eukaryota; kingdom Metazoa; phylum Chordata; class Mammalia; order Dasyuromorphia; family Myrmecobiidae; genus Myrmecobius; species Myrmecobius fasciatus. Next base: position 26,030 of record JAJPUD010001358.1, read on the forward strand.
AAAATTATGGAGTTTGACAAGACCTAGAAGATGCTTTCTAGCTTTAAAGGCATCATCCCATGATTCTGTACAACTGTGGTTTTTTGCCTATATGCCCAGAGAACTAGATATTTCTCCTTATTGTTCTTCTAGAGGACCAACAAAGGGAAAAAACACTCAGGTGATTTTTTTTTCACAGAGAGAGATTGAGAGACATTTGTTAAAATGCTAGAGTCTTTCCCAGAGTCCAATCATGTTTGGAATATAGACTGACAGGCATCTTGTCTTGTCTGTTTTTAGAACTCACTTCATCCTGCTGAAAGGCTCAACATAGCAGTCTCAAGTCTCTCTCTGAGGACTAGAAAACCCTTTTAATTACCAGCATCCTTCTTTGTCATGTTTTGAGGCGTCACAATCCAGCAAATCCCTCAGGGCTATGTTGGCTTTTGACACCATGCCTTCCTTCAAATACCCAACAGCCTCTGGGTGTCCACATGCAATGGAGTGGGTAGATAAAATCAGATATTGATATATACAAATAGATATCTCTAGAAAGATAGATAGACATTTCGATCTCTGTCTCTCTCCATTTCTTTCTCTCTGTATTTCTATCTCTCTGCCTCTTGTCTCTCTTTCTCTGTATCTCTGATTCTGTCTCTCCTTCTTTCTCTTTGTCTCTCTCTTTGTCTCTGATGCTACTATGAGGCTTCCACCTTTCACTTCAAATCTTTTGTGTTTAATTCCTATCTTTCATCTCCATATGTGATGGGCTTAGTTGTGTGTGTCTAGAAATACATCCTAGAACATTGCCAGGGATCTAAGGAAAGTTTGCTGTGCCATAGTTGTAATCTTCTTTCCCTTCCCTTTCACAACATTCTTCCTCTTTATAACATGTTTTCTTCAAGAATATTTAAATACATCAAGAAGAACCAAAGATAGGATTGTATATGAACCTGGAACTTCCTTCTGTAACACCATTTCTCTAAATATATAGAAAGATTTTTTTAATGTATATTAAAAAAAGATGGTGATTTTCAGTAGGATTTGAAGGATCATTACATGGATTATTCTACATGACAAGTGAATAGAAGTAACCTTGTATTGTGACTTAGGATACCTGGGCTTTGAGTAAAATGTTGTCAATAGGTATCTAGAGCCAACTTTTTCTAACTATTCATTTTTTGATCTGTAAATTGAGAGAGATAAAGAAGTGATTAGTAGAAGTCAGGACTACATGAATAACCAAATCTCATCACTGATCCTGTAAACACAAGCACTCCCTCTAAATCCTCTGGATATTATTATCATTTTTTTATAAAATGGGGATAGTGTCTGTTGTATGCCTAAATCATGAGGAAAACCCTGACTTAAATGAAACCAAAATAGAGATGATTTTATAGAGGTTTTTTTGCTAAGAACCCAATAAAATTCATCTCATCCAACTTTGCCATTTTAGAGATAAAGAAAGGACTAAAGAAATGAAGGTTCCATGGGTAATCAGTGGTGGATCTAGGATTTAAATCTGCTTTCTTCCCATTTCCATAGGCCAAGTCATCAATGGGTCAAGGAAACAGAATAAATAGACCTTCAACTATACATATTGATAGATATGTTATTGCTGCCATTTAAAATCTATTCCCATAATCCCTTCTTTTGGGGATTTTTGTGGAGAAAATTCAGAAATAAGAATCTAGATTTGTTGTCTAGTTCCTTAGAAGACTTTAATAGGCTTTTAAGGCAAAAATCAAAATAAACAATGGTTTGCATGTCTGTGCTTTGAGGATTAGATCACAAGGCAAAGAGCAAGACTTTGCTCCCAGCTTCCACTTACTCTTATCCACACCATCCCAGGCAGCTGTCCTCAACAGCCGTGGGCTCTTTTTAAGAAATTACTTTTAAAAAATCCTAATAATCCAGCTTGGAGCTAGCTTGTTGATGACAAATCCCTCTAACTGTAAGCATGTTCCTTCAGCTCAGGCTGGACAACTGTTTGGACCTCCACGTCTGGGAAATGTGCCATTGGGCCCCACGGTGGCTGCACATGGTTTCTTGGCTCTCTCCTCTCATGCCATCTGTCCCCTTGGCAGTGTGCCCACACCCAAGTTGGTCAGAATGGTGCCAGCAGGATGGAATATAGATGAGTAGGACGATGTGTACTGGGGGCTAGATAATTGTGATTGAGAAAACCTGCTTTAGATGGGGATTTAAGGGGGATAGAAAAGATACCATATTGGTCTAGCAATGGAATATGGCTTTCCAAGACCTCCCAGAGAAAATGTGCCCAGAGGATACAGAAACAGGCAATCCATAATGTCCTTGGAGAAAGTGCTAAGATAAGGCCCAGGCCATCCTTCAATCACCAGGAAGAACACAACATTAAATTCAATGAGATGTTTCTCTGGTTTGTTTCATTGTGGATGATGGGCTGGTGAACCATCTTTAGATCAAGTCCTCACCTGTAGGCACTAGCAGTTAACTCCTGACTCCAGGCTTTGTGGAACTTAGTGACGCTTTTCATCCTGGCTAACTTCTTCTCTTAGAGTTACACCCCAAATCCAAGGATACCAAAACTGCATAATCCTTTGGGATTGAGCCAGAGCTGGCACACTTTGAGACCCTGCACTATCATCTATAGGACAAGGGGTTAAGATAATCTCTGGATTCAAGTCCAGTCCCCAATCCCATGACCTCCCCTTCTGAAATTCACAATTATAGTGTGCTTATATTCAGCAAATTCAAGTCAAATCAGTAAAGAAACCCACCATGTGCCAGGCCCTGTACTAAACCCTAGAATTCATGTAGGGCAGAATAATCTAGCAAAAGAGCCCAAATGTTTGAGTTCATGTTTTGAATTCATACAATTCTTGTATTAGTACAGACATCCATCATGGATAACACTAGACATCTTGTGGCCAGAATTAAGTAAAAAGAGAAGAGCAGATCATGTCTCGGCCTTTAAATTAAAACAACAAAATTCTCCCTGAAAGGAAGGTTCTTCATTCAGATAACAGGCATTTAAGTGCTTCCTTGCTTTATGGCCAACAACTAAAATTCCACCTTCTCCTGAAAGTCTCTTCCAAGCTCTCTTCATTCTGGAGCTCACTATGTCCAAGAGAGAACTCAGGTTTCCTCCTAAGCCCTGCCCTTTCCTTCTCGCTAGGAGATAACACTGTCATCCCGGTCCCTCAGTCTCACCACACAGAAGTCATCCAAACTCCTGACTCTCTCTCCACTATCCAGCATGGTACCAAGGCCAGTCTATTGTTCCTCAGTGGGATCTGCAGACACTCTCAAACGCATTCCCTTCTTTCCTGTAGCAGTCCCTCATCTCAGGCCTAGACTTTTGCAGTAGCTACTGGTGGATCTCAAATCTCCTCCCAGTCCATCTCCATTCAACGACTGAAATGATATTTCTGAAGCAAAGATCTGAACATGTCACTCCTCTACTCAATAAACTCTCTCTAGAACCTCCTGGATCAACTACAAAAAGTTCTGTTTGGCTTTCAAAGCCCATCACATAGCCCCTTGCTCCTTTTCCAGTTTTCATATGCCTTCCTCCCCAGTACATTTTCTTTGATCTAGTGACTGAGCTCTGGTTGATCCCACAAATAAAAAGTCTCCTTCTCTTGGCTCTGGACATTTTCTCTGGCTTTCCCCCCTTGCCTTGGAGGCTTTCCCTCTTCAGCTCTGACTAATGACCTTGCTGGTTTCCTTCAAGGCCCATCGACAAACCCATCTTTTACAGGAAGCCTTCCCCAACCTTCCTTAATTCCAGTGCCTTCCCTCTGCTAAATATTCCCTCTTTATGTTTTATCTAGCTCACTTTGCTACATGTATTTCCACATTATTTCCCCCAATAGTTTGTGAGTTCCTTTGTCTCTTTTTGTATCTCTACAATTTAGCATAATCCCTAAATCCTAATGAATGCTCCAGAAATGTTCATTGCTTCATTCATTTTAGTGACTATCCTCCCTTAATGTTTTCCCATTCATCCTATATAAGGCTTTTTTTTTTACTGTCTCCCCCATTAGACTGTAAATTCCTTGAATCCAGGGACTGTATTTTGTCTCTTTTTGTATTTTCAGTGTTTAGCACAGTGGCTGGCACCTGGTTTAATAAATATGATTTATTGACTCCATAACTGGCGTTTAATGAATGTTTATCCACTGAGCACTGAGAATCAAAATATAAATATTAAAAAGGTTCCCGCCTCAAGGAGTTTACATTCTACTGGGGAAAGGCGTAGGGTAGTGGAGTAGGAGTAGGGGCGTGGAAGTGGGGTGAGGGCACAGGGGAGAAGGTCCTCTGGAGACGAGTTTGTGCATTCTGCTATATGATAACATATAAATTAACATATAAATGACAATCATAGAATAATAGGGATTTTAAAGAATTGTAATTGTGTCAATGAGAGAGCAATGAAGTGGAATCTGAGAGAGAGAAACAAAGAGAAAGACAGAGAGAGACAGAGACACAGAGAGAGACAGAGAAAGAGAGATGGAGACATAGACAGAAAGTCCAATATGTGGAGTCCAATCTAATCTGAAACTTCACACAAAGAATAAGTTGTGTCCTGAGACAGAAGAGAGAAAAGTCCATTGAAGTGACAAAAAAAGGCATGGAAGCAGCAGGGTGCACTTAATTGACAAGAACCTTTCATCCCAGGAGGAGACATTAAGTAGAGGAGGAGGAAGACTCTGTGTCTAGAGCTGACAATTGAGCAAAGCCAGAGGAAGAAGCAGAGTGAGGAAAGACAACTTATCCACAGTGATCGAGGCCATTATCATCCTTCAGGTGGTTTTCAGGGTACGAGAGATGGTTCATAAACTGGATCACTGAACCTTGCTCCAAGCAGGCATACTCCCGACTCACCAGTGGAGTCTGTCTAATTACATGGAATTTAATAGAGAATACAAAGAATCAACTTCAGGAACCTAAAATTGGGGGAGCCCATGGAGGACTCCTATCTATATGGAGCAGGGGGGAAATCCGGTGGGTTTAGGGGCCACATGCTTAAGAGAAACCAAGTGTGTGATGCTGCATTCTGAAAAGCGGGTGAACCTGAATTGCATTAAGAGCAGCTCAGGGTTCAGGACAAGGGAGAGGATTTGCTCTGATCACCTTAAAAGTATCACACTCATTTCTGGACACCGCACTTTATAAATCATGCTGACAAATTGCCCAGCGGAGGGTTTCCAAAGCAGAGAAGGCCACTGAGTCTATGTCACGGAGAAGATCAGTTGCAAAACCTGAGGGTGTTTTGTTAGGAGTTGTGGGAGCACACAATAGCTATCACCGGGTTTTCCTAGGGAAGACCATTTTTGCTTATTTTATTCACTTGTACCAAAGGGAAGAACTAGCAATGTAAATGCTCTCTTTTGAACAGAGCATCTTTTCAAACTATAAATGGGGGGGACTTTTTACAGTGAAGATTAAGAAACAAGATAATACACCTAATAGGTCGATGCCATTCAGTGATTATCCTTGACCTGGGTTCAAGTCCTGCCTCTGCCACTTGCTAGGAGTGTGATTCTGGACCAGTCACTCTCTGTTCCTCAAAGTGCGGGCAGATGGATTCCAGGCTCCTTGCCACCCTATTTTGGGGTGATCTCATGATCCTCAATTCTAGAGGAAAATCAATCGGCTTCATTTAATGAGTCTGTTAAGAAGCCAGGCAATGGATATCCATTCAGTGTGTGACGATGTGAACTCCAGCTGACTGTCCTAGCAGCTGGGCGACTTCATTACCATCAGAAAGGCGCCCAGCCAAGCCAGCTGGCATCCAGTCAGCTTCTTAACACACGTGGTGGACCCGTTGGTGGGGCGGCCCAGCAGAATTGCATGAGACCCCCGTGAAAAGTTGGGAGTACAAAGTCAAATCTGCCTAAAGATTTAATTGAAAGGGCTGATCATTGCTGGGCCCAGTACAAGCGAGTTTGTTTTGTTTCTGGGATGATGGCGGATTCAGAGGCGGTATTCATCTCTTCAGGAAGTACAGCCAACACACAAAATTTGCATTCAGATACCAAACATCACCACACATGATAATTTCTCAGTTTAGAAAACATATTTTTGTGCTGTTTGTTGTCATGCCGGCAACAATACATTTTCATTTTCTCCAACTGATTTCAGAAAGGGCTCTTGAGCTTCGCCAACCGCCAGCTTTTGCGTTCTCTGATTTCCAACGCCACTGTTAAATAGTCGATAGGATGATGATCACCATGTCAGACAGCCAACATGCATTTATAAGCACCTACTATGTGCTAGGTGATAAAGAGAAAAGCAAAAACCTTTTCTCAAGGATCTTAAATTGAAAGAACACGTAAATAACTGTGGATTTGAATGTAAATGGCAGATTACCCCAGAAGAAAAGATTCTAGCCACATGGGGATGGGGGGGGGACTTTATAGGGCTTCTCCCAGGAGGTAGCATTTGATCTGAGTCTTTCAGGCACAGAAGGTCGCCAGTGGGAATGGTGAGAGATGCAAAGTGAGATTTGTGGATGAATAACAGCAAGGAGATGGGGGTTCAGAGTGTAGGGTATTTTAGAGGGGAAATAGAATCTAAGGAAAGAACAAGGGCTTTATAAGTTCAAGGGAGGACTTTGATTCCATAGAGAATAGGCAAAGCATGGGGTTTGGTATAGTGAAGTAGGACATCATCAGACTTATATTCTGGATAAATCATGTTGGCAGCTTCATGGCAGATGAATTAGCCTGGCAAGAGTAACGATGGGGAGTAACCACCTAGAAGATGCTTTCAGTAGGGCAGGAGAGATTGGGGGAAGAACTTATCCTGGGGAAGGTGTATGCGAGCGGACAGACACGGGAAGGTAGAAATGCCCACATCTGACAATGGATTGAATGTATTGGGTAGGGGGGAGCATGGAGGGTAGTTCTGCTTTTGAAAATCTAGAGAATGGGAGATGGGTGGTATCCTGAGTAATAATAAGAAAGTTCAGGAAAAGATAAGAGGAGTTCATTTAGGAAACGTTAAAAGATGTCTGGGAAATCCAGTACTAGAAATCTGAGAGGTCAATAACGAGATTGGACTGGAGCTTAGGGAAAAGATTAGAACTGGGAATTGTTGACATAGAGAAGGGAACTCCATGAGAGATGGTGAGGTCACCAAATATGGAAATATCTGTATGTAGGTGAGTGTGTGTGTATATCTTATGTCATATCTGTATTGACCATTTCAATCCTCGAAAAAATCATATAAATATAAATCAAAAAAATTTTAAGGAACTTCAACTCAATTCAGTCTAACTAAACAAATGATTACTAAGGACTGACTTATGGAAATATATTATCTTAGAGGTCCAGGCTAGGATAATAAAAATGAAGAAATCATTGGTTTCAAGGGACATACATTTTTGTTTCTCAATGATTTCTAAGACAATGATTTCCTTAAAATAGTGGTTTTTTTCTATTTGTATTCGCAATAACGAACACAGGGTCTAGAACATAGTAGGCACTCAGTAAATGCTTGTTGATTGACGTCTTAATCACCCAACCTCTCAGCCACTGTGATGGTCTACCCTCTGCAAACTCCAGTGGAAAGTCAGCTTCAATAGACAACATGGAATGTCTCCAGAATAAAAAAGAAAGGTTTTTTCAGGGAATTTAACACAATTAAATCATGGTACCCAAGACCATTAACATATATGCTATGTTTAATACCTATATTCCTCTCCCTCTGCAAATGAGAGGAGAGCATTTTCTAATCTTTCCTTTAGGGCTGAGCTTGGTCAGTATGATTGCAGTTCTCAGCTTTGGCTTTTTTGGTTTTGAATATATACATACACACACACACACACACACACACACACACACACATATATGCATGTGTATATGTGAGTATATATAACTGTTTGGTTTTTTCTGATTAATTCTCTCCCCATCAGTTCTTAGAAGTCTTTCCAGGCTTCTGAGCATTTGTCACCCCCCCTCATTTCTTCCAGCAGCAGAATAGCCTATTATACCCACATGGGACCATGTGTTTGGCCATCACCCAACCAATGGACATCTGCTTTGTTTCCAGTTCTTTGCTAAGACAAAAAGTGCAGCTCGGGATACTTGGAGTATATTTTTGGGTGGGCAGGGGGGCTTTCTGTCCTTGACTTCTCTGCATAGATTGGGGCATTAATTTTCAGTGAAGCACAACATGCACCTGCATTCGCAAGTACTTTTTATCTAAATGTTATGTTCAAAGGAGGCTTCAGAATTGTTGGATGTGCCGGAGAAGGATGCATCCTGGCCCCAGCTGGAGAAGTAGATAAAATTTTTTCTTCATTTCCTTATCTTCCTTTGTCTTGTTAATAGTTTCTATAAAATTCTCCCCCCCAAAAAAAAATCACAAAAGAAACTGCTGGGGGAGGGGTGTGTGTGGAGAAGATAAACCTGAGAGTTTGACCCACTGACCCGCCTATCATCTCCATTTCAAATTGTGCAAACAGCATCCTATATTTTGTGGGAAAAATTATGGATCTTTTATCTGTCAGAGGTGACGAAAGAACAGCACCAGTTCAGAAGGTTAAAAACGATGCCAGGCAGGAGGTTAAATATTCACTTGAATGTCTTCAATAATGGGCAAATCAGCTATTTAAAGAAAGCATTATTCCAGTGTGTTGTCAACAGAGCTATTGATTGGAATTAATCTGCTCCCCAAATCATTTTGAACAGTTTTCCCTCTTTAATAGGGCCCTCCTTGCACGTGTGTGTGTGTGTGTGTGTGTGTGTGTGTGTGATCAATTTAGAAACAGATTTCCAATTAATCGTTTACTGATAGCAGTGAATAGTCTATCAATAATGCCCCTCCCTTAGTCCAAGGATCATACTGAGCACTCTCCTCCACTTCTGCCCAGGGAGCACTTGGCCAAGCTGGGTGAAAGGATGTTTCAGAGTAAGTCGGGCTGATTTTAAGGAGACACCGTGGGTTCCTCAAGAAGACATAAATCATCCTTGGACCCAAACTTTCCTGTTGGTATTCCGATATTTGGACATCTGTTCCAACTCCTTCGATGTTAGATAGACTTCATAGGATATAGGAGAACGAATGGAGGGTTTCATTATCTTAAATGTCATAACATTTGTTTGAATTATCACACGTGGATTTTAAATGCTGAAATTGTCATCCTCACTTTTTATTCATTTTACTGTCCTTTCAGAAACGATAAACCAGAAAATCTTTTTTAAAAATTGCATTCATAATTTAGGGGAAACAATTTACAATTGAGGCAACAACAGGGAAATGGTTGCAGATGAGCTATACAATTTGGTAATTCCTCAAAGCATAAATATTTTACTGAAAGAAACATACCCTTTTAAGGCACAAAAGATTTCTTATTCCAGTGACAAGGCACTTAGTGACAAATAATGCATGAACAAGAGGCCTTCTTTGCCCATTAGGAGATGTCTGCAGAGCGGCCTGAAAATCTCTCATTTGTGAAGTTATGAATTCATTGTATTTGGAACTTTCCCATTGTCTGTTTCAGCAAGAAGGCTCTTCCTGGTCTGACTCTTGACTTCTGCTACTTTAATGATGACTTAATGAATAATAAACTAGTCAAACGAAAAAATAAGATATTTTTATTTCGAGTTCAGTGGATAAAAGCACCAAAATAAAAATCATAAATATCCCCCAATAGACATCACAGTCTGAATGCTTGTTGCCTTCCTTGATAATTCTTTCAATGTTAGAAAAAACAAACAAACATATGAACACACAAGGAAGGGCCTCAGTATGTAAGTGGCAACTTTTTAGGAATCAATGTTTGCGTCATTCTGAAATGAAAGTTTTGGATAATAATAATTTTTTGTCAGGGATGGAATGGGAGCGTCGTAGGACTCTGCTGGAGAATTGGGTCCCTTAGTATTCCAAGACCTGTTGAAAGGATTTGAGTGAGGCACAACAAGCTACTCTTGCCATTGGGAGTTCAGTCGGGACCAGAGTAGACTACAGAATCCTAAGAAATATGTTGACTAGGAACGACAAATTTCCAGTTTATGGTGGAGCAGAAGGCTGGAATATCATTTGACTTGAATTAAATTATTTAACTATATCATGGAAGCAAAGGAGTGTTTTACAAGTTGGTATTTTATATTTGCATATTTTAAAAATGTAATGGAAGCCTTCCCTCTCCTGGGTGTTTTGCATATTTGATGTCAGATGTTTTGACTAAGGCAGCATTTAGAGCCGGAGTATTTTCTTACTGACTCAGGAAAGGTGATTGCTAGTCCTATCACAACATAAAAGATGTCACTGTGAAAGGGGGTCAGCAGGGCAGGAAGCCTCCAGCTAATTAATGCCCATTCCGATCCTCACGTGTGTTCAATAAAATGCATTCTGATCATCAGAAATAGGAGAATTGATTGTTTGCTCAATCGGCCTATTTTCTAACTTTCCACCAGGTTGAGGACATTTGAAAACTTTCTCTCTTTCTTCTGCCCTTTTTGATAGGCTGTATCCCATCATGGAAATGGGCTCCCTCCTCATCCTACTGGCTTCTATCAAATACAACTCAAGGGCTATAAAATATTGCAAAGGGATTTCTCCCAGGAGTTCCTTAACTCTCTCTCCTAAAGTTCTAGCACTTTGCTTGAATTGTAGACTGATTTTCCTTCCCTTCCTTCTCTCCATAGAGGGTATCATACTCTGCCCAAAGGAATGTAGATTTGTATTGCTGAAGCCTCCCAAGATGCTCTAGATTTCTTTCTTAAGGACGACCAATAATAAGTTGCCACCAAACCCCACTTGGTCTTTATTTGGACCCTGATTGACTCAGAGTGAACATAGATAGCAATAGTTTTTGTTTGGGCCAGAAACTGAGGATCCTTTCCTCCTAGATGGAGTTCTTTCTTTTCTTTGTTTTTTCTTTTTTAAATTTTTTATATACATAAAAAAGATCATTCTCTGCCTCTTTTCTTTCCTAGGCTTAATCATTGAGTGGGTGTTGCCCCAGTCAACTGAGACCTCCCTGATATCATGGCCCTCTTTTAGAATGAAGGACAAATAACAACAGTGAAGATTTTAGTTTAAAAAGGCTCAGGTCTCCCACTGCATCCGGGTGCATCCCCAGATGGGTCTGGACAAGAAAGTGAGACTAGTGACCCTCTCTTATTTAAATCCAATTCACTCGCTTGTCATGGCATCCTTTCCTTGGCATCATGGTGGTCCTCCAGAATAAAGGGCAAACAACAGCAACAGCTAGATGTATTTACAAATGAAATTCTTCCATTCCTTAGAATGAGAACTTGCTGAGGGCAAAGCGTCTTGTGTTGTTGTAGGACTGAATTTTACAGTATCTTGATACGAGGAAGGGTTTTAAGATTTCCCCCCAAGATAGGAATGAATATGGACACAAGAAAATCATCTTATGCTATCCTCTGGTACCCGTCCTGGCCACCTCTCTCCCAGAGAGAAGACTTCTCCATCCTGTGACACCTAAATATGCCTGCACAAAGAACTACTTTTTTCTAGAATTTTTTTTCAAAACTTTATAATAAAAATAGAATCTTACCCATCTCTCTATCTTTTTTTTTAAAAAAAAGTGTTTGCATGTCTGAATTATTCAAATCAGAGATACCGAAAGGTGGTTCTGTTCCAACAAGTGCATATGAATAGTTTTATGGAAACATTTGCCTACTGCTATTGCTATTCAGTGCAGCTCCCAGGGAGAACATTTACAGTGTTTTGATTTTTTTTATTCAACTATACCTACATTTAACTCATTCCCTTCCATAATCCTAAAGTTTCTGAATCTATATTTTTCATATAAATATATACTTATATCTCTGTATGTAATATGTAGGTGTTTTATAATTTGAAAAGTTAACTGAATTTGGAATTAGCAAAATTGGATTTGAACCCCAGTTCGCAATTTAAAACCTTTGTGACCTTGGGCAAATTTATTTAGCTTCTCAGTTTACCCATCTGTAAAATTTGAGGTTTAGACTGAATTATCTCCACAGTCATTTCTCCTTATAAATGATTGTTTCTCTGAAATGTAACAGTACAAAATTGGTTCAAGTTAATTATTGGATATTAATTATATTATTAGGGATATGAACTTCAAAAGTGATTTATTTTTTTAAAAAAATATTTCTATTTACCATACTATGCTATAGCTACACTCTAAGGCCCCATCTTCAAGGGAGGCCCTTGAGCTCCCTCATAAGTCTTACTGGTATTGTTAGGAGGTAGTCACAAGAAAATGCCAATAGTTGACTTTGGTGAGCATTTTATGTTACAGAAATTGTCTCATTTCTATTATTTTATTTGAGCCTCACTACAACTAAGGGAAATAGAGTTGTCAGGCAGTGTGATGCAATGGAGAGGGTGGTAGGTTCAGAATCAGGAAGACTTGAATTCAAGTCTAGCCCCAATCACTCACTGCCTGTGTGACTCTCGATGAATCCCTTCACCTCTGTTTGCTTTAGTTTTCTCATCTGTAAAATGGGGGTAATCACCCTGGATTACAATGAAGACCAAATGAGATAATAATTGTGAAGTACAGTGCTTGGCAAAAAGTAAGCTCTGTGTAAATGCTTCTCCTCCTCCTCTCCCTCCTTCTCCTCTTACATGATGCTCTTTTTTCCACTGAGGCAGAGAAAAAAATTAAGCAGTATTCCTAAGGCTCTAGATTCATACTGATACCAAATGGTGAAGCACAATTTGGAACTATGTCTTTTGAATTCAAGCATACCTTTCCATTGTCCTTTGGCAGCTTCCCTAGGAGAACCACTTGTAATTTCACATTATTATTATTATAATCATTATTATTATTCACACATCAACCATGTGACATCAGTGTGGTGCCATGGCAAGGTCTTTCAAAGATCTTTATTCCAATCTGTAATCTTGTCCCTTTACCATCATTATGGTGAGTCCCTAAAGCATCGTTACATCACAGTGACCTTCCCAGTAAAAATGGGCGTTCTTTACTAGATAACCCTGGTATCCTTTGCACTCTACATCTCAGAGACTTCTCCTTGTCCTTTTAACTCTCCATAGCACTAATATAAAAAATTTAAGTGACTGTTCTCATGTACACCCCAGATTTCTCATTTATATAAATCTTAGAGGAAATGCAAATCAAAGAGATGATTTTCCACCTCCATATCTTCTGCCCTTCCATTAAAGGCTAGTTGTAGCTGTCTTGCTATCACTGATCTGGAAAGGTGTCCTTGGGAGGAGATGAGCATTTCAAGATGATCCAAAAAAAAGTCTTATGGTTGGATACACAGGATTATTAAGAATGAAGGCAAATCCCAAAGTCAAATCATCAGTTGATTTCCTTGGGCGAGAACATGATCAATGCCAAGTTAGGTATATTGTCTCTGGGATCAAGATTATAGCTTTCTTTGACTAATAATGCATATGAATAGCTTGTGGGTTTATAGGTTGTATCATTCACTTCCCCAAATCTTCCTTCCCAAGAGCTTAGAGATTTATCTGAGGCAGGGATTTCAGGAGTTATTCTTGTTTTCTGATTTTGTGCATCCTAAAGAAATCCGTTGTAGGGAAAATGTTAATAACAATTTGAATCAACAGTCATCTATTAAATAGCTAATGTCTGCCAGGCCTTGCCGTAGGCGCTAGGAAAAGAGCTTCTGCACTCAAGGATTCTATGATATATGGAGGAGATCGAACCTGCCCATGCAAAAGATAGGCTGCATTAGAGCTACAGAGACATCTAAGCCGAAGAAATTGGAAGAAGAATAGTTCCGAAGGGTTGATGGGGAAAGGTTTCCCGGAGGAAGTGACTTCCAAAGAGCTTGGAAGGAAGAGAAGGTTTCTGAGAGACAGAGGTGACCAGTGTGCATGTGGAGGAAGGAGGGAAGGAAGTAGTAAATCTCTGAGGGACTCAGGGCAGAAGGAAGGAACATCTAATAGATTGGTACTAGGTTATATGGAGGAGACTGATCAGAAATGTCTGAAAAGCCAGTTTGGGGAGGGGTTTGAATGATGAGCTGGGGATTCTTCATTTCATCTGCCCCCAAATAGGAAGGTGCTATTATTATCCCAATTTTCTAAAAAAAAAAAAAAAAAAAAAAAAAAAAAGGCAAAACTGAGGTGGACAGGGCGCATGGCTTCTCTAAAGTCACTCTGTGTGTCTGAGGCAGTGTCTGAGGCATAATTGGACCTCGGTTCTCTTGCCTTCAGGTCAGATTTCTTTAGCACTGGTTCAGCCTTGATGGAATTGAAGTGGACTTAGCTCAGAAGTCCTTGATTGATTAGAATAACTGATTGATTAGGTTAACTTTGCCTTTCCTGCTTATTGAAGCCCTTCTAAGCTCTTGTGTGCCCGGGAGTCCCAGCTCAGTGACAGGCAAAGTCCATTCTCACTTCCTGGACTTTGAACACAAATGTTTCATGTGATGACCCGGGGGCTGAGATGCTCTGGAGCCAAGGTTTTCTATCTTTAGCTCTGGGACAAATCAGTCAGTTCAATGTTCTCAACCTGACTCTTATTTATGGCAACTTTCTTTTGAAGATCTGTTACCCCAACAAATGTCAGTCGAAACGGGTTGTTGATTTAGCCTTGGGAGCCAAAGATTGTTTGTATGTGACACTATTCAGTCACTTATTCCATTCTTCATTTCCTCCCATGATCCCCCATTCTTACCCTTTTTCTCCTCTTCCCGGTCTCCTTCCTGTCTCTACCTTTTGGGACCCCAGCTTTAGCAGAGCCACTCCCAGTGCCTTGTATACAGCAGGTGATTAATATATGTTTGTGGATGTCTTGCTTTCAGGCCCCCATGCACAAGCTGCTTCCTCCCTTGCCCTCAGCCTCTTCTCACTCATGAAGATCTCTGCTTTGCCTCCCTCCTGGGGGTATCTTCTCCTATGTGATCCCAAGTCCCTTGTGGGCAGCCAGCCCGTTCCTCTTTGGGTTCCTATTTCTGAACATGGCGCCTTCCATCTTTGGGGAGACAGGATGGTGCAGTAGGTAGAGCAGTATGTTTAGAGCCAGGACCACCCTGGTGAAGCCCCCCCTCCGGCATCATTATCTGCACCGTCCTGCACACCATTGCTTCTCTGGGCCTTGGGCTGGGTGGCTGCTGTGACCATCTCTTGTCAGCGTTCTTCCAAGGTTACGTTGGTTGGTTTTAGGGTAAGCAGAGTCACCAAGGGGAACAGCGACATTCAGAGAAGTGAGACTGCCCCTGACACGCTGGGATGACTCCCCCTGCCCCCCACTCTCGGCTGTCCAGCTCCTGGGCTTCCCAGACAGTGTTTGATCTTCTGCCCTCAGCCTTTTGCACGTGGGGCCTTCTCTCCTAACCTTTCCTCTTAGAATCCCTTCAAGGCTCAGCTCAAAACCCGCCATGAACGTGGGGTCCCTCCCCCCAAAGTCTTCTCATCTTCCCGTGGCACAAATTGTGAAAGCGCTTCAATATGTCTGGATCCGCAGATCTGCCTATAGCCAGATAGATGCAGTTCTCTCCCTCCCTTCCTCTCTCTTTCTCCTTCTCTGTCTCTGTCTCTGTCTCTCCCTCTCTCCCCTCCCCCCCTCTCTCCCTCCCCCTACGACTCTATAACCTTCCTGGGCGCAGTGGCCATGTCCTGCTGCCCTTAGGTGCCTCCCACAGCGCACAGCGCACATACAAGAAGTGCGGGCGGACTGAATGGCTGACGGATGAGCCGCTCCGAGGCTGAGCCACCTGCCGAGCTGGGGCCGGGCGCATCCACTGCGTTCCCCAGACCGGGAAGCTGAGGCTTGGAGGCCAGAGGCTCCGGGGGGGGGGGGGGGGCTGTGCCTCGTGCACACCTCTGCTGGGTGAGCAAGGCCGGGAAGGGGCGGGACGCCTCTAGGTCCCATGACCCCTGAGGATCGGGCTGAGGCTGGAGCGGGGAGGGCACGAGCAGCGGGCAGCGGGAGCCCTTCGAGAGATGGTCGCCTCGTCCCTCGAGTGCAAAAAGCAGCTTCCTGTGAGACGCTGCCAGCCTCCTTGTGGGACGGCCGGGAGGGACGATCTCCAGGTCTGCTTTAGCCTCGGAAACAGGTGCTTCCTGCCCGGGTGGGCGTCCTCCTTTGTCTTCTCAATTAAGCACAATTTGGGGCAAGGCCCGGTGTTCTCATTGGCCTGTCCTGGGAGTGCGAGGTGCTGGCGAGGTCATGGGAGCACAGGTTTGGGGCGGGAAGTTGTATCTGAGGCCCTCTAGGCCGGCCCGCTCGAAAGTGGAGGCCCGGGTCTCCGAGATAGGGTCAGAACGCGGGGCTCAGAAGCCCAAGCTAGAACCCTGCCTCCCACTTAGGTCAGCCCCCCAAATAATCGCTGCTCTCCCAGGAACCAAGGCGGCTTTGGATTGTCCTTTCTTGTGTGTGTGTGTGTGTGTTTGTGTGAGTGTGTAAGTGTTCCGTGCAATAAGCCAAAGGGCGCTGCGGGACACTGAGCCAGCAGGAGCCTCAGGGAGCTGAGCATCCAACCCCCTCATGGTCCAGTGAAAGCCCTGGACGCCCGGAGGAGGAGCCCGGGAGGAGCCAGGGCCGCCGTGGGCGTGATCCGCGTTTGCCCTCAGCAATAAGCTCGCCCAGAGCGCACCCTGAGATGGAGTAGCTGAGCTCTCTCACCCGGATGTTGCACCGAGCTCTCAGTGGGTGAATGAGCGCACCACCGGCTACTTTGCCCTTCCTCTTCCGGACCCCTTAGAGACAAGGCACTACCATGGCGTAGCCGCCAAAGGCAGCCCCCCCCCACTTGTTGTGGGTGTTTCTGGGCAGGATTCTGGGTGACACCTCAGGCCCACAATCCCACGAGTCCCTGAGGTTTCCTTTGGGATCTTCTTCGCTCCCTGCTGGAATACTAGGTCCTGGTCTCAGAGAACGGGCCACAGAGAAAGCATCGGGGGGGGGGGTCAATAAATGCATCCACAGACCAGCCATGTTTATTCAATGGAACAAAATGGTTCTGCTCATTGATATTGATCATGGAAAGCTTTGCGTGGAGCACATAGGACCGCATTGATTCTTGCAAACGTTGATTCCTAATGGGAAAGACCTTATGTGTATTTGTGTTTGTATGAGAGCCAGAGAGAGGAAGAGGGGACGCTGAATCCTGGGTATTAGGGAGATTTAGCCTTAAGCTTCTTTTCTTAGGAAGTCCCTCTGGCATCCCCCAGGATCCCCCTCTCCCTCCGGCCCCTCCACGGGGACTCCACGGGCACCCTGAAGCATCTTGGGGCGAGCTTGGCCCTTGGTCTTGGATGGATCGCCCCAGGCCCAGTCCTCGGCACAGAGCTGCACCCCTTAAATGCTTATTGATTGATGGCTTGGTTGGTGGAGAAGACATTGGAGTGAGAGGCAAGAGAGCTTCTCGTCCAGGATCTCCGACAAGTTGCAGTGGTCTTGACCCCCCAGTACTTATGCCTGGCTCAGGGATTTGGGACAAGTCCGGCCCTCAGAAGATCTGAGAACTGTGAGGGTGGGGCGATGCGATCAGGCAATGGTCACTATCAGCCAATCATTTCAGGGCTTGGTGTAATAGACCAGAGACGTGGGCTAGTTATAAGGGAGAGCCTCAGGGACACGTGCTGACCGGATCTTCCTGCCCAAGTCCCTTTAGTGTCTCGGAGAACGCCCTCGGGTTCTCTTGCTGCTTCCTAAAAGCGCTGTGGGGACGCTTCGGTGGAACGGTTTGGTTAGCGGACGTTCCCTTCCCCAATCTGAATTTTTTGTATCAGCCCCATCATGATAAGACATTTGTAAAGAACTTAGCTCGGGCCTGACCCAGTGAGCACCCTAGAAATATTGATTCTCTTCCCCCAACCTGAAACAGCTAATTTCTTCTGCTGTTCCTTTAACCTTCTGTGTGAGGGTTTTTTTTTCCCCCAGATTTCCCAGCCATTTGTATCTCCTATCACTTCTCTTCCACCAAAAAAATTCTCACTATTGTATTATATGTTTATATGCACCCACCCACCAGATCTGTAGAATATAAGTTACTTTCAAGTAAGAAACTTTATTTTTTTACCTCTGATGTATCTAGAATATAGTAAGCATTTAATAAATGTTGCTGTTTTATTGTTTTAAGGTTAATTTATATATATTTAAAGAATTTAGTTAGGGGCAGCTAGTTAGTGTAGTGGAAAGAACACCAGCCCTGAAGTCAGGAGGACCTGAGTTCAAATGTGATCTCAGACACTTAACACTTCCTGGCTGTGTGATCCTGGGCAAATCACTTAACCCCAATTACCTCAGCAAAAGAACAAAAAAAAAAAATTACACATTTAACCTATATGGTATTGCTGTCTGAGGGAGGAAATGGAGAGGGAGGAAGAAAAACTTGAAACACGAGGTTTTACAGGAGTGAATGTTGAATCTTTGTATGTATGTTGGAAAATAAAAGGCTATTATTATTAAAAAATAAAGTTAATTTATGCAACATAGCCAAATCTGCAGTCTTCCTACCTTTGGCAGATTCAGCGCCTGACATATTCTACCTTCCAAGAACTATCTGCCTTCAAACAAACATACCCTGAGTGCCCAGTCTCCATGGCATGTATCTAATGGCAGACTTTGGGCATTGGTGGTCTAGTGCGAGAAGTCTATTTTTTTCTTCTTTTTTTAATCTGTCTATTTTTTCTTTTTTTTAATCTGTCTATTTCTTTTCTTTTTTTTTTAAATCTGTCAATTTTTGTGGAGGAATTGCTCATGTTTCCTCACATTGCCCCTCCGTAGGTAATCACTTCACACGTAGGACTGTCCTGTTTCTCAGCCACCGGCTTCCTCTCCATCCCCACATTAATTAAAATGGCGAAGTGAAAGTTGGTGGATAAATGGGCCGAGGGTTCACCCTGATGCTGTTGAAGATAATTTAACCCTTTTGGTCATCCTGTTGCTGGGAAGGACCAAACACTTGATGCCTTGACAGGATGCAAGTTAATTTACTCTCAAGATTCCTTCCTTTTGACTACAATGCAATGTAATTTCAACAGCACTGACTGATCACCAGCTTAGATAGAATAACGTAATTAAAATGGCAGAGGAAGTTTATTAGAAGACAAGAGAAATCCTGAATTGCATCCGGATATCGAGGATAACTCATTTTGTGTGTGTTGTGTATCACTGTACAAACCAATAGCTTTTAGGAGCAGGCTTGGGTTTTCCTTTTGTTTAAAGAATAAGCCTGAAATAGAACTAATTCCTGCCCTTCCTGCCTTTTCAACCTGGACAAAGGCTGGTTCCTTATTCTGTTTTAAATATGCAACTTAAGTATGCTTTAAAGCCCAATTTCCATCCATGAACATAATGGAGACAAGTCTTCTTGAGTTACATTTTTCATCTGATTTGTTAATCACTGTCAGTGAGCAGTATTTTCAAACATTATTCATGACTAAAACAAGCAACTTTCTGATTTGCCTTGAATATTTTCAGGCTAATAAAATTTGTTTAGCTTGATTAATTTCATACCTTTTTAAAAACCATAAACATTTTCCACTGATTATATCATGAATCATAAAACTGAGTGGGGGATGGGCAAGATGGAACTTTGTCCCAATAGCAAATGACAATTTTGCTCTTTCTTCCTTCTCCGCGTCACACTTTCTAGATTTGAGCTCTGTCTTTGTTCTTAAAAGTTTATCATTTTTACTTACATATCATTCAAGTATTTGATATATATTAGAAGCAGAAAAAAAAATCCACTTTAGGGGAAATTTTCAACCACTTCAAATTTGCATGGAAAATCCAGAATCCTTTTGCTAAGTGTGGTGGCTCATATAATACATATCAAAAACATTCATTGTGTCATATTGATGTCACATTGAAGTGACAATTCTGTCCATGTCTTTTACTACTCTTCCATTTTAGAAAGTATTGTGCCATCAGGAACTTGAAGCTGTGCCTCTTTGTGTCAAAGTTCTTTCTTGGCAAAGATGTTGGGTATCCCATAAACATCTCATGTTTCTGATTATATCTCTTGTCTTCAAGGATCACAGTAGTTTATCTTCTGTTATTCTAATGGGGAAGGAGAAAACAATTTAAAAGTCTGTATGGACAATTGTTGGTTATCTAGTTGTTCTTCAAAACTGATTTCTAAAGAAGTTAATTCTTTATTTTTAATAATTTTTTAGATTTCTAGATGAAAATTTCCCCTCTACACTTTTATTTGTTACCTTATATTAAAAAAAACAGTGACCCAAAGGTTTCCATACGTGTCCTTCTGCTTCCTTAGAAAATCCAGTGAATATTCATTTAACAACCTCTTCAAAGACTTTTTAAAATATGCTTCCCAATGTGTTTGAAAAAGTTCACATTTTGAAAAGGATGGAAATTAGAGGATTTTTTTTTAAGCAGAAGCAATTTCAGGATTGAAAATCTGGCTTTTTTTTAAAATGAAGGTGAGCAGAAGTAAGGCATCTTAAGCCTAGTCGTAAACCTTTCCTGCCCAGTGCCCCAATGTAGAAGGATGCCCTGTGACATTTAGGAGCTGAGACTCTGGCTTTGGAATTTGTCATTTCTGCATAATACCAGTATTTAATGTTAGATTTTTTCTTTCTTAGGATGCCTCCATCGCTCACAGATTCCACATTATGAGAGAGAAACACCCAGAGAAGTTCAACAGCCGGTAAGTGCCCAAAATTTGATAGCTGACCCATTGTGCAGTGGTAAAGATACCAAGTGTCCAAATGTTTCAAGGAGTTTGTGGATGAAGAAGGAGATCTTGGTCTGTCTGCAAATAGATAGAAAACAGTGATGTCCTTTGATTTTTCTCCTTAGGGAATGTCTTCATAACTAAGCAGCATTGCGAAACTCTCCTGCTGTGGTTTGGGGGACAGCAGGATATTGGGGGGAATTGGCAGAATGGAGAAGAGTCAGCATTTTTTGCTGACAGATGCTTTACTTTAAGGAGAAAACCCTGTTATTGATGGGAGTGAGCCACAGGGGACTTATTTCCTGGACTTGGGGGCTTCTAAGAGGAAATTGGTACACAGAATACACAGGCTCACTTTTCTCCATCATTCTCCTTCATCAAGAAGGGAGTACCTTCCTGTCCATCCTGAGCATAAGAAAAAGAGTTTGTCTCTTAATTTCACCATCTTAGTTTGCATTATTTCCAGGATTTGATTTATTATTTTCTATAAAGTTTGAAAGTCTATACCTATGCCTATACCTCCATATCTATCTCAAGCTAGAAATATATTTAAACTGCACTAAGATTTTGGGGGACATTGGTTATTTATGGTGCTATTAATTGTTATAGAAAGGGGCTCTCTTTCAGCACAGCTACTACTGTGACTTTACATTCATGAGCAAATATTAGGTCAGGGTCTGGACTTCCTTTGGAACATATTTTCATGTGACACATCCCAGAATCCTTTTTCCCTACCTGTAGCTGAGATGTCCATGATTACTGAGTTTGGGGGTCATCTGGTACCTGAGAATCCTCAACCAATGGATGTAGTCAGAAAAGCATCATGGTTCTTTGGTGCTGTTTAATATCAAATTTAAGTGAATCCGGCTTAGATGTTTTACCTTTCATTGAAACATTGCTCTGGGTTTGAACTGACACTTTCCAAGTTTCTATGTGAATTTACCATTGAATTTACCTGCAGAGAAAATTCTGAAGAAAAGAAAGGGCAGCTGTTGTGTCTCCTGACTGGAGGAAATCAAACACAAAGGAATAGTTTGAGCTGATTTTTCCATGCATCATCACTTTATGGGATGACACAGTGATTTCCTGTTCGTCACAGTAAAATAATCCATAATGTTTAAAAAGTTTTCATTTAGCCACTTAAATCAGGCGCATTTGAAAACATTTGCTGAGGATTTCATTTCATCTGTCTAATTGCCCATCAAGAAATGAAGTTGGGCTTGGTAATACACCTCAGCTGAAATGCAGGCATAGGACCCCCTGTCACTAAAAAGCTGTGAGTTAAGGAGAAGCTAATTTGCTGCAGAGGCAATCTAAGGATGCCAAGGAGCTGAAGGGAGGGAGCTCCGTTTTGTTATGGTGGTTTGGCCTGAAGGGCAACCCATGGCGCTTTAGGTGGAGGATGCAGAGTGACCAGACTTAGCACGTACATGTGCAAATGGGTAGCAGCCATCCCGACAGAGTGGATCGCTCAGCATCCATCGCTGAGCCATTTGATTCTCAGACTTGAAGAATTTGAAAGTTAGAAAGGACTTAGTGGCCATCCACTAAAAGAAATTTCCCACTGAGATCCATGTGAAAAGTAGCTGTTCACCTTGTCTTGAAGGCCTCCCAGGAAAGGGAGCCCATCACCTCCCAAGGCACCCGTTCCACCATAGAATACCTCTCATTTTCAAGAAGTTTTCCCAACATTTAAGCCCAGTTCATTCATTGCTCCTGGTTTTCCCCTTTGGGACCCTAGCAAACATGTTTCTTTTACCATGTCCTCCCCTTTGTCCCCTTTGGAAGTGTTATAATGATTGATGGCATTTATAAAATACTAAGTTTTCCCAGCATGTTGTGAACCTCACTAACAACACCTTGACGAGACAGGTAAAGTGGGTATTTTGATGAACATCTTATAGATTGATCAACTGAGGCTCAAGATGGCCATGTAACTTCCTCATTTTCTAGCCTTCAAGGAGCTTATGTTCTAAGAAGAGAGTCAGCACATAAATGAATACATATATATGCAATATAGAAGGGAAGATTATATATATATATATGGAGGGAATTCATTGGGGAAGTTGGAAGCATGATTGGGAGGGTCTTCAGGAAGGCAGTCTATGAACTGTATCTTAATGGAAGCCAGAGAATCACCTACCTATGGGTGACAATCAGTTCCATGGAAAGAGGGGATGTTTTGTGGGAAGAATCCCAAATGGATCATCATTACTGGCCCACACAGAGTGCTGAGAGGAAATAAAGTATGAGAAGTTGAGAAAGAAAGGCTTATAAAGAGCTTGAAATGCCCTGGAAATACTGGGGAAGAATTGGAACCCAATGAATAGGGAAGTAGAGACATGGTCAGACTTGTGCTCCCTTTGAAAGCAGGGATGAGAAGCCCCATTAAAAGGCAATTAGAGGAGTGTAAAAGAGAGGAGGGGGTGGTTATGTGAGTATAGAAAAAAGGAAAGACCCATGGAAGTTGTGGATATTAAATCCCATTTACATTCTGTTGACTTTGCATGTGCACTTTTTCACATTTCTCCCCATTGGGTTATAAGCTCCTGGAAAGCAAGGACCATTTTTGCCTTTCTTTGCATCTCCAGCACTTAGCACTCCTACATAGCGAGCACTTACTTGTTTTTATTTTGCAGACATAAAAAACACAAGATCTGACCATACTGTATATGTGGGGTAAGATTGTGGAGTCAAAGACAACCCTGGTGGAGAACCCCAGTGATGAGGAGGATCATAGGGTTTTTGATGACAGTATCATAGTTGAGTAGAAGAAGGGTTTTGAAAGAAAGAAAATGACTTCTCTTTTGAACATTTTGAGTTGAAAATATCTAGAAGACATGTTTCTAGGTATCTGAGAGGCAGTTGATGATGGTAAACTAACACTCAAAAATATAATTAGGACTGGATAATATTGATCTGATAATTACTAACATAGAAGTAATTGAACCAATAGGAGATCGCCATGTGAGAACGTATGCTGGGAAAAGATAAAAGGGTCCAGGGCTATCCTGGAGGGTCATTCACCTTAAGTAGGTTTGTCCTGGTTAAAGATTTCAAAGGAAAATGAAAGGGAATAATTGAATAAATAGGGGTAGAACTGGGAAAGAAGAGCATTCTGAAAGTCTAGAAATGGAAGTTTCTCGGAGGAGAGAATAATTGACATTGTCAAAAGGTACAAAAAGATCAACAGACATGATGATTGAGAAAAAGCCATTATGAATGTCAATTAAAATATCAATGATAATTTAGAGAAAGTAGTTTCAATTAAGCACTAAGATTGGAAGTAGATTGTCCAGGGTTTACAAGAGAATGAGGAGAGAGAAAGTTGAGGCAGTGAAGAGAGATAGCTTGCTCAAGGATTTTACTTATGAAGGAGTGATGTGATATGAGAGATAATGGGTAATATCAATTGGATCAAATGGAAGGCTATTTATTGATTGATTGATTCATTCATTCATTTACTCATTTTTATGATGATGAATTCATGATCATGTTTGTAGGGAGCAGGAAAGTAGAAATGTAGAAATTAAGATAAAGAGAGATTAAACAAAGGACATTATGCTGGAAAAGACAGGAGAGTGGATCATATAGTAGGTTTTGCCTTGGCAAAAATAAGGACCACATGCTGATGCACAACATGGGCATAGAAGGAGATTGTATATCATTACGTCTGAACAATATAAGAGGAGGGAAGTAAACTCTCTGTTGGAAAATGGTCTCAGACTTTGTTTTTTGGTTGTTTTTTTTTTCAGTGAAATATTAGGCAAGTACCTCAGTGGAGAAATAGGCAAAGAATCATGGGAAGTTTGAAAAGGATGGAACGATTTGGAAAATACATTGTAATAAGTGGGACAGTGAAATGCTTAGAAGAGTAAAGTTCTCCTAAATCCTACAATGAAGACTCATATGAGAGCATTTAGTCAGAGCATAAATTTGCTGTGGATCCATGTGCTTCTCTTGCATAGCACTGGCATATCATTTTGGTCCATTTTGACTGATAGAATTTTGCTTAAACAGGTTTTTGGAAAAGAGGGACAGGAAATAATCAAATGTGATGATGTTCACCTTTGTTTTGGTTTTGTAGCCAGGGTTAGGTGCTATGAGCTCCCCTGAAATGAAGCATAACCCCAGAGACATTAGAGAACATTTAAGGAAGGACTGGCTCTTCTTCCAAGGACATAAGTCAGACAGTTTGCACAAGGTCTGTAAGACCTAGTGATGACCATTCTTTTCAGTTCCAGAGGTGAATCCATTTTCTCCATGGCCCTTTTCCAGTTTTGCTGTAGCAGAGGCCAATTAAAGTTTATAAAAAGCCCTGCTAATAATGGGTGCTTCAGATTGGACCTCTTGTCACAATAAATCATAGGCCATTAATAACAGCTAGGAGCGGGCTCACCTTGAAATTCATCTATATTTTAAAGAATCTGATGTTTCTAGCATTATCTTAAGGAAATTAATTACCAAAATATAGAATTCTGCTCTCTGTGCTTCTTATGACAGAGAGATTGGAAGAAATGGAAAATGGAATGACTTTTCCGGTGCTTAAGAGAACTCCAGTAGAGATAGATTACATGATATTCTAAAAAGAAATTTTAATGTAAATCTAGCTATTAACTGTTTGTAAGAAGCACATGTTTGAGTTTTCTTAACTGAGATGTTCTTGTACCTAATTGGATTTCTGATATTGAAACTGTAGTGCTAACATTTTAGACTCAAAATTCCAAATATGTTTCCACTATGAAATATTACTATCTCTGGGATAATTGAAGATTATTTATTTACAAAATAATATATTTTTATTTTCATAAAATTATAAACTATTACCTAATAGTAAGTCAATATATTATAAAATAAAATTTTACAGGAATGAATAGGAAGTCTTATCCTTATCTTGCACCTAATTAAAAAAAATCATTTTTACAAGTACAAGATGGGAGAGAGAGTGGCAGGAAGGAAGGGAGGAAGGAAAGAAGGGAGGAAGGGAAAAAAGGGAGGGAGAAAGCAAGGAAGGAAGTATAGAAGGAAGAAAGGAACAAATGAACAAACAAAAATGAAAGAAGGAAGAAGAAAATCTGGGAAATAATATGCTGCAGTATACAATACTAGAGTGATATTTGCAGTAGGACAAAGTGCAATATGAGTCACCTGTGTGATACTACAATCAAGAAACACTTTGCATTTTGAAGCTGATTAAAATCACCAGAACTTTCAGGAATCAGAGATTAGGAGGTTTCTGTTCTCTATCTTACATAATACATGGAAGATCAGTGCCAATTCTGAATTTTTAAAGGAACGGTGATAAACTGGAAAGTTTTAGGGGCAACCGATGCAGAATGAGATGGACAGAACCAGGAGGGCAATTTATCCCGAAATGGGAATGGTATAAGGATAACCTGCTGTTTCTGACTCAAGACCAATTAGTATCTCAATGACACATGCTCGAGGTCCAATGATGAATCATGCTACTAACCTCCTGAAGGAGGATGAACTCAAGATGCAGAATGAGACAAGGGTTTCTGGGTATGACTCAAGTTTGAAGTGACTTTTGTTGTTGTTAACTGAACAAATACAAAGTTAAAGAAATTAAGAAGTAGAAGAATAAAAAGAGGGCAAGCTGAATGGTGAATCACCAGGTCTGGTTTACCCCTGGATTGGTCCTCTGAAGTTCACCCCAGTTGGGGAATTCTGGGAAAAAACTTACATAGACCAATATCCACAATGATTTTTCAGCTCAATAATAACAATGTACCAGGCATTTATAAAGTGTTTTAAGGTTTTCAGAGTCATATTTATGCGATCTCATTTGATCCTAAATACAACCTTGGGAGGTGGGTGTTATTATTATATAGATCAGGAAATTGAGACTGAAAAAAAAAAGATAAACCCATTTACTTAGGGTCACATGGCTACTAAATGTCTGGGACCAGAATTTGAATTCAAACTCCTTGACTCCAAGCTAAGTGTGCTCTCTACTGTATCACCAAGCTGTCTCATATTCACATGAGTCCATCCTATGTCAGTCTAAGAAATCCCTGCTTTGAAAGAGATGATAACCCATTGAAGGGTTACAAGATTTGCTTACTTAATTACCTGTAAAAAATATATGTCATTTCCAGAAGGAGGAAATTCCCCCCATCCCAGCCATTTCTTCTACACATTTAATATCCCCATTGACTTTATATCAATTTAATATCAAACTTGAGATGATTCCCCTTCCATGAATGCCCTCCAGGTAATTGATAATCTTCAAATGCTTTGCTAGAAGCAGAATGGAATAAAGCTCTCCAGATTTCATCTAATGACAGTGGGCTCAGCAAGGCCCTCACTTGCTTATTTCTGAAAGGCAGGGCTCCCTTAGTACAGCTCTACATCCCATGAACTTTCCTGAAAGGCCCTTTCACACCTATGACTCCTATTGAGCTCACAAATCACTAAGACACCAAGATCTTTTTCTCTCTTTTTTTTTTTTTTTTTTTTT
>JAJPUD010001358.1:53189-67134 GCA_023553655.1 Myrmecobius fasciatus
TCTCTCTCTCTCTCTCTCTCTCTCTCTCTCTCTCTCTCTCTCTCTTTTGCTTTTACCAAGATCTTTTTCTTACATGTTCCCTACAAACCATGTTTTCAGTCATGTTCTTGTGACATTCTTTCCTGATCCCAATATGTGTGAGTAGTTTCTTTATCCTTATGAAATTCAAGTTAATTCAATTAAATTCGATCTTGTGAAGATCTCTTTGGATCCTTATTCTATTCTGTCATGCAATGAGTTAGTGATATCTCTCAGCTTCATATCAACTAAATGATGGAAAATGTGCCGACTAGCCCTTTGTCTAAGTCATTGATAAAAATGCTCATTTTTGTTTTTTTTAAATTTTATTAGTACTTTTTATTTGCAAAACATGTGTATGGGTAATTCTTCAACATTAACCCTTACAAAGCTTTCTGTTACAAATTTCCCCCCCCTACTCCCACCCCTCCCCTAGATGGCAGGATGTCCACTACATGTTAATTATGATAAAATACTTAAGAAATCGAATATATGTATACTTATTTCCACACATCAAAAAGTGCTCATTTTTCATGTGACATGGAAAATTTGCTGCTCAAAGGGGAGAGAATTCACAAATTAACACAAAATTCAGAATTCTCCCAAAATGTGCGCCATTTCAACGTCTTTTACTAAATGTTGGATCAATTTAAAAGAACAGCAATGAAACAGTTATAAAACTCTTTTCTACATAGGTATTATTTCTCATTAAAAAGAAATTTTGAAATAGGACAATAGCCAACACCATGGGAACCAAGGGAGTCAAGGTTCCAGGAGAATATTGAAGCATTAATGACTGTTCTACATCAAGTGTATCTTCTTGTTCTGAATCTACTAGATGGTCCAAGATCTAGTTTTTTCTACTTCACCTCACCATCTTTCTAGCACACAATGGGATATTTGATCAAATACTTGGTTAAAATCAAGGGGAATTATATCTGTAACTTGGTCTGAACTAACAGCTTGATAATGTCAAAAATTATTTTTTTCTGTAGCATGTTCTTCTGGAAATTCTACTTATTTCTGTTCTAGTTCATTGTCTGTGACTCTGGGTCAAAGATATTTTAGCATGAGCCACAAAGTCTAGCTGGTTGGTTTGTCCTTTGTGGAAGGCATGTTCCATGTCTCTATCATCGTCTCTGTGTCTCTCATTCCATTTGTCTGTCTTTATCTCTGTTCCTGTCTGTCTGTCTCTGCCTCTGTTTCTCTATCTCTGCTTCTGTGTTTGTCTCTGTCTCTTGGTATCTCTATCTCTGTCTGTCTCTCTGTCTCTATCCCGAAGTATGTGTCTCTGTCTCTCTGTGTGTCTCATGTGGGGGTTAGAGAGCTATTTTCCCCCTCCAGGGTTTCTCTCTATTTTACTGAACATATGTATCTATCTATGTGCACCCTCCTTTATATCTCTATCAGTTCTTTCTATGACTTTATCTATATGTATGCATGTATACAGACATGTATGTAGTATGTATGTATACATGTAGATGTATTTAAGAGACCTGAAAAGAGGAGTGATAGAGAAGTCACTAGTGTATCCAGGAGAAGGGAAGAGGTACAAATGGCTAGCCAGGATGCTTACTTAAAATGAAGGTTCAGAGAGGAACCCCTGGAAGGAGGACATGCAGGGGAACAGGGATCTTTCAGTTTGTCCAGGCTGCTTTGGAGCTTGGTGGAGAAATCTACAGATGGAAGCCAGGATAAGAGAGAAGGGCCTGGACTCTCTGTAGGTGAGTTCTTTTCCTATTAAGTTACCAGCCCTTCTTGTTTTTGGATTATGGATTATGGGCAGATGATCCATCCTTTGCCTGCTTTCCTCTCCGTATCTCCACCTCTACAACATGCTCTAGCTTGTCCCAACCTGCCCCAAATCTCCTCAGTTTGTTTCTCAATGTCAATTCTTGGAGACTTTTCTGTTGTGCTAAGCAGACTTTTTTTTTTACTTTTTTAATGCATGCAACATTTAGTTTACTTTACAGAAAAATGAAATATAAGTCCATCTGTTATTCTTCTCCATATGGGATTAGCCTCACAACTTAGGACATTTGTAGTACTGACAAAACAGGGAAAAACAAACCATTTTATGTCTATTAACTGTATTCACCACCACAATCCGACCCTCTCTGGGAGCCATTCTATAATTTTATTTTATTTATTTATTTTAATCTTTTAATTCTCTGTATTTAGGCGCTAGCTGTGTGGATGTAGCTTCTAAAGGCACGGACAATTTAGAAAACATTATTCATGTCTAGGTTCTTTAAATATGGCTGTGGGGTGAAAAGATTTCCCTTCCAGCCAAGGGGCTGGAGTTAGTGATGGCTTGGACTCCAACTGGAATTGTCCAGGCTATCTGTTATCTCTGGAGAGTGAGGGAAAGGCTGGATGCAGCACCTTGCCACTTAGGCAGGTTTAGAAGGTGAGGATGCTGGGATGGAGAGCACCCCAAGGTGATTACTCCTTCTATGCTTCTCAAACTGGGGGCCAAGGTCAATGCAATGTAATTTTCTTTAAATGATTTCACTCTAATATAGTTCCCCACCCTGAAGTAGGGTATTTTATTTCCCATATTAGGTCATGAACCTTTTTATAGGTTTTGAAGTGCACACTGTATGAACTGCGCAAACTTTAATTAATTAAAACTGTACACTTTATTTGGGGGTTATCTGGAAGCAAAAAGATCATCCAAGAAATAGAAGAGAAGAAAGACAAATCAAAATATTTATTTATAAAAGTGAGAGACGGAAGGAGCAGAGTCTTAAGTAATAATGAAGAAATCATTTCATTTTGTTTTAATGTTAGAGTTGGAGACTGAGGAGGCCAACGAATCCAAGGTGCTTCCTAATTTACCTAATTATCATAGCCTTTAACTGAAGACCTGCAAAGGGGAGCCCAGGGATTCTCCCTTCCATCCATTTGACTTTGGAATTGCGACAGTTTTGGTTTTCCCCTTAGGTTTATTCTAAAGCAGCTTCTTCACTTTTTGTGCCTTGGTCTGTCCTCTTGGCCAAGCAGAGAAAGTTAGATTCCTTCCTGGGAAAGCCCTTCAAATGCTTGAAGACCACCCTTTCTGAAATCACCACGGCCCTTTTATGGTAGAAAATGGAGTCAAGAATATGGTCTTCCAACGTAGATGAAACGTCGCACGTTTTCAAGAAGAGAAAATGATTGCATATTTTCATTTGTATTAAGCAAATCCCTTGAATTTAGTCCAATAAGAGAATGTGAAAAGAGGGATTGTATCATGGATTTTGGGCTTAGAATGGGCAAATCTTGTCAGCGAGACTTACTGCCAGCTGGGCCTTCTGCCTGCCCTTTCACCTCTCTGGGTCAGGCTGTATGACTCTCATAGCCCTTGCAAATCTAGATTTAGGGAATAAGGAATGTTTGAGGCTTGTAGAATCCTAGAAAAACCCTCCATTTTAAGGTCTGCCTTTGTGCCCTCCGAGCCATATGGGGCATTGAGAGCATCTGAAGCTGGCACATAGAACTCTCTTAAGTTTGACTTAGTTGAGTTCTATTTCATATCTATGTATCATATATGTTTGTGTGTTATGTGCATACATATAATATATAGAAAAGGGTATATATAGGATACATCTGTATGTGTTTATATATATCTATCCATATGTAAATATGGATAGATATGCAGATATACATGTGTGTGCCTATAATTATATGTATACATAAACACACAGGCATATGTATATCCATACTTACACTTCAAATATATTTATATCAGGTAAATATAACATTTTGAGTAATGGCTACTGGTTCCATTCTGGTTTTCTGCAAACTTTGTTGGAAATAGACACAGAAGCAGCTTTCCTCAGAATATTATTTTGTGCAATAGGATGCTTTGAAGATATCTCTAACTTTCACCAAGAGTCACCCATGTTCAGCATTAATGTTTCTTCTGACGAGGAATATTTTTTCTCTCAGTGATAAGAACCTGAAATATTGAGACATGTATGCACCCCAAATTATATCCATCCCAAACAGCACAAATAAAGGCCAGATTTTGTTCCTTTCACCTGTTATGATTTCTATCCTGACTTTTGCATCAATAAACACAATTAAGTTAATATTTGTTAGGGAACTTTCCCTAACAAATTATTATTTGTTAATATTAACAAATTATTAAACAATGTAAATTATTTTGATTCATTCCATATTTCCCCATTATGTAAAAAAAAATCACTTTTTCCACACCATGCCTCTCATGTGAAAGTTAAACACTGACAATATTTAATCTGTTTTGAATAACCTCCTGGGAGAACAGACTGCCTAATTCAGCACTGTGAGATGGTCACTTCAGGGACAGGGTGACTCCTCCCAAATACAGGTGGTGCAGTTGGGGGCTGCCAGAAGAAAAGGGATGGGTTCTCAGAGAATCTTCCTGGGCAGCAGAGAATTTGCTGGCCTGACCGATGCCCTAAGATATTAATTCTGACTGCCAGTTTCCATTGTCAAGCTCTAAAGGATCAAGTCACACCTTAAAAAGGTGATCTAAAACTCTGTCTTGTAAACTGACTCTTTGTTTATGAACAATGAAATAGGTGGGAGGTTGAGAGGGACAGTGGGATTATCCTTGAGTCACTGCCATAGCCATCCATCTTCCACACAATTGACAAACTGGCATTTATAAAGCATGTATGTGACT
The DNA here is from genome assembly GCA_023553655.1 of Myrmecobius fasciatus. Classification (NCBI taxonomy): domain Eukaryota; kingdom Metazoa; phylum Chordata; class Mammalia; order Dasyuromorphia; family Myrmecobiidae; genus Myrmecobius; species Myrmecobius fasciatus. Next base: position 57,862 of record JAJPUD010001358.1, read on the forward strand.
GTGCTAAACTTACTTGATATAATAATAATAATAATAAATAGCATTTGCATAGTGCTTCAAAATTTGTAAAGCACTTTACAATTGTTATTTCATTTGAGCCTCATGACAGCCCTGAACATCAGTGCTATTATAGCTAGAGAGGAAACAAAGACTGAGTGAACTGAAGAGAGTCATGAAATATCTGTGTCCGAGGTTGATCTTGAACTCTCTTCTTCTTGACTTCAACTCCCCATTTAAGCCATTGCCCTGTTGTCTGACAAGAAGACTTAGAGAAGATAATACATGTAAATGAACCGTGGAAATGTCAAATGAGCACAACTGGACTGCCCTTGTTATGTGTCTGGCACTATATACAAAGGAAGCTGAATACAGAGGAATGGGAAGTTGTTTTTTCTCCTCCATTTTCAGAGGAGGAACATGGCATCAGGGAGGTAATGACATGACACGCAAGAGAATTGGATTGAAGGGATGGACAGATCACTAGCCTCACTCCATCCTCTGAAGCTGTCTGGGTCCAGTGGTCAGATATCAATCAGGATAACTGAAGATGGGCCAGGATCTAGTGGGAGACCTTGCCCTAAGATCTTTACCAGGTCTCTGTTTGACTGAGGCAAGTACCCATTGAGTGATTATGGCTAGGTAAGAAATGAGGCAAAAAACTCACCTCTCCTACCTAGTCAAAGCACTGTGCTTTGTGTTTATATATGTCTATCCATATGGATGTATGGATATATATGCAGATATACATGTGTGTGCCTATAATTATATGTATACATAAACACATAGGCATATGTACATCCATAATTATACTTCAAATATATTTATATCAGGTAAATATAACATTTTGAGTAATGGCTACTGGTTCCATTCTGGTTTTCTGCAAACTTTGTTGGAAATAGACACAGAAGCAGCTTTCCTCAGAATATTATTTTGTGCAATAGGACGCTTTGAAGATATCTCTAACTTTCACCAAGAGTCACCCATGTTCAGCATTAATGTTTCTTCTGACGAGGAATACTTCTTTCTCTCAGTGATAAGAACCTGAAATATTGAGACATGTATGCACCCCAAAATGTATCCGTCCCAAACAGCACAAATAAAGGCCAGATTTTGTTCCTGTCACCTGTTACGGCATCTATCCTTACTTTTGCATCAATAAACACAATTAACAATATTTGTTAGGGAAAGTCCCCTCTTTTTAAACAATGTAAATTATTTTGATTCATTCCATATTTCCCCATTATTAGAGAAAAACTCAGTATACTTTCACTAACATGCATGTGTTGGACTTCTGCGAAAGAGAATCCCAACAATTCTACTATTTTTTTTAGAATTAAGCATTTTTTGATTTAAAGTTTCATTTATATTTTATAAACTACTGATCCAAGCTGCCAGCATTTTCATTAGAAGAAATTCAACCCATCATGAACATTTGAATCTGATTCCCTCCTTTATTTTTATATTGTAAAGTGCTATTTTTTATAGAATGGATATAAATTTTCTACACATTATAATTTGTAATTTGTGATTCTTTTACTGTCCAAGAAGACAGAATTTTCAAAGTAAATTAGCTCTGTAAACAAGTTTTTTTTTAAAAAGTGTTTATAAACACTTAAGTTACTAAACTGTTATTAAGAGCCCCTGAGTATTTTAGAAGCATTTATTTACAATTAATAAGTCATTTTCAAGCTGTTCCTTCCTAAACAATTTCCTTAAATCTCTATAAGGTAAGAGCATATTATTATAGCAAAAACCAACAGAACTAGTTTAAAATATATTCATAATTTAAACCTTTCACTACTTTAGAATGGCTTTCCATTCCTATAAGCCAAAGCAATACTACATTGTTATAATTGAGAATTTTACATTTGGATAAAACTGCCTAAATAAAGTTACAGAAATATGATATCATCTATTTTCATTGATATATCTTCATAGATATTTCTCAGACTCCCTGATTTTGACTATTAACTCATTAAAGTAATATGATTCAACAATTATTTAGGTGCCTTCTTTGGGCAAAGCACCAAGCACTTTGCTGGGGAAAGTGGACAAATCAGTGTGCTAGAAGGTGAGTGTGGCAATGTAGACTAAACTTTTAAGAAGGAAAAAAAATGTTTTAATAAATCAGATCTGAAGAATGAATAGATTGTATGCATATAGACAGCAAATAGATGCTCTGAATGCTAGCAGAGGGATAGCATTGGGACAGAGATAGGAGAAAGAAGCTTAAAAATTAGGGAATGGATATTAAATAGTTGAGTTTGGCTGAAATATTGCAGAGGAACAGAATCAATGTAAAGTAAAGGTGAAATTAGCATTATTTCCCTTTGTTGCCTTTGCCAAGAAGATTGAGCTTTGAATTGGAAAGGACCAGTCAAGTCAATAAAGATTTAAGTGCCAGATTCTGCGCCAAGCACTGTTGTTGTTTGTCCTTCATTCTTGAAGGATGCCTTGATGTGCAAAGGAATTGGATGACTGTTCAAGGTCACCTGCCTCACTTTCTCTTTCAGAACCATCTGGATCTAGTCACAAGATCATAGATCAAGACTACTGGAGACGGCCTCTAGATACAGAGGAAGACCTTAGATTTTTTTAAGCTAAGGTTTTTCTCAGGTCTTAGTTTGACTGAGGTAATCAATACCCAACCAATGATCAAGGGTAGGTAAGAAATGAGGCAAATGGTCTCTTTCATTTAGAAAAAATCAATATGGCAGGGCAAGACTCTTAGAGTTTCTGGCCCAAACAGAAACAACTGCTCTTTATATTTCTTCTGAACAATCAGGACCCAACAATGGTACCCTGAGCTTGGGTTTGGACCAATCAGTGAGAAGCTAAGGGATTAGGGTTTAAGACATGGCTCTTGAGAAAGAAATGTAACCTTCAATTTTAAGATATCTTGTGAGGTGTCTTGGATCATAATTCACATTCCTCTGGGTAGAGTTCTCACAGATACGGAGGGAGTGTGAACAGAGGGAGAGGAAGGAAGGGAGGAGAAGGAAAGGGAAGAAGGAAGGAAGAAAGAAGCACTATCGCACCACTGGTCACTTCCATTTGGGTCCCCCGTGGGGCAGCTAGCACTGTTACTAAGAGATTGTTGTTTGTCCTTTGTTCTTGAAGATGGTCATGACATCAGGGAGGTGATACCATGACTTAAAAGTGAATTAGATTTAAGTGAGGAAGATCTGGGCAAAATCACCAGTCTCAATTTCTCCTCCAGAGTTCAGTGGCAAAACACAGGTAAAGATAGCTGGAAATAACCCTGGATGCAGTGGAGAAACCCAGCCTTAAAACAAAACAAAATAAAACTAAACTGTACCGGGTGCTTGGGATGCAAAGAAAGGCAAAAGATAATGTCCAGTGCCCGGCTTTGAAGAGCTGAAGAGTGTATAGAAAAGAGAGGTAGTTGTGAGATATGTTTAGAAGAAAGTTATATTTGGATCTCTAATAGTATGTTTATTTATACCTTGTGTATTTTTGTCATAGTCTTTTCTACTTAAAACTCAAACTCTTTGGCTCCAGAATTGAGCTATCTCATGTAACAAACAAAAAGATAAACATCTTACCAATATGGGAACCATATCTGTTAAAATGTGCACCATTCCTCTCCCATAGCCACTATTCCTGAAAAAGATGAGGGAGAAATGGTATGTCCCATTACCTTTTCTCCACTTCTGTGATCAAGTCTGCTCTTTTTCATTTAATTTTTAAAGTTCTTGCTTCTATCTTGTAAATATCAGCTCCATGCAAATCATCCCAATGTTCTTCCACCTGAGGATGACTACTTTTACTACTGTCTGTTATTTTACATCACTTTGCATGCGATGCATGCCAATGGGGAAAGGTTTTCATGTGGAGCAAATAAACTTTGGTGATGAAGCATCCGTTAGTGGGAGATACTAGGATTTTCATAGGATCACAAAGTTCTCAAGATGGGAGGGACCTTAAAGATCAGCTAGTCCAAATCCATCGAAAGTAACAGATGAAGAAATTGAGACACAGAGAGGGGAAGTATATTTGTTTAAAATCCCATAGCTCATCAGGAGCAGAATGCAAGTTTTCTCATAGTAAATTAATCCTGCCTACCAATGGGGTCCAAATTCAGCTGTCCATCAGGATCTCTGCAGATTGCATGTGGACTTGGGGGGGATTGGTTCAAGCCCTACATTTGGCACCACTAATTTAGACAGAAGACATTGTGTTTTGTAGGTATTAACACTTTAAGAAAACCATCATGAAAGTTAAAAAAAACAAAAATTAATAAAAACTATTTATTTCCCCTCATTAATAGCAGAAAGGTATCATTGTTGTCTATCAGTTGCACAACAAAATAAGTAGTCCTAGTGGAAGAATCCAGATGTGTGGATGAGCCACAAACGTCATGTCAACCATGCTGTTTAGTCAAGTATGTTGTTTAAATTAAATAAGCATTTATAAAGTACCTACTGTGTACCAGGTCTTGAAGATACAAAGATAAAATGTAAATTCTAGGGAAAGTTATATTGTACTCAGATAAATAAATGGCATGTGTCAAGGCAGACAATACTAAGCACTGTGGTGATCAAGAAAGTCATTGTGAAGAATAAAATGCCTGAGCTGAGCTTTGAAGGAAATTTGGATTCTAAAGGTGGGGGTGGGGGCGGGAAAGAGACATTGCAGAAATAAAGGACCACTTTTACAAAAGCATCAAGATGGGAGATGGAAGGCCAAGGTCAGAGAACACCTACGAGTTGAGTTTATCTTTAATATCATGTATGTGTGAAAAACTATTAGGAAATGAATAAATCTTGGAAGATGAGTGAAAATCTATTATAGAAAAGTGTAAATGACAATCTGAGGGCGTTGTATTTTATCTTACAGGCAATAGGGAGCCATAGACAGTGTTTTACTGGAGATCAAACAATTCTCATACAATTTCCTCTAAATCTGTCACAGCCACAGTTCCATTTTCAGTCAAGGTCCATTATATTCTTCCAAATTACTTCCTCTACCACGTCTCAGAAATGGCCCTCCCAGTGTTTCATAGAGTAGACAGGATCCATCATTTATTCCATGAGAAGGAGGCTTAGTGCCCTGGGCATATTTTGTCAACAAACTTTTCAGAGACAAGATCAGACTGAAATAAATACAGATATCCTCTAAGGACATTTGGGGGTTGATCACTGTTTACTTTCCCATGAAAGAACACAAATGTTTATATTAAATAACTGGTTGGTTGGAAATCACGATATCTCCAGGTGCTAGAAGCTTTAGGATGTAGGCAACTTGTTCCAGCAGAAACATCAAGGTGAATTTTCTTTCTCAGGCAGACCGAGTAACTAAAGAGTCACCTGTGTGTTATGGAGACCAGAAAATGAACATAAACAAGAACTTGGAATATATTAAGAGGCCTAGCTTCCAGAAACCAAATGGCGATAGTTTTCATTTCCTCATTAAACTGCATCTGGAGAAGTGTGCAAGTTTCTGGTGCTGTGTTTTGGGAAAATTATGAGCAAGTGGGAGATCATCAGAGATTGTCAAGTCTACCAGAATGGTGATGGGAGAAAGCAAGTCAGTAAGTCAACAAGCACTTTTAAAGGACTTACTAGGTGCTATGTCCTAGCAGAGATACAATGATAGGACAAAATAACAACCCTGTCCGCATCCTCAAACAACTGACACTAGATGGGAGAATGAAGTCGAGTTGTGAGCTTGGAGTCAGGAAAATCTGAGTTCAGATTCTCACTTGAAGACTTTGCTGTGTGATCCTGGGCAAATCATTAAGCTTCAGTTCTATCACTGAAAAACAGGAAAGTTGGACTCAATGGTCCCTGACCCGTCCAGCTCTACCTCTATGATCTTGTGATGTTCTGATGTGGGAAAGAACATATAAATAATGATTTTTATAAGATGCATGCAGGGCAAGTAGAAGGTCATTTCAGAAAAAAGACAGCAGCTGGGAGAGGGAGATTGGGAAAGGGCACTGCAGAAGGGAGAACTTGAGCTGTCTTTTGGCAGAAGCTTAGGAGGACAAAGACAGGGGTGAGGGGAGAGAGCAGAGGAAGTGCTTTGGAGATACAGTGAGAATGTTAGAATAGTGGGATGATAGGACCTCAGAGAAAAAGAAGGTACAAGAAGCCAGAAATGCCTTTAAACACCAGAGAACTTTAAATTTGATCCTGGTGCTTAATGGGATGCACTGGAGTTCATTGAATGAGGGAAACTCTAAACAGATATATTTGGAATTTTTAAAAGGGAGCATTTTCTAGCAATTAAGGTTTTGCCAAAATGGAATGGTCTCCTGGAAAATCATTAGGGGTCTTCAGACAAAGACCTGATGGCACCCTGATGTTTGTAATGTTGAGGTGGTACTTTTTTCATATATGGACTGTAGTAAAGAACCCCAAATTTCTACTATATTTCTGTGATATTCTCGCTAGCATAGAACATAATTCAGCATGGTCAAGGATGGGTCTTTATTTCTTCCACAGAGGCTAATTAGTACTTTAGAGGCTAGTCTCCTCTCTCCGGTGATCCCATGGCATGGATAATTGGATCTAATTACTAATCGGATCAATGTCACTATTCTTTCTACCTCTGGAGCACCAAGTAACAGCTCTTCTTCACATGTGAATCTATGATCATTCTAATAATCTCAGGGTTATTTTTTTTGCACTGACCATAATTAATTCTGAAACCTAAAATTTCAGCAGCTGATTCACTCACTTATGGTGGGAGTAATGAAAATACACATGAAACAGTGCCTTAGTGGCCATCTGGACTAATGTTCTCTGCTCTATGATTCTGTATGAATAATTTTGTATTGACTTGGGGGGCCACTCTCTCCTTGGAATACAGTTTGTCTTAGTTGTTTAGAGAAACCAATCAGTACTGAGGAGGAGACTTCACAAGGAACTATTGTAGAAGCTTTATTTATTGGAGTCTTTGTCATGTAGCAGTCTCTGGCCTTGGTGGATACAGCCCCAGAAGGTCCCGAATCTGCCATCCAGCTGGCCCCCACCCACATGCCACATTTCTAATTACTCATATGCTGAACCATCTATAATCAATAGGGAGTATGTATGTGTATGTGTTGGGCTGGGGTGGGGAGAGGGAAGCAATTGGAGCTATTAAGCTATATGCAAAACAATTCTGTGCCCCTAGTGAAGAGAAACTTTATAGTCCATAAAACATATTGTTAGTTTGTCTATTAGTCTTCTGGGATTTTTTTTCTTAACAAGAAACTTCAAGAGGAGATTAGTAAAAACTTATCATAAAAGGGAAATTACTCTTATCTCTGTGATAAGATAGAATGAACTAATATTTATAAAGCATTTTATAACCCTTCAAGCACTGACTACTACCCTACTACCAGTAGTACTATTACTACCACTATGACTATGGATAAGAATAAGAACAAGAATATAGTCATCTTCATCATCATAGCACTACACAACCCAACAAAAGTTAGGTTCCTAGTTTAAAAAAAGAAAAGAAACATAAGTAGGAAAGTTAAACTGAGGGCAGGAATCATCCTCCAATGGCCTATGACCTCAGTTCTGTGTCCCCTACAATGATGCAGATCACAGCCCATCTCTGTCTGGATCTGTGCATCCTATGTGATCCTTGTCCATGCATTTCCAAGTGTATCACAGTGGGTTTACACACTCCCCAGAAGCCTTCCTTACTTTGTCTCTGTGTCACATGGGTACCCCTGAAACTCTGGAGAATGATGGCTGTCTCTTATTATCAGCCCATTGTCTCTTACTCTTACAATTCCTTGATGGCATCTTTTACTCATGCTCTTTGGAGTTCCTTGGTGGTTCCATTTTGCAGTTGCTCACGTCACATCTGCACCTTGTGCTTGTTTTTAATGACCATGATGCACCGTATCTCATCGCTGCACAGCAACCATGGTAAGAGAGCAAGAATCCATCTCTTCAGTACAATTTGGGGTTGAGAAGACAGAGCCTTGTCATCTACAACTATTTCATGGAATCAATGAAACAGAGCTGTTGGCCTCCTAACAGCTCTTTAGAGTCCCACACTTGCTAAGATTTTTGCCCAATTTCTGCCTGCATCTTGATTCTCATTGCAAAACTCCCTTCAATGGGGTCATTCAATCCCTGCTGAACTATCTCTAGGGATGGGAAACTCACATTCTTCCACTTGCTCTGTTACTTCTTAGAGAGGTCTAATAATTAGGATACTTGCTCTGTAAATTGAATCCAAATTTCCTTCCCTGTTACTTCTGCACATCTGTTCCAGTGATGACCTTGGGGCCAAGGAGAAAATATTGAATGCTTTTTCTACAAAAGAGCTGAATAAATAATGGAAGACCAGATTGTATCCATTCTACCCTCAATATGGGTTCTCCCCGAGAAGCTAAACATCTTTTTCCTGGTTATTTTATGCCAGTTCCTTTATACTCATCTCCATATAAGCATACTTTATCGGCCATTTCAAAATGTTTTGTAAATATACTATTTGTCCCAAGTCACCGATCAAGAAAGTTAACATAAGTAAGAAAGTATATCAAAATCTGCCATTTTGCTATGATATGTATAAAATATTTTTTTCCTGGCTTTAAATAATAAAACAGTAAATATCTGGTTATTAGTTTGTTGTAGGGATTAAGATATAATTTATAATTATATCTTAATGCTTTGGAGATACATAGACAAATGTTAAATAGTCTCTATCCTCAATGGCCTTATATTTTCTTGAGGGTTATACAACAGAAACGCAAATATACCAATGCCGGGCCATTGGAGAATGGAGAGGACATTCCTCAGTCTGGAAGATGGATGGATCAAGGATAATTCAAAGATGGCAAACCCAGGGGCTGGGCAAATGCTGGGGCTATGAGACAAGGCTTGCCAGGTTCTTTTTCCTATAAACTTTCATGTGTGAGGTCATAGAATACTTATCTGTTATATTAATTTGAGATGAGATGATTAAATCAGTAAGGGTGGATTTGTGTTTCAAATATGGGCAAAACCCCAAGTCGATACAACAAAGGCAAAATAGGTGTGTTATATTAAAAATAATAATAGCAACAATACTTGAAAAATAAGGCAGCTTTACCTAATAACAGTACATCAGCATTTTGTCAAAAATAAGATTCCTCTTAATTTGGAAAAAGCAAAATGAATCCAAATGAACTCTTCTTTAATGATTTCCCTTGATTCTGGATACCCTATCAGTTTCTTGGTGAATATTTCACCTGTTTTACTCACACTTTCATTCTCTCTCTCTCTCTCTCTCTCTCTCTCTCTCTCTCTCTCTCTCTCT
>JAJPUD010001358.1:73076-84326 GCA_023553655.1 Myrmecobius fasciatus
ATAGATAGATAGATAGATAGATAGATAGATAGATAGATAGATAGATAGATAATAACTTTATTACATAGTTAAAAGTAATGGCATATTGTATATAATAGAATTCCAGATTCATATACAATCATCTGTTTTGTTATATTATGTAGGGAAATATTTGTTCTATTCCATAGATTAAAAAGTAAATAAATAAACAAAATTCAGATGAATTCAAAAGAGAAAACTGATTGGAACTTACGAGTGACAGAAAAGTTTTAATTCTTTAAATACTGAAATTAATTTACAGATAAAATTCAAAAAAGGAACTTTGCTTGTATTGATGTTTAATATTAACTATTTAATAAAACATGTAATTTTTTAAATAAAAAAGTCAGGGCAGTGTTGTATTTAAAGGTCTTCTCTGATAATATTTATTGTGCTTTGAGTTCTAAGAGAATTTAGAGGAATTATTGAAAGCTTAATGAACCTCATTTATGACCATTCAAAACATATTTTGGCATAGAAATAGCCCCCCCAAAAAAGAATGAGCACCAAAATTTGATTTGGTAGCTATCCCTCTATGTGCCTTCCTCATGATGTTTCCCCCCAACTTGAAAACATGCCAAATGAAGTCATCAATTTGTGACTTCCATAGGCAATGAGCTAAGAACCTTGAACTCTTCAGAAGCCCGGTGGCTCCCGAGAACCTTTGGAAGATGTTGAACCCTCGGGGATGCCCAGGGAGGCCTGGGCCTTGGGAGCTATGGCTAGTTAACTGTGGACAGATGGCAGCATTTCTCTCAAACAAACCCCAGGCTGGGGCTCTGGTGCCCGTGCCCACTAGGGGTTTCAGAGCATGTTCCAAGAGGGTGGGAGGGCTTTCCCCGAGGAGGCAGAACCCTTGTGAAGTTTGGATTTCATCATGGCCCAGTGGTCCCTCTTTTTACCAAGTGGAACTCCACCTGCCTGTGAATGCCCCGGCTTAGAGAAAGCGCTTCAGTCTGAACAGAGTGCTTCTGGGTGAGTTGTGTGGGTGTGCTCACATGTGTGTCTGAGTAGGTGTGGGTGTTCTAGGAAGGTCAGAGGCCATCTGTGCCCTCAGCCCTCACCCACTAATTAAAGAGCCTGGGATCCCATCTGCTGAACTTTCTCACTCTGAATCCATGATGGGAAAGGCCTTTTCCTTGAGGCATTCTCCACACTGAGGGGTCTGTCCTGCTCCTAATCACATCCTCAGCACTGACACCAGTGCCCATGTATCTGCTAGCCTGTGGCACCCATGTGGAGCTCAGGCTGTGTCTTCGGTTAATGAGCTTGGGTCCCAGCCTGAGCATGGGAGGAAGAAGAAAACAAAAAGGAGAATCTCCAGCGACGAGGGCCCCTGACCTCCCTTCAGAATCCTGAGACTCTTCCCTTCCTTGCTCTTTATGGTTTTCCTTTAAGGGAATTGATTGTCCTTGTGGAACCGTGTTTCAAAAACACATGATGAGTAAAGGGTTCCTGACTTCAGGTTTAGGTCAAGGATTAGAACATTTAGAAATTACTGTTGTCTATGTGAGATTTCAGTAAAAGTTTGAACTACTAATCACTGTACATGTCTTAAATCGTACAATTAACAGCCTAGGTTAGTAATTTCCCCCCCCCCACACACACACACACTGTTGACCCATAATTTTTGATGCTCTGAGATTACCTGTGAGAATCACTTGACTAGTCTAATTTCCATCTTACTTGAAATTATTAATTGAACCCATCTCTGGAATAGTCCCTCATGTAGAAAGGGTTTTTTTCCCCTTAAATTATTGATACAAAATATATTTGCTTCTTCCAGTTTAAAAAGCATTTAATTCTGCCATTTGTACTTTGTGATCCAACACAATGAATGCTTAATAAACCGTTGAAGAAACTGTGGGAAGTTAATTTTAATGTGTAATAGTGCGAGGGGGTCTTTTCTCTTTGCTTCCTACAATGAAGCTTATCACAATTTTATTTGCAAAGATGATGGTTATTTAATAAAGTGACAAACTGTCCCACTGATAGGCTACATTAATTTGCTTCCAAAGCTGTTCCTTGTGTTCCATAAGAAGGTGATAATTAGCTTTGCAGATTAGAATGATGCGCTCTCACCACTTGGGTGGATGCTTGTTAAAATATATTTTCCCCTTTAGATAAACTTCAAAATAATTAAAACCTGTAAAAAAATATTTCTCTACATGGTCTTGAAAATGAATCCTGCTAAGCTATCACGGTCGCCTTAAGCCAACAGGACTCTTGTAAAGGTTAACATTTGACAAAGACTATGAGGAGTGATTAACTCATCAGTGAAAGCGGGAGGATTAGGCTTTGCTGGAACACCTACAAGCCAAGCCCGAGCTCATTCATATCCTGATTTAATTTCTTCCACTGTCATTACTGATTGTACCATTTAATCTTTGATAAGTCGCATGAAATCATCTTGTATGTGTAAATTAACTCCCTCAATTTTCATTGCTGTTGAGAGCACAAAATATCGTCAAGGATACTGCAAGTGATTACATTTCAATATTATCCTTACATTAAACACGAATTAAATGCATTTATAGACGCTCCATCCGAGTGCCTGAGAGCACCATATAATAAGAATGTTTTTAATTTGGAGCAGTAAAAACACAGTTTATTAAAAAAAAATAAACATGGAATGATTTTTTTTTTTTAAAGGCCGATCCTTACGTTGCTTTGGGGCTGGCGGGAGCACATTCCCTGAATTTGTTCAGCCATCTTCTGATTCCTAAAGCCTGTCTGCTTTATGTTTACATAGCTAAGGGCAAATCCTATTTCTTTAGAGTCTGACAATATTTTTTTTTTAAAAAAAGATATTTCTTCAAATGTGTTTCTTGTTCCAAAAGATGGAATACTCTGTCTGACTTCAGCAGCCACAATGCATGAAAAGTTCTCACTGAATGATTTTAGTAGGATGAAGGGGACTTTGGTTGATGGGAAACTCAGGGGAGGTTCAAGAAGAGTTGTGAGAAGTCACTTCTGTGGTACAAGGTTTCCGGAGAAAGCCGGGGCATCTGGATTATTACAAAGGTGTTCGCTGAACTTATGGAAAAATAAGCTGTGATTACGAAGAGATCACAGAAATTCCACAAGATTGTGTCACAGCAAATGTCACACCAGGAAGTCAGAGGCAGAATATGAACAGAGATCGCTCTGAGAGCCCCCTCCATTGCACCATCAGATGTTTCCTAATGGCCCTTGTCATTGTCTGCTGTGCCCAGAAAAGGAGAATGTACCTAGACAGCCAGAGAACTTCCTTGGGATCAAAGGGTCAAACATCAAATCACCTTTCTTGCCATATTAGCATAGCCCTGGACCACGTGCCCCATTGTGTGTTTGACCAGGAAGAGATGTGGGCTTCTGAGGAAAAGGAAAGTTAGAAAGATTTAGAATTGGGTGAAGTTTCAGACCCAAAGAATAGTCAGGAGTGGTTCGGTGCACTTGGGTCCGAGGTCTTCAGGAGAGGGACACAGGGATCTATCTATGCAGAGCTCCATGCTATTTAATCATGTCTTTATCGATGACCTGGATAAAATCATGGATCGTGTGCTCATCAGAATTGGCAAAGAACACAAAGCTTATACAAAGTCAACAACTGAAAAGTTCCTCACAGGGGATCCACAAACAGATTTTAAACAAATGCCGTATCTAAGGCACAGTCCTAGGCCCTTGAATAAAAACAGAGAGACTGTCGAGATGTCATGTTGTATGGGGCAGGGAGGGAGGGAGGGAATAAGTGGAAAGTGTTCTATGCTTGGAACAATCCTTGCTCCCCCTGTTTCTTTGGGCCAATCACTCCACCAAACAGGGACTCTCTGGGTCTCCCAATGTGTAAAGCAAGGTCAGGAGTGGGGTGATTGGATGTTTGACCCTTTGATCCCAAGGAAGTTCTCTGGCTGTGTGGGTACATTCTCCTCTTCTGGGCACAGCAGACAATGGCAGTGATGAGGATGAGGGCCATCGGGAAACGACTGGTGGTGCCATGGAGGGGGCACTCAGAGGGATCTCCGTTCAAATTCTCCCTCTGACTTCCCGGCTGTTTGACTCTAGGCAAGTCACATCATTTCTCTGAATCTCTCCCTCACCTCTAAAATAAGAACAATACTCGTGGCACCAAGGCCCAGATTTGTGCGATGAATGTGCAGCAAGATAATGTCCTAAATGCATGGGTCAGAACTTGGGGACATTGTCTAAATGTCCATGAAGATGATGGCAGTGATGATGATGATGATGGCAACGGTGACAATGCAGAGGAGGAGGAAGCTTCCACTTCCACTTTTGATCATTGCTCATGCTTTTCACAGAATCAGACTCTGAGAGTTACAAAAGGATGTCAGGGTCTGACTGTGCCACGGATTGGCTGCCCCCCGCTCCACAGGGGCTGCTGCAAACCCACTCATTCCTCCTCAAGCTTCCCATATGTCTCCTCAGCCTACAAACATGGCCCTCACTTTATACTTCATTTTGCCCAAAAGAAACTGAGGTGACTCACGGAGACTTTCCCCTTCTTGTCTCACATCACTGAGAAGTCAGGTACGACCCTTTCAATGAGTCTTTGATCGCTCTGTCTCTCTTTATCTCCCTCTCCCCTTTTTCTTTCTGCCTCTCCTGACTTCTTCTGTGCTTTCCTCTATCTTAAGTGAACAAATACTCCCTTAACCCAGCCATTCCCACGCTCCTTATCTCATATTTCTCCTCCCCTTCTTGGCTAACCTGTAAAATATCCTCTACACTGAGGGCTTGTTCTCTCGCCTTCCTCTGTGACTTCTCTTCATCCAGCTATCCTTGCTCTTTCCACAATTACCACTGATCCCCTAGTTCAGTCACATCGGACACTTTGTGGTCCCATTTGGGGTTTTCTTGTCAGAGGTAATGGAGCGGTTTGCCCTTTCCTCCTCCAGCTCATTTTATACATTAGGGGACTGAGGCAGACAGGACTAAGTCACACAGCTAAGTGTTGGAGGCTGGATTCGAACTCATGAAGCTGAGTCTTCCCGATTCCAAGCCTAGTGCTCCCTGCACTCTAGCGCCACCTAGCAGTGCACTACCCTAGGTATCAAATCTGATAGACTTTTATAAGCTCCCGTTCAGCTGCCACCACCATGCAAGCGTCTCTGCAAGCTGCACGTCCGCCTTTGTCTCTCTCCCGAGCTCCAGTCAGGCGTCTTGGGGACATGTCCAAAAAATACTCGTTTCTCTTTTACTCAGAATTGTTCTTTTTCCAAACTCCCCCATTAGTTTTGAAGGAACCCCCTTCCCCCAGCTCCAAGGCTCCCATCCTTGGCCTAGCCGTCCAGTCTTGGTTCTCCATTCCCCAGAGGCATGCTGGGATATGGCCAATATGTGGTGGGCGTGGGGGGAGTACACAGAATATACTTTAAAGTTTAATCTCATTATCCACATTTTCTCCATTCTTCTCTGAAGTCTAGAGAGTCAACAACAAAACAGTAAATCAAGCCCGATTCATAAGACTTGCTGATTTCTGAGCGATAAATGCTCAGGTTGAATGTTTTACTGTGGGCTCTTCCAGGGTCGAAATTGCCTGTATTTATTCATCACCACTTATTTACACATTGTTTCCCCCACTAGACTGTGGAGGAATTATTTTATCTTTTTTTATATACACAGATTTAGCATAGGAAACATCTCCTCCCCACTGCAAAGAGCACCAATAACAAACTATTAGAGTAAAAAATTTTGACTTTTCAGAGTCTTTGGAAGCAAATTAGAAATCATTTCCTGACAGAAACGTGAATTGTCAAAGGCCTCCAAAGTCGTATGAAATGGAAGTTTCTCCGGATTCACCCGGAGCACCCACAGTCTGGGGCTTTCCGCAAGGGTCTTTAAGCTCAGAAGAATTAACCATTTTGTACCTGCGGTGATTTAGGGAGATGGGCTTGAAAGATGGGGACTGAGAAGATCGACGGGGATACTGGCAGCTGTCACTGCACGTGGCAATTCTTCCATTATTTCCCCAATGCAAATCAGATTCTCCATCACCCTGAATGACCCCATCTTTTTTGCCTTTTAAATATTAAACGATAGATTCCAAACAAGCGCCATGCTGGATGGTTGCCCTGAACTCTCCTTGCCAGGGGAGTTCTTGGATTGGCAAAGATCACTGTGGTGACCAAGTGGTCCATCCTGACTGGGTGAGTGGGAGAGTGGGTTTTGGTTTGCTTTCTTCTAATGATGGTTTTACAAAGGAAGCTGCTGCTGCCTTTGGACATGAGATTATAAGGTCATAGAAGGGAGAAGTGCCCTCTTGGGGAGCGTGGCCACTTTTATCAGAAAGACAGTGGGGGATGCCATCTTGCCATGGGTAGAAGTGGACATCAGTGCAGGAATACTCACTGCGATCCATGGAGTATGGGTGGGGTGGGAAAAGGAACACGGCACCTCTTAGGGGCTCTCGTGGCAGGAATGCCTCCCGGAACAGATGGCTTTTGAGGAGTTTCTGAAGGAGAAGAGCAAGGTGTCCTGATGTATATTAATTAGGAGGCTGTTCCAAGCAGAGGGAGGTGTTGGGGAAAATTCATGAAGCCCTGAGTGGGCGACCGCTATACGCACAAAGAATTTCAGAATAACCTGAGATTTGTTTCCCAGAAAGCAATGAGACACTTTGGCTGGTATGGAGAGGGGCATCCAGAAACTAGGTGAGTGTCAGGGTTTAATGGCGGAGGGAAAACAATCCAAGCCAGGCAGGAGTTTCACTTAGAATGTTTGATTCTTGTCCGCTGGCCAGACACAAAGAGCTCTAATTAGGGGAGGCTCAGGAAAACTAACTTGCTGATTTTGTTTTTCCAAAGAGCAAAGCTGCCCAAAGCATTTCAAAAAGCCAGGATGCCGTAATGCCCCGTTCCTATAGAACACCCCCCCTTTCTAGAGAGTCATCTCAATGCAACAGATGCTTCTTAGGCAAAGAATAAGGGGACAGGTGGAAGCCTTTGTAAACCACACTCACCTTCCCCAAGCCTATGAACACCCAGATCAATTCCAGACCTAATGGGCAACCCACAGACCAATTAAGTTAGTACTTATTGGGTCTCGTCTCCTTTGGTTATCCTCAAGCTCCCCAGCATTATTTGAATATTCACTGGATTTTCTGAGGAAGCAAAAGGCCACATATGGAAACCTTTGGGTCACTATTTTTTTTAAATATAAGGTGTCATTGCCAACTTGAGCCTGCCCTTTGCTGGCTCCCCTGTACCCGGGTAGGTGCTAGTGCAGATAAAAGATGAGCGAAGGAGGGAGGGGGCTGCCAATGAAAGGTAATCAGAGCTGGGCCTCTGACCTGCTGGAGTCCTTGCCCCAAGTTAATGGGCTGCTGGATGAAAGGCAAAGCAACTCCAGCTTACCCAAGCCATCGGGCAGGGTTTCTGAAGAACCTCCTCAGGAGCCTGGATGATGTGTAAACAGCTGGCTCGGAAGGGGTGAGCTTGGCGGCCAGTGCAATATTTGTTCAGTAGCTGCTCCTTCCAACGCAGAGAGAGCCCGAAGGCCAGGGAGTCCATTGGCAGTCCCCACTTTTCCCCTTGCCTGGCCACTTCTTCACTTCAAAGGCGGTGAGGGCCATGAAGTGAGGGACAGAGTTCAAATATGGGCCCTTCAAGACTGGGGACAAGGGTTTGAAGGGGCAATTACTGGGAAAGTTTCTGCAAGAGAGGATAAGTGGTCACAAAATTGGGGGTGCCCTGGTAGATTAAGTCTAGGGCCTGTTACTGATACAAAAGTTAATGGGAAAATTGGAAGGAGTGCTCTACTTTAGCAGGGCTAATCCCATTAAATCGACTATGTGATTCCAGAGCAATTCATATCTCCCTGCTAGGGTCTTGTAGTAGAGGAAGAACTGGGGGTTTCAGTGGATCTCAGACTTAATAGAAGCTAAAAACATAAAGTTATAGCAAAATAAGGCAATATCATCCTGAACTGCATTAAGAGAATGAGGGGCCATGGATAAAGGGTGATACTTCATCTCTCCTCTGCCCTGCTCAAGCCACATTGGGAGGATCTAAGCTACTGAGCCCATATTCAAGAGAAGATGTTGGAAAATGGAGGTCATTCAAAGGATGGCCAGAACTGCAAAAAGCCTTGAGGCCATGGCAGCTGAAGCTTGCTTGAAGGCACTGGGGCTGGTGCTGCCAGAGAAGATGGGGCTCATCAGGGCTGTTGCCTTCAAGGGTTTGAAGGACTCTCACAAGGAAAAGGGCCTGGCCTTGGTCTTCTGCCCCTTCCAAGGTCAGAACGAGGAGCCGGCATTGTTGGGAGGTGCAGAAGCCATTCTCAGTATCAGGACTCAAGTGATGGGGCAAGGGGAGACCCTTCCTGACCAGCAGAGCTGTCATGAAGTGAAGCAGAATGAGGAAGTTCCTAATTATTAAAGATACTGAGTGGGTACTACCTGGGGCTGGGGGAGTCTTGTTTGGATTCAGGTGAGACCAGGAGCCTCGAAGGTAGTTTTCAGCTTTCTACTTCTTTATTCTCTTCTACCAGGGGCACTCTGCATCTTGCCAGCCTTCCTGGACAGAGAACAGGACACTTTTATTTATCTAATGCCAGGAGAATAGCATTTTCCTATGGATGTGAGGTGGGCAAAATTTTAGACCAAGCTGAAGTGAGAGATGCTTGAAGCTGTTGGGAAGATGGGTGAAGGGGTCTTGAGTCAGATCAGAAATGGGGAAGACCAGGGACCAAAGTCCATGAAAGCATCCAAGTGGGGAAAGGTCGCATGGTCGTCCCAAAATGACCAGGCAGGTAGATTCAGTCCATCCTGTTCTGAGCATCAGGCCCTTCCCAGAAAGATGTCATATAACACAGGGGCACAAAACCAGTAGAAACTTCAGTTCCAAGGAGCCTTCTCTGCTCCTTGTTTTCCTTAACTCTAAAATCAGGGTAACCAAGTCTGTGTTCTTTATTCCATAAGATGCCATAGCTGTGGTGAGAGACCACTGAAATGTCAGGAATCATGACTTTGAGCGTGAGACGTTCTAACTCCAGTAGCCAAAGAACATTATAAGGACCTGCTTTTGTTTCCAGTGCTGAAATCTAGATGATGATGCCCCAGAAATACCAGCCCCCAGCCATCCCGGCTAGCCCCTGAAGAAGTAGGATGGTGGGTGGGCACTGATCTCCTTAGGCACCGTAACATGGATACCTAGTTGTAATAGAGGACTCAAAATTATGATCAAGACAGCAAAAATGGTTTGTAAGAGAATTATTGGTCTTAGTGACTTGAGATCCCTCAAATAAGCCCTAGCTTTGGGCTCGATTCTGCGGGATTTTGAAGGATATCATCAAGGATGAAGGATGATAACCTTTCTCATTATACTTGAGACTATTTGTGTGACATATAAAAGGTTCTAAAGAAATAATTTCTGCCTAATTAATCATTTGTGTCATGTGGCACAATAGGGATGACATGGGTTTATTTTGTTTTGTTCTTTAATGCGGAATTCACAAAGATTAAATTCATCTGATTCGGTGGGAGCCGGAGGGGGGAGAATGAGAGGGAATGATGAAATCTAGTAAGAAAGCTTAGGTTCAAAACTTGAAAACCATTGCCTCCATCTCAACCAACATTGTGCACACTGTACGTTTGCTAAGGGTTTAATCCTAGCAATGTCCCACTTTAGAGATCTTAGCACTTTTTTCTTGATCCTTTTACTTTAAAAAACATATATATTTCATTGCTCTGTGAAGAGTCATTTGCTAAAGGCTGCCAACTAGCTATTCTCAATTATTCATGGATACATTTAATTTATCTTTGTTATTAACTAGGATTATAATAGGCTCCTAATACCGACATCTTTTGACCAATGGCTTCAAATAATTTTTGACCAGAGGTCCTATGAAGTCAGTGACTTTAGATAATGCTGAAAATCACTCAGGGACCAGACTTAAAAATGGAGCCTCCTCTCATTGTTTGTATTTTCATCCAATTAATTCCTGTCTCATTCTCATATTTTCTTCTTATATCTCAGGAGCTTAATGAAATGTTCACATGGCAGTTTATTTTCTTCTTTTTTCCATGAGGTTTTTGTTCCTCCTTTTTGCAATTTCTGTTGACATTTACTGCACATGTAAAAGTTTTTAATAAGGATTATTTATCTAGCCTAGTAAGGCTTTCAAAGTATTTTATATAATAGCAATAACAACAGTAATAATATTCATTGCATTTAATGGACTTCAAACTGTTTTTCACTTTTTTTCACTTTTTCCTTCAAACTTTTTCACTGTGTATCACACTTGATCCTCCCAACAACACTGCGATGTCACTGCCATAATTCTCATTTTATAAATGAAGACATGGAGACCAAAAGAAATTCAATGGCTTGCCCAGGCTGGGATGGCTGTATGTATTGGAGTTGGAGAGAAAGAAAGACAAAGAGACAGCCAGGGACAGAGATAGAGAGATACACAGACAATGACAGAGAGACAGAGACAGAGAGAGAGTGGGTGTTATGGAAGTTAGCAATTAGAATTACCTTCATTTGGAACATTTTAGTAATTTGACTTAAAAATAAATTTGTGCATCCAAAGGAGGTAGCTTTGTCACAGACCCTGGTACTTGGGAGAAAATCCTAGCTCGGTTCAAAACCAGGAAGCCAGTGAGCAGTTCTGTAGCCTGCTCAGGAAGGACCTAGGGAAGATGATGGAGGAGAAGTTCCGAAGGTCCTTGGAGCAATTTACCTCCTTGTAGCAACATTGCCACAACTGAGTCCTTTGGGCTTCATCTGACCTCCTGAAAGACTTAGCTTGTCCGCGTGAAAGACCTGGACAATTTGCCCACGTCCTGCTGGGAGCTGGGGAGAAGTCAATCAATAACCATTTATTACCTGCCAGCCCAAATGGGGCCATGATGGAGAAATCCAGAAACCTTATAGCAGGTGGGAAAGAAGCCCTTCTTCAAAGAAGGCCCCTGGAGCTTGTGGCCCATCAGAGGGCACCGAGGGCATGTGAGGATCGGGCAAAGCCAACCTTGCAGCATAAGGGGGTGCATTTGGGGAAGGAAGGCCCCATGCAGTGCCCAGAGACAACCCAAAGCGGTGCCGTTTGTGGGAAAGGGCTTTGGGCTTTGTGCTGGTTGGCAGAATGCTCCCCTGGTTCTCGAGGCTCAGCTGCCATGGTTCATGGGAGTCAGACCATCCCTAGGCTTTGCTGGGTCAGCTCCTCCTCAGAGGCGATGGCGTTACCTTGGCTGGTGTCTCTTCTGGGCATCCCAGGCACAGGCAGCAGCCA
>JAJPUD010001358.1:92651-117799 GCA_023553655.1 Myrmecobius fasciatus
TTATTATCTATGATAATATATGTATATGATATATTATAACAGCCACATGTACATATTATATGTGTTCCTATAAGTTTGTTATGTATTTGTGTGTATTATTATCTACAATAATATACGTGTACAATATAACAGCCACACATGTACATATGTGCATGTGTTCATATGAGTCTATGTGTGTATACACATATGCACACGTGCATAGACATACAGACGTGATTCTGAACAGGAGTCCAAAGGCTTCCCTGCCCGCCAATGGGTCCTCCTGCTGGAAGGGGGCTGAGGTTTCTCTCAAGGCCCTGCTGGCTTCCCGCTTACTTAACTGCCACTCCGGCCTGGCTCTTCCTGCCATCTTTTTCAGTGCAAACCCCAATTTATTCTCATGAGATCCATTCCCTGCTTAATAAAGGCTGCTTTTCCTGTAAGCCATTGAGCAGAATGTGCTCTCGCAGCTTCCCTGCCATCAGGCTCTGAAGCCCTGAGGCAACCACGCGGGCTTTTTTCATTTTTAATTGCTGAAAAGTTTTCTAATATTTCCCCCTCTTGCTCGAAACGGTTGCAAAGCGGGGACATAATAGATTGTATTTCCAAAAGTGTTTCAGTAAGAGTATCCAAACATGAATTAGAGTCATAGATTCATGACCAGAAGAAATGAATTGTAGAGATGGGCTAGTCCTGCTTTTGCAGAGCAGGAATATGAGGGGAAGGGAAGAGGAATAATTGCATTTCAACCACTGGCAAGCAGAAGGGAGATTTGTACCTATTTCCCATCTTCCTGGCTTTCCTTGTTTTCCAGTCACCCCTTCATCATTGTTCTGAGGAGTCTTGTTCAATGCTGTTCCATCTCTTTCTATCCCTGTACTAGTGGATGCTTGCCCTTGGATGTTCCGGCCCTGCCTTCCCCCAAAAAAGAGGTCCCTACCCATGACTTCTCCCTTTTCTAGTTCATTGGCCTTCTTCATTCTTGTTCATTGGTTTCCAGCTTGAAGGGAGAGTGTGAATGGCTGGCTCTGGAGTCGCAAAGATTGAGATTTGGGAGACAACTCCAGACTCAGGGAAAGGCTGAAGGTCAACGAGTCAGGAGATCAATCAGCTCACTCCATTAAAAGGAAATTATAAGACTGTGCCCTTATACTTTGATCAAGTACAAATGCATTTCAATCAAAACCTTAAAATTAAGAATTAAAAGTCCCTGAAAACCAGTGATGGGGTGAATGGAAGTGATACTGCTTTGGAAGTACGTGGATCAGCTGGGAAAACCTGGCCGGAGCCCTTGGCTCTACCTTGACAGACAGACTCCGTTCTGGAGCCGAGAGATGCTAAGTCTGTGCTGGAGGAGAGAACAGAGAGCTGCCCCGAAGAGGAATGACTCAGTGGGAGGGATTGCTGAGCCTTCTCCTTGTGCTTGGTTCCTCCTTGGATCCTCATGAGGTAGAAGAGAACTTTCTACAGAAGAAGAAGCTTCTGGTCCAAGAGGCTCAGAACTCTCCCATGACCTTGGGGCTGTAGTATGAAAGGCACACTCATAGGAGGGTCTGCCTGCCTACAAAAAAAGGCCTCTCAGTGACCCAAATATCATGGTGTATACATAGATGGGGATGCATTTGTGCTAATATTCCTTCCAGCCAAGAGTCTAATTTCCCTTTTCCATCAGAGCCGGTTGATGAAGCCTTGTGAACAAATGTGGAGTCATAGTCACGTGCCCTTTCTCAACCATAAGCTCAGATGTGTTGGGAGGATCACAACAAGGCCTGGCTCCCTTTCCAACAAGGCCCCTTTCCTCTGCCTGGGCCTTTGGTCAGGTTCTATGAAGCCAGACTCCAGAGCTCTTGCCCTCAAAGGTCAGATTCATCATCGAGCTGTGCAGCTGGCATCTAGGAACATGAAATTGGAGCTGGTGCCAGGAGAAACTCTTCCTAAAGATACATCCAAACCCTCCTGTGCACCCCAGCACTCGGCCTGTGATCACAAAGCACCTTGTGGCCCTTCATGTAGGATCATCATCTGTGGCAACAAAATACAACTTGAAGATATTGTGCTCTAAGATGTGATGGGGAAAGCTCTGGTTCTGGACTCGATTTCCAAGGGATAGAAAAGGGTCTGACAATAAAAGCTAAGCGTTAAAAATAGCACATTTTCAAGTTTGGACATAATTTGACCAGAATCTCACAAAGTGTTTGATGAAATAGCCCATGATAATTTTTGTGAAAAATAGGGAAAGAGAAAGAAGAAAGTGGTTTGAGGGGTTCTAGGATAGTTGGCAGGGAAAATACAGAATGGGAACTGATAAACCAGAACAGTGGCTAGAATACAAAAGAATGAAACTAAATAGGGATTAACATAAAGTTTGATGCTTGGATTCAAAAAATCACCCTCAGAAGAAGGTGGAAGATGCACTTATCTTAGTGTCTGATATATAATAGGTGTTTATTCATGTTTTTGATGGACTAAGTTAAGCAGCAGTTTGGAAAAAAATGAGTGTTACATTAAAAAATAATATTAACTAAAGTGCATAACACTTTTAGTTTTGCATTGCATGACAAATGAATGAATAGATAGATGGATAGATAGATGGATGGATAAATAGATAGATTGATAGATAGGTAGATAGATGATGAATAGATGGACAGAGCTATGTCTAATCTCATTTGATTTTCACATTAATCTTAGGAGGAAGGTATTCTTTTATCCCCCTGTAAAGAAACTTATCCCAGAGGATAAGTTTAAGTGACTAGCTTACTTGCCTGGAATCAAAGAGTCGGAAGCAGGATTTGGACCCACGTCTTCTTGGGACCAAGTCCTGGGCTCCACCCGCTATGCTCATAGATGCCTGTGAGTTGATGGCAAGCTCAGTGTGAGTCAGTGACTTAGCCTGTGGTCAGTTCCAGTCTGCACAAAGAGCAATGCCAGCCAGAGCCTGTCCACCCACTTCCACACCTCCCATCCCATCCCTCTTCTTTTCACTGTCAGAATTTGTGGAAAAGGAGGGCCGTGCTTCCTGACCCACCTTTGTTCTCAGAGTTTGCCCCTGCCGTCCACTCCTAGCATCCTGTTCTATGGCCGCCCACTCCCAGCATCCTTTTCTACGGCCGCCCACTCCCAGCATCCCGTTCTATGGAAGCTGCTCTTGGAAGAGGCAGCAGGTATGTTTCCTCCGATGGACTTTCGGACTGACCAAGATTGCATCCAACCATCCTAGCTGCTCTTACTCTGCTTCTTTCTAGTAGAAACCTTCACACAGATACAAGAAGAAGAAATCCGAGATCAGAGTTTAACTTGATGACATATTATTCTGAATATCATGCCATAATTGTTGCCATTGCTCTCAGGACACTACGGTTGGAGGCAGTTAGCTGGCACAGTAAATGGAGTCCTATGCTGACTCATCCTCAGGAGTTCCAGTCTGGCCTCGGGCACTTACCACTGTGTGACCCTGGACGAGTCACTTAACCTGTTTGTTCGCCTCAGTTTCCTCATCTGTGAAATGAGCTGAAGAAGGAAATGGCAAACGAACTCTCCTAGTATCTCTGCCAAGAAAATCCCAGCTGGGGTCATGAAGAGTCAGACATGACTGAAATAATAATAACAATAAGAAGGACACCATAGATCCAAAGACTACACGGGATGGCCTTGTTCTTTGGGGAGAAAGTATCCCAAAGTGTTAATAAGAGTGTTGGGCCGTGAGTATTCTAAAAACGCCTCTTGCTTTTTTTGGTCTCTGCTGACGTGGGGCTGTGCTGATTAAGCCCCGCGAATGCTGGGAGTCATATTTACCGAGAGGCTGATTAGGAGATAATGTCAATGACATACACGGAACGCTCATGGGTCATTGTCATCTCTCTCCTGCTGTTCCATCATCTCAAAGGCAAACCTGAAACGCTTATTTTCAAAGCAGGAGATATTGATCCAATCGCCGGGTTCTATTTCAGTGACCTGAGATCTAATACTGTCGATGAGATTATTGCTTTTAGTTTAATGGGCCTTTCCAGAGGAGGCCGATGCGTCCGACCCATGGTGGCTCTCGGCCACCGGATAGGCTCGTGCGTGCTAGGCCTCTTATCTCAGGATTATATTTGGACAGCACACAAACAGAGGCCCTATTTTTAGCCACCTCTTTCATTCCTGACTCTCAGTATCTGCAGGCTGACTGACTTAGAAACACATCTCTATTTCATGGTGACCAGACATATGGGTGTCCAACTTTCCCCAAAACAGCTCCGGACAAAAGAGCTGTTTTAAAGAACTCAAAGGAAAAACACTTTTAAGAAGCTTGAACAACAATATCAAACCTGTTGTAGATAGGGCAATATCTAAAAAGAAGTTGTTCAGTAAGACTCTGGCCTATTTGCCCTCTGAGGTCCGCTCAGGATTAAATGAATCATCTTGTGCCCTATACAAATGTATTTGTGTGTTCTCTTTAAATGCTTGTTCTAAGTCTGAACCTCTTAATCGTGATTTAGAGATGCCATTAGAAGTCCGACTGTTCATTTTATGGATGGACACGCTGAGACTCAGACAGGTGAGGTGATTGTTCAAGGATGTGCAACCTGTTTGTGCTCTGCCAGGTTAGAAGCACAGTTCTTAGCTCCCGTTCCATTACTAATTCCAAAATTCTACAAAAAAAAGAATCTTCTCACTATACGCAGAAGAGAACAGTAGAGATCTAAGGAGGGAAGAAAGGATCTCCATTAGATTTCCTTCTAAATGACAGCCAGATGCAAGTCTGATATCCTCCCTGGGGCCTAAGTGTTTGACCTGTCATGCTAATATATTATATGATCACTTCACTGTAGGGGGGAATCGTGACAGGAGCCAAGAACCCTATATCGGCACATTTGCAACTCCATGGTCGTCCATCTATCCAGATGTGACTCCCTGGCCAGGGGAAATTCTAAAGGGAAGTCTCATTTCACATCATTCACTTTGAATTTCCAGAAGGCTTAAGTCGAAATCCATTCTCTGTGACCTGGCAATAGTAAGGGACAAATCCTGATACGTCACCCAGGGTTTCATGCTATCTCTGACGATATATTGGATTAAATGCAAATGACTCATATTTTTTCTTATTGAATCAAATTCAAGTACTTTCTTGTCATTCCTCTTCACTGTCATTCTGCTATTAATGTTGACAACTGCTGCATTAGTCCACATGCAATTAACCCTCTCCCAATTTTTCTTTCCTGTTGTGGAAATGCATATATGTGTTTGTATAAAAAGAGTGGTATGCTGGTAAATGTTTAACAACCAGTTCTTCCCCCTCTTACTGCCAAAATGTATACATAATGCATTATTTAATTTGCATTATTCATATTTTCTTCATCATTTTCTTGAGTTTAGAAATGAATATAATAAAAAATCAGGTCTTTATTGGAAGCCTTTGCTTATTACCAGGGTATAAATGTTCATAATGAAAACTTAACAAAGAACTGATGCTACCTGGTTTGTGCTGGTTTTAACACAACCCTGCACATTCACACACAAATATCTACAAACCTCCCTTCGTGCCATTTTGTAAATATGTGTGTGGGTATGTGGAGATCAATATGGGTCAAGACCTTTAATGGTGAATCAATGAATTCATTGGCTATTAGACAAATGATCCCTCCTTAGAGCCCTGAGAGTTGAGTCACAGCCTCAGTGGCTGCCCAGGGTGGGTAGAGAGGCAGCAGTGAACACACAACTCATGGTACCAGGAGTTGGGAGAGCTGGGTTTGAATTCAACTTCAGAAACTCAGCCAAGTGCTCATGGCTATATCCCTTAAGCCCCAGAGCTTCAACTTTTTGTTTTTATTTATCAAATGAGACAATACTTCTATTCATATTATCTGTTAGTAGCTTCTCAGCATTGTGCTTAGCAAGCTTTGCAGGATTATCTGAAGCCAGAGTTTTTGTTAGTAGAGCTAAGGATCCATATTCTTTATCCCAGCTTTCCAGGGTACTGATAGATAGATAGATGGATAGATCGATCGATAGGTCTATCAATCGATCGATAGATAGATAGTTGAATTGTATAATTTATTATTCCTCAATAGCTTTCCTCTTCATATTAGTTCTTGAACTTACCACCTCTGGAATAGTCCTCTCAGTCCTCAAGTATTGAAGCAAAATGGCTTCTTAATTGTTGTTGTTTTTTTTGTTTTTGTTTTTTTTTTACCAAGCTAAAATAACCTTCCTCTGTGGTCAACTCTGTGGTTTTCAGCCTACTGAACCTCAGATGTCATACCCAGAAGCCATTTCCAAATTTCCATTCCCTGGTGGGACCTGTGGCTCCTTTATGTGTTGACAGGAACATAGGATTTCCTTGGCCACGCCCAGTCATTGATGCAGAGGGATAGCTGAGGTGATAGTCGCTCAATGAAATCGGCAGCATAGTGTGGTTGAAAGAGGATGCGGGAGTGATTCCCAGTCTGATTTCTACTGTCTTCAGAGAGGAAGAGTGAATTAAAGGGTCCTTTCTGCATCTCAATACTGCCTGTTGACTGAATTTATTTAAAATGATTTATCTGAGCCTCATTTTCCTGATTTGTTCACAGATGACTCAATTTGCTGGTGTTTAGGGCATCCTGGGATCTTTTTTTAAGCTAAGGACACAAAAGCAGAAAGCCCCTGTGTTTGCTTTTTCTTGGCTTATTTATAATATACAAATTTACTTATACAATATACAATGATTTCCAAAGTTATGAATACTTTTAAATGAACTGTGTCCACAGGAGCTATCTTAATTGAGTGATTCATATTCCTTAGAACATAAGATCCTTGAGGACAGGAACTCTCACTCTTTGCACCTGTATTGATGACATTTATCATAGTATCTGGCACACAGTAGGTGCTTAATAAATGCTGGTTGGTTTGCTGATTGATAAAATCATTGATTTTCTAGTTTTAAGAGATCCTATAATTTATCTAATCGAATCCCATGATTATACACATGAAGAAAGCTAAAAGTTATCATCATCATTAATATAGTTGCAAACAGATAAAATATATACTTGAATTACTTGTGAAGAAAATAATTATTTCCCTTAAAGCATATTTTCCTGTTAAGAATTCAAGCATGCCGCCCCATTGCATTTTCTAATAAGTTAAGAAGCTAAGTAGATGTGTGGTTGTTACTAAGGCTTCCCAAATGTGCTTAAAGACCAATTTTATGAACTACTAAGCAGTAATTGGACAGTTAAATAAAAAATTTATATGTACCTGGATTCATTAGCTCTTGTGTACTAATTACAGGCCAGATGATATTTAAGTGGGGCTGAAATGCCTAAGAGACATGATGCAGTTTTAAACTTCTTAAATGTCATATTTTTTATTAGTTTTCATGCAATTAATATTCCGTTGCCTATCTCAAAAGGTAAATAGCATTATTCTTTGTGAGAGGGAGTTGGAAGGAAAAACTACTCTCACAAAAATTCCAACTACATTGGACCAATATGGCGGCCTGGGAGGCAAAGGCGTCCCGACCGATGACCAAGGTCTCTTATTTGGGGAAAGAAAGAAGTAAATACTTGCTCTCCAGCCTTTGACTTTAGGCCTTCTGGCATTGACTTCCAGAGACACAAGTTTGTGGAGGTCTGGATGGCACCGGACCACTCACTGCTATGAAATGAGAGACTTTTTTTCAGTTCACAAGATTATAGATGGGAAGAGAAAATCCACGGAAATGACCAATTCTGTGGCTAGCGTAGAAATATCTACGCTGTCATTGTCGTTTTGTCCTCCTCGTCCAGCTCTTTAATGGATCCATCCGTGGTAATTGAGGGGTGGGAGTGCAAAGGCCCTCAAATCCTTGTTTTATCCAAGGCCCCAAATCTTTTTTTCTGTTCACACCGCAGCCCCATCCCAGGCTAGAATCAAGGGGTCTCCCGTGTAATGTCATGGAGCAATTCAATAAAGTTTTTCTTTCCTTGAAATGATAGCCTTTTGATACACATATACTTTGGGGCATAGGAATTCCCCATTGAAAACACACACATTTTAGATTAAATAAACATGTATTTGTTCTCTTGATGAGAACTTGTCAGACCGTCTTCATGTTCTAAGGCCCTGTTGGCAACCCGTGAAAGTGCTCTTATCTTTCGTGGCCACTAGATCCATCATATTTAGAAACAATGGAAAGGACATTGAACTGAATTTAATTTTCCCTTTTAGGTTAATGGAACTGAGGTGGGTAATAAGATTCAGGAAATTGATAAAGGAGATTTGTTGTCCCAAAGACATTTAAAAATATATAAACGTAGCATATCAATATTTCATATATGTGCACATTCTATAAATATGCTTATTCTTTCCCTAGATACTGTAATGGCTCCTTTGCAGGCCTCCTGGATGCCTCAAGTGACTTTTTACGGTCCAGTTAGAAACCCCTGATTATACAGCTTGTAATGGAAACATGGGCAGATATTTAATATCAGAATGCAAAGATGTATTTTAATTCTGTTTGGAAATAGTAACAGCAAAGTGTTCTCTCTCTCTCTTTCTCTTTCTCTCTCTCTCTCTTTCTCTGTCTCTCTGTCTCTGTCTCTCTTCTCTCTTTCTCTCTCTGTCTCCCTGTTTCTGTCTCTCTTTGTCTCTGTCTCTCCCATTCTATCTCTCTGCCTCTCTGTCTCTTTGTCTGTTTCTGTGTTTCTCTGTCTCTGTCTGTCTCTCTGTCTCTCTTTCTCCTTCTTCTCTCTCTCTTTTTCTCTGTCTCTCAATCTTTATGATATAGGCTTATCTTAACTAATAAGTATAATTCACATGCTTCATATTTTGGAAAATGCTTCACATCCCTCATATAAAAATTGTCTTTTGAGATGGATTGACAGGTGTTTCCCTTCACTTTCTTCATGATTTTCCCTCTATTTTTTAATCTTTTTCCTCCATTTTTCTTCTCTTTTTTCCTTTCCTTCTTTCTCCCCATCTTTTCTCTTTTAACTTCATTCTTTCTTTTCTTTTTTATCCTTTCCCTTAATATATTGGCAATCCATGATCCAATCATTCTAGAAAGCAGTTGAGAGCTCTATCCCAAAACATACTAACTTTTACATACCCTTAGACCTGAAAATAGCCCCGATTAGAATACATGTCAAAAAGAAATAAAAAAATAAGAAGAGGAAAAGGACACATCTTTGTGTGGTAATAAGGAAAAAGACACATATATTATAGGAATTCTTTGTGTGGTAATAAATAATTATTTGAACCAGGAAGGTATCCTTTGAAGAATAGCTGAGCTAAAACAAATTATGGCACATGAACATCATAAAAGGCTGTTTTGTTGCAAGAAATAATGAAAAGGGAAATTTAAGCAAAACAAAGGAAGAATTGTATGAATTGATGCAAAAGGAAGTAAACGGCATTTAAGAAAACAATTTATATAGTACAATTACAGAGAAATAAAGCTGAGAGATTTAAGGGCACTAATCGATGCAATGATTAGTCACAATTCCAGAAAACCAATGATGGCACATGTTACTATGACAGAGATGTGGTTGACTTAGGAGCCATGAAAGGTATTTTTTAAACATGCTTACTGCAAGATTTGGCTTTGCTTGAGGAGAGTGTTCTTTGTTGTTTGTTTCTACATTTTGTCTTGTTTTGAAGAAAACAGGGGCAATTGCAAAACTAGGGACTGTTAAAATTTTTTTTTTGTTTCTAGTTCATAAAAGTCCAACTGTATTCTCCAAAGCTGAGATGGTAGCTAAATAATCAAGTTTTCAAATAATTGACCCTATTTTAGGGACATTTTTAACTTTCTGGAATTTGTCTAAACAAGAACCTTAACTATTTAGAACAAAATAGGAAAAAAGGGAAAATTTCAGAAAGAATTCTACACCACCCTTGAGACAGTGACTGAGGTCACCGCCTGTGAGTAAAGTGGCTCACTTTACCCATGTGGTTATTCTTCAGACACTCAAAGAAGATTGTTTACTCTCCTTCCAAATACTTAGAAAAGCACTGAGATTTAGGGGCAACTAGATGGCATAGTGCATAGAGTACTGGGCCTAGAGTCAGGAAGATTCAACTTCCTGAGTGAAAATCTGGCCTCAGACCCTTAGTAGCTGTAAGATCCAAGGCAAGTTATCTCATCCTATTAGCTTCAGTTTCCTGATCTGTAAAATGAGCTGGAGAAGGAAATCCAGTATCTTTGCTAAGAAAGACCCAAATGGGATCAACAGAAGTCAGAGATGACTGAAAAAGGACTAAGAAAAAGGAGAATAAAGAGAGTGGCTTGCAATAATAATAATAAAAAAAGACATCAACCTACAATCTTTGCCTCAATATATTCATTTATAAAATGGGGATGATAAACACAAATGTCAAAGGGGACATTTGCTGTGAGGATCAGATAAAATAATGTGTGTGATGTGCTTTGCAATAAAGTAGTAGTCTAAATGTCGGCTATCCCCATCCCCATCCTCACCATCGTCATGACTGGTGATCTTATGTCAGAATGATGACAGGGAGTCTTTCTGAGGGTTCTAGATAATTGAGGTCTTACTGTGCTTGTTGATACACTATATACATATGGATACATATGCATATATCTGTATATATAATCACAACACATACACATTTGTGTCTACTATGTGCATAACATGTTAAATCCATGTCATTGCAATCATATGTGTTGTGCAAAGGTACTAAATGGTAATGTGGATGATATAATAATTATAATATTAATACCTAGCATAAAATATTAGACAGCAATGACAGAATATATATCTGTGTGTATATATGCAGACATATAATGTGTGCATGCATAATACACACATGCATACATGTGTGTACATATATGTGCACATGTATCTGCATTGTGGGTTCGTACACATATTATTGTATTATATTATTTGCTTATTGTTGAGCACAAGAAAGGAAGCATATGATTTTTCCACCAGAAAAAGTGGCAGTAGAGAAGTTAATTAAAAATATGGTTGACAAATTAAACGCTGTAATAGTGATATAAAATCCCTAAGCACAGTAGGGCAATTTTAGGCCAACTTACATTTCCCGTAGGCTCTTAAAAAGTTTTTAACATTACTCACCTCATTGATCACTTGAAGTTTCAAGATAATTATCGGGAGACAAGGAAACCTAGGTCCTGAAAGGCTCCCTTGGGAGTCAGCAGCAGTCTTGTTTCCTGAAGCTCTGGCAGCATAGAAGGCCTGGTAACACCTATTCTGTGCAGCCAGTTACCACTCCATGGAGGGCATTGCCTCTAGAGAGGAATCCTCTGAATCCCATTGCATGTTGGGATGGCACCAAAGTCAATGAACTTGAATCCTAAGTAACTCTGATCAAGGCCAAAGGGGGACTTGTAGAGCAAAGAGTTTTATAGCATAATTAGAAACATTTTTAAACATTTTTATGCATCATATATAATGTTGTTTGGGTTGCACTATGTTTTCTTAAGCCATGTCATATATTTTTTAATTTATATATATTTTTCTATCACCTGGACAGCTCAGGGAGTAGCAAGCTAAGTCTGGAGCCACAGACATTTCTCTAGCTACTTGACCCTCACCAAGTCACTTGGACTCTGTCTGATCTGGTTTCTTCAAATGTAAAGTGAGGCTAATAATAGTTTCTGCCTTGAAGGGTTGTTGTAAGGATTAAATGACTAATTTGTAAGACTCTTAGTACAGAGCCAGACACTTAGTAGGTGCTCAATAAAGCCATGTTCCCTCCCACTCCTTTCACTTTAAATTGTAAAATACTGGAAGTATCTTAAATGCTCAATCTAGGAGGATTAGGAAACTAAATTATAGGTAGGTCATAGATGAAATGTCCCACAAATAAGAGTCTGATGCAATTGAGATTACAAATATCAATAATACCAAGAATCTAGTCAAATCTTTCTGAAATCTGATCAATAAGGATGCATCATGAGCAGCTTTTCTACAGCACAATAAGGCTTGGCAAGGGCTGGACTTGCATTGTCTTGCCAATGTTGTCAATGTTGTCTTGACAACCCTCTGCTCTCTCCATGTGCCCACTTTACAGATGAGGAAACAAATCCTGACAAGTGAAATGAGTGGCTCAGCTTCCCACAGCTATTGAGCTTTGGAGGCAGGATTTGTGACGTGAATTCAAAATGGAAGTTAAATTCACCAAAGTACAGAATAGTCACTTATTATAACTATATGAGGAAAGGACTGAGACTGGACCCAAGGCTTCATCAGGGCAGGGAATGCTCAGAGAAGTCATCTTCCCCTAATGTGACTCAGCCATTTTTCTGAGGCTTCTATGGGGGACGCTGAGAGGGGCCCCCAAACCATCCAGTCATCTGTCTCAGAGCAGAAAAGAGAAATGTTTAATGCTTGGTTCCAAAGCTTGATCTCTACCCACTTAGATACTCTACCTCTACATAGAAGGGGAATGAACCAATTTCTAATGGAAGCTTTGAGAAAGGAATTAAAAAAAAAAAAGCTTATTATCTTGAACACTGAAATTCATTAATTTAAATGTCAATGGTCCAGAAACAAATGTGGTTTTTTATCAGTTGTTTTTCAGTCTCCTCTGACTCTTTATGACTCCATTTGGAATAATTCTTGGCAAAGATACTGGAGTGGCTTTACTATTTCCTTTTCCAGCTTTTTTTACAGATGAGGAAACTGAGGAAAACAGGGTAAAGCCACTTGCCCAGAAGCACACAGCTGGTAATGTCTGAGGCAGGATTTGAACTCATGAAGATGAGTCTTCCTGACTTCAGGTCAAGAACTCTGTGCACTATAGTGTCCCCTAGTAGCCCCAGAGAAAAATTGAGTTAGTTTTATTTATGTTAAATATTAATTAAAAAAAATAAAAAATAGTTGAAATTTTAAAAAAGAATCTCATTAGAATAACAATTTTTAATCTCTTTCTTGTATTACCTCTATTATGAGGTTTTTTCACAGCTTAAATGAGATTATCTATGTACATATGTATGTATCTATATATAGAGACATTTAAATATATACATGTGTTTGTGCATAAAGCTCTTATACATTTTGAAATGATATGGAATCATTAGCATTCATTTTTATCATCATCCTTCGTAATCAGGGCTTGCTCCAAGGAAGGCCAAAAAAGCTTCAGGGCACTGAGGATGGTATTGGCCCCACATACATAATTCTGGAAGGTGAATCATGGAGCAGGGATCAGTGGGTACCATCAGGCGCCATAGCTGTGGGTAAAGGGGAGGACACTCCAGTCATTCAGAAGGGAATTTTGTGCAAGAGTGGATTATTTTTTTCCTTCTAAGTGGGTTTCCTAGATCCCTTTCTCAAGTGATGTCTGCTCAGGAAGCTTGTGGGGGTCCAAGTTGCCCCTAGGAAAAAATGCAATCCCTCCAGTTTGGAATGCAAAGCGATTAAGTATGGCTCCATCCCTTCTTCCCAGGCTTTCTGTCTCTGTCTCTTTCTGTGTCTCTGTCTGTCTCTGTCTCTGTCTCTTTTACCCAAGTAAAAACAAGGATTTTTTTTCTCCATAGATTAAATCAATGCTCAACCCAGAGCTACAAGTGATAAATTCATCGAAATCTCATTTTATTTCCTGTCATATCAAGTTCTATATTCTGTGTTATTTGAAATTTTCTCTTTTACTTTAAAAAAAATTCACAAGAAAATGTCTTATACATAACAGGGAATATGATTTTTAAAAAGACACTTATTAAGCGCCTACTGTGGAGCAGGCCCATGCCTGGCACTGAGTCACCCCTCCTTACAAAGAGCTCCCGTTCTCCTAGAAATTCAACAAGTGCATATGGACAGAATAAATACAAATAAATCGAGAGCTTCAGCACTGCATCTTCGCAGCTAAGTGACCTTAGGGTGTTAGGGTGATCGATCACTTTAAACCTTAGTGTTCTCATCTGTAAAATGGATACAAATAATTCTGCTATGTTTTCTACTTACTTCATGAGGTAAACCCTGTGATCTGTGGAGTGTATATACAGAGTTCAATTGTGCACTGCTTAGGAAGCTGAATATGAAGTTAGAAAGACAGGAGTTCAAACCCTGCCTAAGACAGCTCTGTGGCTCAACAAGTCTCCTAACCTGCTTTAGTCTCAGTTAGTCATCAGTAAAATGGGAATAATAACAGCACCCACCCTGTGGGG
Source organism: Myrmecobius fasciatus (assembly GCA_023553655.1). Taxonomy (NCBI): domain Eukaryota; kingdom Metazoa; phylum Chordata; class Mammalia; order Dasyuromorphia; family Myrmecobiidae; genus Myrmecobius; species Myrmecobius fasciatus. The sequence goes on from JAJPUD010001358.1 coordinate 106,723, forward strand.
CTGTTGCAAGCTTCCCAAGTTTATATAAATATATAGCTTTAAATTTTGCAAAGCAATATAATGATATAAATAGATATAACTATATAGCGATATAGATATCTAGAGATATATTGCTTTATCACTTTATAGTGATATATATATATATAGAAATACATATCATATCTAGATAGATTGACAGATATACGTATATGACTTTGCAAACCTTAAAGCACCTTAAAAATACTAGCTACTGTAACTACTGCTGTTACTATCACAGCTACCACAATTGCTGCTGCTGCTGCTACAGCTCCTCCCTTCCTCTTCTTCCTCTTCCCCTTCACCTTCCTTTCTTCTCCCTCCTCCTCTTCGTTTTCCCTTTTCTCCACTCCTACTCTAACTCCTCCTCCCCTCTTCCTCCTGACTGGTCTCTCTCATCCTTCCAGGATTTTTTCTTTTCACATATCAATCAGCTGAATCAGAGAGATATAAGATACTGTGCTCAACACTGAGAATCTGGAGGGTGGAGGATCCAGACCCACGGCCTATTTTTTCCTCTTGTGTTAGTATTTTTAATCTCCATTGCTGAGCATCGTCAACACAGACCTGGTCACTTGCAAATACTTAATAAATGCTTACTTTCTTGCTAGCTTGATTGACATTTGATGAGTTAAGATGGAAGATCCAAGCAAAGTTTATAAATTGGGAGAGATTGTTGAATTGTTATTAATCAGGGAATATTGAAACACACCCTTGGATTTACCCTCCATTTCGAGATTATGTGACTAAATACAGGAATGGGCCCATGAGCAGGCTGATCCGCCGTTGAGATCGGTGATCCATTTGTGTCATTGCAGTGGAAGTAATGTGATCAAACTTATATAACTCGCCAATATCCTTACAGCTCACCTCTCAGCATGTTACTGAACTTGCTCCCAATTATTAAGCACAATCTGTGCACATATATGTATATACACATGTGTGTGTGCATGTACTCTGTGTTCTCCCAAGCAGGTGTTCCCCCAAAAGTGGAATCTGCAGTCTGAGACATCACTGGGGGTCTGGCAGCGCGAAGAAGGGCAGGACAGATGATAAAATACAATAAATGCAAAGCAATCATAAGACTTTCAGAGAAAGGGTCAGTGTGGCTCCAAGCACTTAAATGCCTCCTTTCTGCCAGGCACTCTGCCCAGTTCTGGGAATACAAACAAGGGCAAAGAAAAACAAAACCCTTCAAAATTCTAATGCTTAACCCTCACTTCTTTTATAGAGAGTTCAAAAGAGGCAAGGTTTTTGTCCCAGAACGTATGAGTGATGCACTATTAAATAAAACAAAATAGAGAGGAAACCCAGGTTTTCTATTTTAGAGTTGTTCTTCCAGTTAAAATGATCATGAATCAACTTGATCCAAGAGTCTGCTAGTGAAAGTGAAAAAAGCAGGAGATCCATGGAAATGACAATAAAATGAAGTGAAAACTTTTTGGTCCTATTCTTGCTTCTATTCATTCATTCTTTTTTTTTTCTTTTTGCTGGGACAATTGGGGTTAAGTGACTTGCCCAGGGTCACACAGCTAGGGAATGTTAAGTGTCTGAGACCAAATTTGAACTCAGATCTTCCTGACTTCAGGGCTGGTGCTCTATCCACTGCGCCACCTAGCTGCCCCAGTCCATTCATTCTTTTATTCATTAATTCATTCATTTGTTTATTTATCCATTTATTTAGAAAGCAGAAAGATTTTTTCTGGTGGACTTTACCCACTATAACTTTGCTGCTTTGGATCTACCCTTCCTATTATTGTTTTTGTTGTTGTTGTTTTCCTTCTCAATAATATTTTATTTTTCAAATACATGTAAAGATCATTTTAGCTTTCATATTTGTAAGATTTTGAGTTTTAATTTCTTTCTCCCTCCCTCCCTTACTTCCCCCTCTCTGAAACAGCAAACCATCTGACATAGATTAGCCATGTGCAGTCATGTTAAACCTAAACCTTTATTTGTCATATTATTTTAAAAAATCAGAACAAAATGGAAAAACTACAGGAAAGAAAAAACAAAAGAAAAAATAGTGAAAACAGTCTACTTTGATCTACATTCTGTCTCCATAGTTCTTCCTCTGGATATGAAAGGCAGCTTCCTTTTACTGTTAGAAAAAAAGCATATAACCATATACATACATATATACATACATACATATATATGAATATATATATTATACCACACATATATGTATACATACATATATATGTACATGTGTGTATATGTATGTATGTATATGTGTGTATGTATATATATATGCACACACACACATATATATATATATATACATATATATATATATATATATATATAAAGGACTTCTAAATCTTACATAGAACTTTCTAGTCCCTTCTTTTACCAACAGTAGGTTATCATCTTTCATCCAGAGGAGCATGCATGACCTTTTTAACTGCTTTGAGGATTCTTCACTTATTCTAGAACCATCATTATTTTTATTTTTATTTTTTGGGAAATGTGATTAATGGGTACATGATTATTCTCCAGTATTTTCTTTACATAAGAAATTCCTAGTTTGAGTTAACCTGTGGACACCAGGTAACACTACAAACTCTACCATTGCCCTTCTTCACTCACTAGCTTTTTGATATCCCAATTCTCACAATTTTTCAGGAGTTTGGTAGTGATGTTCACCACTGATATGATTAGATCTTTTATAAGGCAAGACCAAGAGAAAAGGTTAATGTGGGGCCAAAAAGGAATCCCAGGCAATATTTCAGAGGTCTTGACCATTGACCTTCAGAAGAGCCATTCATTTTTTGGTTGACAATGAACAACTTCTCTATGAGTAAGCTGGAATCATCTTTCCATAAGAGCAGCTGCAGGCTCTCTTGGAAATTGGAAGAAAGCAGATGAATTGATTGGCTCACTAAAAGGTCTGATGTTGGAGCCTTTTTTCTACTGGTAAAATGGGTCCCAACATAAAACATATGTACTGTAGGAAAAATAGAGGAAGACAAGATAAAGAAAATTGAGTGTTCATTATTGATCAATTATTCAGATCTGATTCTGGCTGTCCAGGCAAAGATGTGGTTCAGAAGCCAAGCCAAACTCCAGGAAACCTGCCAACCAATTAGGTGTATGCTCATAGAGGGTAAAGAAAAGGAATGGGAAAGGTGCTCAAGCTCTGTGTCAGGCTCTTATTCCTCTTGAGAGAGGGGAGAAACAAAGTTAGCCCACCCCACATTTACCAATCTAGACAGGACCATGGACAGCTGCCAATCTAGACAGGACCGTGGAGGGGTCACTTAGTCCAACCTTCCCCTTTGACAAAAGAGGTCACTGAATTCGAAGGAGGTTCCATCACTTTTCCAAGCTTGCCCAAGCAGTAAGAGGCAGAATTGAACTTTCTGACTCCATATTCAGAATTCTTCCTTTCTACCATATCATGCAAGCTTAATTCTGAACATCATGCCTTTTATTCAGGCTGAGATGCTGGATTTAGATGAAAGGAGCTATAAAATGTAGTCCCACCTAAACAAATAGAATACACACACACACACACTCACACACCCCCACACTACAACTCTCTACCCTCCCTATCCCTTCTTTTTCCAGTCTGCATTTGCGATTCCATTGGTGCAGAAAATGTGAGGGTGATTAGTAAAGTGTCTATCAATTATTTAAGAGGTATGAGGAGGACTGAGAAATTAAAAGGTTAAGTGACTTACTCGCCTAGGGTCACACTAGTATTAGGAGGAAGAACATGAACCTCAGGCTTCCTGACTCAAAAGCAAGCTTTCAGCCTCCGACACTAGGCTGACTATCAAAGCAAAACGTGGCCTTTATTATCACAAACAAATGTGTATCAGTTTTATTCCTCCCTTAATATTGATTACTTTTTCAACACACACACACACACACACACACACACACACACACACACACCAGCTCTAACTCTTTCCCATGAGAATCTGAACTCCTGTCTTGAATCGGTCTTTCCCCAAGGAGTCATTTCCCTTCTGGCCCCCATTTGACACTGAGAACCAGAATTTTGGAGGCGAGAAAGGAGATTCTCCCTTATAGATGATGAGCTGGTTAACTCTAATGCCGGAAAGGCATCGTGTGTGAAATGGTTAAATCCTGCCTAATGCCGACTGTGCTGCTGGGAGTTAATGAAGCACTAATCCCCTGAATGTCGCTGAGTAAAGGGATCTCATGCCAATAGGAACCTCATCAGGTGATGGTCTTGTCAGAGCAGCCCGATCCCTGTCACCCAGAGCTGTCATAAACAAGCGGCTGACGAGACAATGACAATAATTAACACAGCGTTAATGGGCCAGAGAGCCTCACAGTGATTTTTCAGCTACAGTGAACTGAATGAATGCCAAGCAGTGCACATGGCCTCCCCTTCCAAGTGTCTTTCGCTTCTCTTCACTGAGATGACGTGGTCTCTTTCGGGTTGCCCGACCCAGATAGTCTTCCTTTGGCCCCCCGGGTGATAGATAAGGAGAAACTGGACAGAGAACAAGGATACTGATGGGACCACTGAGGACTCCGCTAATGGACAGCTCGACACAGGCTAGCACCGAGGGCTGGGAGATTATGGCATGGTATTCCTGCCCCCCTGAACAGCATTTCCCATTGAGATTACAGCTCTCGTCGGGCTGGAGGGGAGCATGTTGGCATAAGATGCTGGCAGGAGCAAGGACCAATTATTCACAGCAAAAGCTCCTTGGGAGTCTGCATTTTGCCACCGGGTGAGAGGAGGTCCACCAAGAGATGCCAGCAGTTGATGCTCTAAGCTGGCACTCGGGGTGAGAATACTGAGCAGAAAACAGTCAGCTGAGACCCCAGAGAAGACTAGGGATCCAGGGCAGCTGACGACATGGGAGTGGAGGGCAGCACCAGCCGCTGCTTCGCCTTGACTGTCCAGAGATGGTCATCAGCACCCAGATTTCCATGTACTGTGTTGTCCAGAATACAGAGAAGGCTTTTCTCCCTGATGTTGCCCTATTCAATAAGACATTTGTCCTATAAAAGAGGCCTTCCTGCAGCCTCATTTCAAGCCCAATAAACCTCATCTCACACAAGGGACAAACTTGGTATGTCTAGACAGAATTGTTGTTTTTTTTTTTCATTTGAGTTCAAACCAAAGGAAACAGTCACCCTGTATAAAATCCATTCATGCTAGAAATGTGAGTGAGGAAATCTTTTGATCTCTATTAAATACTGGAAATAAAATTCATTTGAATGTATTAAATAGTCCCAGTGAAAAGTGGGACTATTTGTACCAGCTTTTCTCAACAGTCTTTCCAGCAATTAGTCTTAGTCTAATGCCATTTCTACACTGGCAAGCCAGAGCACATTTCTTGCCAGAACGCTGGAGAAGATGGCGTTCTCATGGCAGGCAGTATCAGATGCCCACATGCGGGAACGCCAGCTTGGTTTTGCCAGTGTAGATAGAGCAGAAGACGCTGGAGTTACTGGCATCTGGATTAAAGTAGGTACCCTGTGCTTCTCAGGGTCACAGAGAGATGAAAATACTTGAAAAGCCCCAGACTGAGGCGTGTAAGCCATGGAAAGCCTTTCCATGTTTGAGTCGATGAGAGTAAAGAGTGCTGAGATTTGAGTCACAGAGGCTTGGCCACTTTGGGCTCTATGTGACTTTAGGCAAATCATCAAATTTTCTGCACCTCCTGTATCCCTATGTATAAAACAGCTAAGCTCAAAGATCCTTGCCAGCCCTATGTATATAAATAAACCATGAGTAGGAAGGTGGATCTGCTTTCAGGGAGATCATGAAGAGGTCACTTTCCTTAGGGTCAGAGTTTAAGCACATAAAAGCATTTTGTCTTATTAGCAGATTTGCAGACACAGATCTCATAATTCTCTGGGATACAAATGCTGGTTTTCATTGTCCATTCACGCTTTGTAGAAGCCTCCTTCCTTAGAAATCTTTTGAAGAATTTTCCTTGCTTTCCTGCCAAAAGCCAGGGTACATTTCACATGAATCTGGAAATTTGGTTAACGTCACCCTTTCTACATCGATTCAGTCAAAAGGAAAAGCCTGGCAGCTGATGGAAAGAGGCAACGCGTAGCACTAATGGCTGAGCCCTGTATAACACCAGATACTGGACCCTTGGGTGGAGCCAGTGGTTCAGATCTCCCTTCCCCTGGGCAGTTCCTCCCCCTTCTTTTAAACTCTCATTTCAGTGTGGGCCAGAAGCAAGAGCCCCTTTGTGACATCGCTTGTCCTGTCTATGGGGAAGTTCAAGGGACATGGCAATTTTCAAACTCACTCTCTCAAAACTGCCTTGCCTTGCCATCCCAAGAGCCCCTGTTTTGGATATTCTCCCATACTGTGTCTCAATTAAAGCACATTCATCTCTTTGTTTTCTTTTTTCTTTGACCAAAATGCAAGTTGTCTTGTTCACAGAGCCTACCCCTAGTAATCAATTTCCCTCTTTGCCAAACATGAAAGCTTAGTTATAGAAGTAGCTGGCAGTTGCTGAAATTGCAGATCCAAAGAGAAAGTCACTTTTGTGATCTTTTATTACAGGCCACAGCTCTTTGCTCTTTCTTACTTTCATTCCCAAGCCCCTCACTGGCTTTCCAAAAGTAATTTTTTAAATTTTTTTTCCTAGCTGAAAAATTCAATTTTTGGATTTTTACAGAATTTGGATCTAGGCAGGACCATGGAAGCGATCTAGTGCAAGATGTGCATTTACAACTGGAAAAACTGAGTCACAAGATGGTTTAGAAACTTGTGTAAGGTCAGATAGTTTTGGAACAGCTGGGATTCAAATTGAGGCCTCCTGATCCTTAATGCAGCTCAGTGCAGTGAAGCAGCTATTTAAGGATACATCATGTAACAAGATCTGTTCTAGGCAATGGCGAGAGAAAGAGAGAGAGGTGGGGGGGGGAGAAAGAGACAGAGAGAGAGACAAATAGAGAAACATACACAGAGATAGAGATAAACCCAGAGAGACAGAGATAGAGAGACAAGGAGACACTGCCCTCAAGGAGCATCCATTTTATTGGTGGGGGGGGGGTCCATGGTATGTTTGTATGTGTATGTATGCAGCTTAAACTTCTTTTTTTTGTGACTCTTGCTTCCTTCTTTGCCCCCTCCTTCCCCATCCCTCTTTTGTCGCTCCTGATGACATCCCTGCATCTCAGCATGAGGCTGCATGTGCCTCCAAGGTTTCTCTAGCGGTCTGCAATTAATTCTTGTTCCTTGGCTTTGCTGCTGTGTCTACTTTAAAATGGTTGGAGAGTTCACGTTATACACAACACAATCTTTCCTCAAGTACAAAGAGTTCAATGCTTTGAGCTCTCAGGCAGCTCGTAACCCTGATGGCTGAGCCCCGTACAACAGGAGATACTGGACCCTCGGGTGGAGCCGGTGGTTCAGAGGTCCTTCATCCCCTTCTTTTAAACCCTGAATGATTCTTCATATTCCCCCATCACACACACACACACACCTCTTTCTCCTTCTCTATTTTTGGGTGCCCCTTTGACACTTGGCTTGGGCATCCATGTCATTCCACATGCTGACTGGCTCACTTTTTTCTTTATTTTTTTTATTGAAACTTTTTATTTGCAAAATATAAGTATGGGTAATTCTTCAACATTAACCCTTGCAAAGCTTTCTGTTACAAATTTTCCCCCCCTATTCCCCACCCCTCCCCTAGATGGCAGGATATCCACTACGTGTTAATTAAGATAAAATACTTGACAAATCAAATATATGCATACATATTTCCACACTTATCTTTCTGTGCAAGAAAAATCGTATCTACAAGAAAAAAAATATGAGAAGGGAAACCCAATGCAAGCAAACATTGGTAGAGAGCATGACAATGTTACGTCGTGGTCCACATCTCACATCCCTCTCTCTGGGTGTATATGGCTCTCTTCACTGAACAATTGGAACTGGTTTGAAGCATTTCATTGTTGCAGAGAGCCATGTCCATCAGAACTGATCACCATATAGTCTTGTTGCTGTGTATAATGATCTCCTGGTTTTGCTGATTTCACTCAGCATCAGTTCATGCAAGTCTCTCCAGGCCTCTCTGAAATCGTCCTGCTGGTCGTTTCTCACAGAACAATAATATTCCATAATATTCATATACCATCATTTATTCAGCCACTCTCCAATTGATGGGCATCCATTCAGTTTCCAGTTTCTAGCCACTACAAAAAGGGCTGCCACAAACATTCTTGCACATGTGGGGCCCTTTCCTTCCTTTAAGATCTCTTTGGGATATAGGCCCAGTAGAAATGCTGCTGGGTCAGAGGGCATGGCTCACTTTTTTCTGTCATCCTTGCCTTTCACCAGCATTTGTACATGTGGAAGCTGCCTGTCCCCCCATCTTTAGTTCAGGAGGTAAAGGGTCTGCGACACTGGTCAGCATTAGCAAACTCGACATAACCATAAACTTTTGGAGCGAAAAGGAACCTTAGAGATCATGTGGTGTCCAATTCTCTTACAAAGCAGGAAACTAAGGCCAGAAAGATTCGGGCTTTTCCCTAAGGTCACATTCATTTAAAACACCTAGGACATGTGGCGTTAATGTCAGACCCAAACTGCCCACACTCTCTGGGAGCTCGCTCCATCTTCGTACCACAAATACACCCACGAGAAGAGGAAAGGCATCTTGCCTTTAGTTTTCCAAACTCTAATCTCTGGAACACAGTTCATCTTGCATTGTTCTCTGCGGCCATCTTGGCTTTGGCTAGCAGTCTGAGATAGCCCCTCAATTAATGGAAATTCAGAGCAGGGGGGGCAGAATTCCCCAAGGTTTTGTTGTTCTGTTGCTTTGTTTAACAGGCCGGCGTGTCCTCTAAGCACAATTGCACATTGGAAGGCTCACAGGGCAAATAGAGGAACAGTTTGACTTCTGAAGAGTATTTGAAAGCAATGACCCTCCTATCATTCACCTGGCATAAAAAATGCTATGGAGAAAGCTCTGTGTTGGGAAAGAATTAGGAATAAATAAAATGTAGGATCTCCTTCAAGGACTTTTCATCTAGGAGAGGAGATGCAACAGGACACACAAAACCAGAGTCCCAATCAGTCAGAAATCAAAGGACCCCAAGCTCCAGCCCATATGATCATTGTCTGAACTGGAACATCCTCAACAATAATCTCACTAGGGCTCATCCAGTCATCGCTTAAAGAATACAATGAAGTATATGAACAGAAGAATAGAACCATCATTCCCTCTGGTCAGAGGGCCTGGGTTATTCCCTTTTCTCTGTGAAATAGGGACATTGTACATTAGGATTCCTTAAAGACCCTTCCAGGTTTTAATCTGTCCCATGAAGTACAAAGTATCAGGAGGATCCAGAGGGCTTACAGCCAGATGCACAAGAAACAGGACATTTAAACTGCCTTCAAGGACGTAGAGGATGTTCCAGTCAAGACTGCAAGATAGGTCATGGGGCAAAGGGCCAGTGCTAGGAAATCCATACTCTCATTTCATTCTCACCGTAGCCCTGTGAAGTCAACTGGAGAAAAACAAAATTTGCAGAAGGGAAAGCTGAGTCTCTGAACATTTAAATGCTTTGCTCCAGGATGTACAGAAAGTGGAAGAATTGGGATTGAAATTCAAATCTTCATGAACCAAGGTCGAATCTTCTTCCCACTGTTGTGTTCCTTTAAATGAAGCTAGCAATTCAGTTTAAATGTGGAACCTGCTTTAATTGCTCCATAATTAATTAATATTGATTATTAGATACTTTGCAGAGAACCCATCAACAAATGGGTGTGTGTTGGAAATGTTCGGTTCTCAGAGCCTCAGAGCCAGATGGTCCTTGGTGTTTTGTAGTCAGCTTAAAGTATCATCTATGCATTAGAGGCTATTACCAGAGGTTTTACACCAGAAAGAGTGATTTGCGAATCCAAATTTAATGCTGTTTCTGGTGGTAAGCCAAAAAGGTTACATATTGCTAGGAAATACCTCACTGTAGTTATTTAGGCAAATAGCATGGAGGGTCTGGGACGGACCACGTCAGGAGACTTACACCCAATGGAATACTGGCCTTTGTGGGGACATCAGCTCCTTCCTCAGCTTCTCTAATCACTTTATCAGTAATCACACCACCTTGCACCGGGACAGTAGGGATTTGCAAAGCACTTTCTGAAATGGGATGAGATAATTCTGAGAAGTAGGCAGGTCAGTTTTTAAAATTCTCAGTGTATAGTTGAAGCTCCTGTGAGGAAGACATATGTCCAAGGTAATGTCAAAGTCACCAGAAAAACCTAGAATTTGAATCTGGTTCTTACAACTCCATTTCAACACTGTTGGAGGTGAAATCTTCCATAGTGGGTGCAGTCCAGCAAGGATTTCTCCATTGCACTCTGAAGTGAGACGTGGGGTCTCACTCACTCAAACACTCGCTCACACACACTTAGGCCCACACACTCACATACAGGCACACATACTTACATGGGCAGGTGTCCACAAGGCCACCCTGACCCTCACAGAGTTTAAGGGGAGATGTAACATGTAAGCACTAGGTAAGGAGCAACAAGGAAGGGAAGGAGAGAGCACTGACCAATGGGGGCATTGAGGAAGGCCTGCTCTGGGGGTGCATGTATGTATGTGTGTTAGGGGAGGGTCCCGAGCTGCTCTTTGATGGAGGCTGGACCTGCTCCAAAGGAGAAGGAGAGGCTGTTGTCCCCAGAATCCTCCCTGAGGCGCCGGGCCCAGAGGAGCCCTCCTCTTGTCCTTTCTCAATCTCGCCCTAGAATATTGTTGTGGAGCCTTGTGTCCAAGCTCTCCAGCTCACCTCCATCCTGAGGGACAAAGAAAAGAAAAAGCTCTTGTGTCCTCTGCGGGTCCTTCAGCCGGCTCGACTCTAACAGATGTGCCCAGGCAACGGCCTTAACTACAAGTGAGCAAAGTAACCTCTTATTGATCTACTGACGCTTCACAATGGGAAGCCTTGTACTGAGGGCAGCTCTGCAAATGGGCAGGCTCTAACCTTGAAGCTTAAGGGTATGGAGCTGCTGAAAGATGGGCACCAGAACTGGGCTGTGAGGGCCCCGAGCTTCCCAAAAAGCCAGTTTCTGCCGTACCTTTGAGGCACAAGGGGC
>JAJPUD010001358.1:117809-128538 GCA_023553655.1 Myrmecobius fasciatus
AAAAGACAGAAGAGAGAGTAAGAGACAGAGAAAAAAATACACATCCATACAGCCAGAAAGAGAGAGACAGAGACAGAGATAGACAGAGATTCAGAGACAGAGACAGAGAATGGAGAGAAGTAAGATAAATATACATATTTATCTAAGTATAGATATAGTTCTCTCCATATGTAGAGACATAGCTACATCTGCCTTTCTATCTTTCTACTTTTGTCTATCTTTATAATCCTAAAAAGTTTCATCCATTTTAAATGTGAGATGGCATGAGAATGATAATTATTATATATCTATATAGAGACATTTAATTTCACATACATTTCTATATGTTTGTATGATGTATGTGTATATATAATCTGCATATATATGTATGTGTGTACACATGTATATGTAACCATAATTTGGGGATAACCTGTTATTTTACTGGTAAAGAGAACTCCCACTGAGGCAACACTTACCAATATAGAGCCCCACCTGACCTAATGCATCTAAAGACATTTGCCCATAGCCATTCATCCAACCGTGTCCGTGAGAAGCAGATCTTGAACCCGGGTCTCCCTGCCTTTGCCCAGTTCCCCCATAGCTTCTGCTTTGGCCCTTAAAGAGAGAAGAACATAAGGCAGTTGTGATGGGATCTAATGTTCTGAATCTGAGTCTTTCTTTAGATAACACACAGATGATTTGTATGGATTTTCTAGTGGGGCCAGGTGGAGAGAGGGGCTGCAAGAGGACATATTTCATCATTGTATTCATCAGCATAAATCAAACTGCCTGTAGGATTTGCCTTTATGTTTTGGAAGACCAAGCTTTTTTATTGACCGTCTTTCATAATTAATAGCATTTACTCTGTGAATCAAATTAGTCCATACCTCTCTCCTAAAGCGTTCGTGTAAGATCATTTTTAAAAACTCTAATGACCTTGACAGAAATGAAGGATCAATAATGCGCTGATGAGCAGTCTCTTGGTCACACCCAGGAACATTGGCCACTCCTCAGCTTTCCCTGGTGGGAGATCAAAGGGATTGCTACCTCCTGGAAAGGACATCACCCATACCTGACTGTGTCCTGCCTGGGTGGATAGACCCAACTATCTCTATGGGGTTTTTGATCCTTCTTTAATCCATCCATTTGTTTATTACAAGACTGTCTTGCTATTTGATTACATTTTGGTTTCATCAATTCATGGGTTAGAAATCATCCACTGGTGTCAGAAGAGAATAAAATTTAAATGGGACGGTACTTAAAAATGAAATTAAAATGAATGGCAAACAAAAAGAGTTGAAGGGACTCCAAATTTTCTCCCTTCTCTTGATTGTTCTGTGTGGGGCTGGTTGCAAAAATTAGGTAAGACAGCCATGACAGTAAATATTATATCTGAGAAACTTCAACAGAATTTGGCTCTCTTTAGGGAGATTCCCTGGCAGCAGAGCTCAACCTTTCCCCTTTAGTTTCCAAATTCTGAGGTAAGAGCCTCACTATAGACAGAACACCTCTGCTTTCAGTGGAAAACCTGAATGGATGGATGTAGCCTTTTTAAAGAAGATACTAGGTAGAGTTAGTCTAAAATAATAGAATTAAAGAAGAGGGAAAAAAAGTTTGCTTAGTGTAGCCAAGAGGAGAACAGGACAAATGAGCTACAATTAAGTGAAGGACAATTGAGTTTGACGCTAATAGCAAAGCCTTTAATGATGCTTTGGTTCAGATAAATTTGATTGAGAAAAAAAACTCCAACGAAGTTGTCTAAAACTGTCTCTTCAGTCACTTAGAACTGGACAGGACAAAGTTAATCTGCTGAAGAAGAAAATTGGAACCTTGGAAATGGACTAAATTACCTAATTGATCTTCTTTTCCATCACTGATTTTCTGGATACTGCTATGAATTAAATGAAAAAGGTTAATTTTTGCTATTTAAGATGAAAAGAAATGAAATGAACTTACAAGTGCTTACATTTTTTATTCACTTCCTGGCTGTGTCCACAGGAAAGAAGCATCAGCAAAAATCTCTGTTTGGGCCAGGTTACTATAGTCACCAGATACCCCCATATTCACAGATGAACAGCTTTTGGCAAGAACCCAGAAAACCAATAAGCAGTTTGTATCCCCATCTGAAAGCAGAGAGAGATAAGAGTCTTTTGAAAAATGTAAGGTAGGGCAGTTCATTGGGTAGGGCTGTAAAAAAGGATGGTTAAGGGGATTCAAGATATTTGCTGGATCTTTATAAACAGCTTTGTCTCTTGCCTGAAATCAGATAGTTATAGATGAGGAAATTTCTTTTCCTCAATATTTTCACAGGATTTTCTATTTGAAAATTTACCTTTTAAGAAAGTCACGGCAAAAACTCTCTAACTATTCATGTCTTGGAGCATAGATTGGAGAAGCACTTAGCCTGTAATAATGGTAAATACTTAAGTCCATATTCATGCAGATAACTAATGCCCTTGGCTCCACCCAATATGGGTCTGGCTCTTTGGGATGAATTACTATTCACTTCTTATTCTGAGTCACCATTGCCCCATTGCTAATCTGTACCAGGAAGTCCTTATTTGCAATAACAAAACATTGAATAAACAAATAGAATGATATAAGTGACAGATTGATAGACAGATAGATATAGACAGATAGACAGATAGATGTAGATAGATAGATAGATAGATAGATAATTTGGGGCAAGTCAGCAAGCACTTGAAGCTGGAGGAACTGGAAAGAGACTCCAAACACCAGGACATGAGTTTGGGAGGATGCTGCTGTGGAGATGAAGGAAGGAACATGGATATTCATGGCATGGCCATGTCCAGAGCAGAAGTAGAATGATAATACCTAGAATAAGAAGAAAGATCATAAATCTACACATGGCTCTTAAAGAAAAAGTCTTGTCCTGTCAGATTAAGCTAATACCATTTTTTATAGCTGATTGGTCAATATCTAAAATGCCAACAGCAGCTCCTCACAGGAAGTCTCAGTAAAATGGGCACCATTGCTTTGTGCTCCTGGGCAATGCTTTCTGTGGCATCCTTCCCTCAGGACTATTCAATCTACAGAGGTCTCTTTCTTCTCTTTTCACATCCTGAGCTCTCCTTCTCTGCCTCTGAAAGCAGAGTTTTAGAATCACCGGAGAAGGAAGGAGCCTTAGCGGGGTTGGATGGGAGCCCCTTGCCCTAAATCCCCATGGTCATCATTGTTTGATATTATTATGCCAGAGTTCTTATGGATAGGTTTGGTGGATCTTGCCAATGGCTTATCTTAATAATCTAGTAAATTCAGGAGAATTGGGGGTCATGATTTTTCTGAATAGCCACCACTGGATAGCACTTCATTCTAGTCTCAAGAAAAATGACTAGATCATTCATCCCTGGGATCAAATATCACTTATGTCAAATAATAATCCTGCACATAACAATAGTGATGCAGGGAAGAAAAATAAAATCACCAAAAATATCACCTGATTTCCAGATTTGATGACAGAAAATGAAAGACAAGTGTCATTAGTCAAGAAAGACAGAATAAAACACCCCTTGATATCCAAATTGCTGCTGTTAAAACAGTTCAAATCACCACCATTTTGAATCTCAGCATTTGAAAAGTATTCACACAGGAAATAGGTGGTATTTTAAAATTGAGGGTGCCCTCTGAACAGGTCACTGTTAGGAGAGCAGATGAGTTGGTGAATTTGGGGCTTCATTTGGATCCAGAATATTTGGCTCTTGGTTTTTCCTTCTGTAAACTTAATAATGCACTGTCTATCTCTGACTTCTTTACGTGGCCTGTCTGTTCACCATAGCACGATGCTGTTGAGTCCTGTTTGTCCCAAGAAGGTATCCAAACACCAGATTCATGTCATCCTGCCACCATAGTGCTGTGCAGTTAGTAGATATTCCCAATTTTGATTTCTGAGTCATTACACTCGGGGAAGAGCACTGCTTGGTTGAGTCTGTAGGATATTGTTTGGTAGCCTG
This sequence comes from Myrmecobius fasciatus, assembly GCA_023553655.1. Classification (NCBI taxonomy): domain Eukaryota; kingdom Metazoa; phylum Chordata; class Mammalia; order Dasyuromorphia; family Myrmecobiidae; genus Myrmecobius; species Myrmecobius fasciatus. The sequence continues at coordinate 121,760 of JAJPUD010001358.1, forward strand.
AATCAATAACTTGCCAGATCTTGCCATTACAGTCCCACAAGTCCTAGCCTCAACATAAGATCCAAATTCAGTCAAACCTCAGTGGATCATTGCCACCCATATGGTCTTTCAAAAGTCTATGCAAAACTGGGCCCAGCCTGATCTTCAGAAAAGGTTCAAACCTAGGCAAGAGCCTCACTCAATATCAAGAATAAAAATGGGGGCAGCTAGGTGGCACAGTGGATAGATCATCAGCCCTGAAGTCAGGAGGACCTGAGTTCAAATGTGACCTCAGACACTTAACACTTCTTTAAGCTGTGTGAACCTAGGCAAATCACTTAATCCCAGTTGCTTCAGGAAAAATAAATAAATAAAATAAAGTAAGAAAATAAAAACAATAAAAATTAGCAGAAAAGGCATGAAAAAATCAGTTTCTTCCAAAATGACATGGGAGTAAACAGTATAATCACAACCACCAGAGTTAATATCTTTTCAGTAAAATTCCCCCAGCTTGATAAATCAGTTTAGTGTCACTGAGACCAGTTCATTTCATTGTTCTTTCCATAAATTCATTCTCTTAAATAAGCAAAATTCTAACTGAGAAAAATAAGTCCATTTAATGGATTAAATTGAATATGAAGAAGTTTTGCTCTGCCCATCCCATTTTTCTCCATCTTACAAATATCTGGGTTTTTTAATATTCACTTAATTCCTAGTGACTGCCTAACTGGATCTCTTATACTAAGAATATATATATATATATATGTATATATCCACATTTATGTGTGAGTAAATATTATATTTGTATATGGACATATTTTTTGTTGTTTAGTCATTTTTCAGAACTGCCCAACTCTTCCTGACCTCATTTGGGGATTTCTTGGCAAAGATGCTGGAGGGGTTTGCCATTTCCTTCTCTAGCTCAATTTAGAGATGGGGAAACTGAGGGAGACAGGTTATGGCCCAAGGTCACATAGTAAAAATCTGAGATTTTGAGCCTATAAAGGTAAATCTTCCATGGCCAGCACTCCATTCACTACACCACCTACCTGCCTTCATATGTATATACAAACAGATTGTATATGTGTATGTACATGAACACACGTTTATATCTATGTATAGACTGAGACATTTGCTGATTTTCATGAACATATTTTCCTGACATTAAAACAGAAAATAAAGATTTCTCTATAGAGAGAATTAGTTTCCTTATCTAAGGTGCCATGAATCCAATGGTGATTTTATCTACTCAGTGACTTCCTTGGATCAGCTCTGGAGGGCTAAAGTGCTTACAATTTTAGTTTGCTTTTAAATTATCTCTAAAAAACAAGAAAGCAATCATCCTATCAACAGGCACCTGTGGTTGTTATTGTTATTTTGTTGATTGTTTATTTGTTGTTGTTTAAAGGAAAGGCCTTGGGTTAAGCACTGGAGACTCAGACAAAAATGAATTGATTAGAGAAGACAACACATATATCAATAAAACACACAAAACATGTAATTCAATCACTCAACAATATTTTGAAGCACCTACTATGTAATAGTCACTCTTTTATTTTAAAACTCGGAGTGTGCAGTGCCCAGAGATTCTTCTGTAGGGATTAGTGACCCCATTTCTCTTTGTGTTGGAGATGACTGATCTAGGGGATGGTCCCTACATTTGCTGGTTAAATAACCAAATCAGAGGAATCAAAATGAGTCATAGGGCCCACACCCATGATTCAGAAACCTTTGGAAATTCACTGACTTTGGAATTAATGTATAAAATAACAACCTAGCCCAGCAACTTCCCAGGTTACTTTATCTGCCTTGACTTATGGGTAAAAAGTAGAAGTCTGATGAACTTCTCTCTGGTCCCCAAGCACTAGGTTGCCTTGGGGATCTCAGTGAAGCTCCATTCCCTGAACCCTCATTTCCAGGAATATGTTTCACTTTGAATGAATGTTTAGAAGAAAATAAATTTGGGGGAAGGTGGCTCTAGTCAGGAATGAAAAAGTCTGGGGCTAGCCTTGTAAACATAGCAGTAGAGAGTCGGCTGTGCTCTTCTTGCCCCAGGGTCTCAAGAGCCTAGGAGGGCCTTTCTTTCACAGTGAAGGAGCAGGGCTCAGCCTCTGGCTGTCCAAGGCATGGAATGATTCTGGTCCCTCTCGGAAGCACATCTGCCATTTTTTAGCAGAGAGGCATCCTGGGAGAATAAATGGAGATCTATTCGAATCCAGGATCACTGTCTCCTTCAGAAACCCTGGCTGAATCACTAGGACAATGATATTTAAACTCTCAGTGACTCGGTCACTCTCTAAGATTATAACTTGCTGAGAGAATGCGTATCTGCTCTGGGAGACTTGGAAGTCCCTTCTCTCCAGCATGAAGGCACAGGAAGTATCCTTTGTTGTTTAGAAACAGCTATTTGGAAGAAATGTCTATGGCTAATGAAATAGCGCGCCTCGAGGATGCCCGGACCAAGGGTGGCTAGGTTTCCGATTTCAAAGGCAAAATTGGGACACGCTCCCATCAGGCACCTCGCTCGCTCACTCTGGAATATCGTGGTCTAGGGAAATGGCGATCGTTGGCCGACCGTTGGCCACCATAGGGGCCCGGGAGCCCCATTTCCTCCCCGGTGCTTGAGAACCGTTTCCCTGTAAAGTGGGTTGTCATAGCCCCTTAACTTGAACGAGTGTGACTGATGGATGTGGTCCATTTAAATGCACGACCGAAAGCTGAACTAGATAACGAACTTATTATTACTCTCCCAGGATTATAGGTTAGTCCCCAAGGAGTGCAGCAAGCCAGAGAAAATCCATATCTACTGGCTAAACAATAGCCAGAAGGCTGACTGGAGCTATTGATTTACTTTCTAGGCCATTTAGGCCTTAATGGTGGAGAAAAGCTGGAGTGATGTTTACTTTTCTGCCAGGATCGACCAAACAACCCGTCCATTTTTTACAGGTTTTTGATTGATTTCGCTTAGAGGAATTAGAGGTGATTTATTTTTAAGCTGAAAGCAACTCGTAAATATCGTCCACAGCCCAGGTTCCCTGAGAGGAAATGTTAAGTGGGGATGCTCACAGAGGAAGACTGCTGGGAATCGATGGGGAGCGGGCAGGTGTCAGGCACCTCCGTAGCGGAGCGCAGGATTGTGTCCCGTCGTCCTTCACAGGCAGCTCCTGGAAGGGCTCAGCCTCCCTGGGATCCAGCCTAGGACGCCCCGCTGACACCCGTCGGGCCCCGGACGAGAGGACATGATGGCACTCAGGGCCGGTGTGGAGAGACGGCCGGGTTTGATGGGTGAAAACAGTCATTGATCGCCTGAGTGGCGATCCTCCATGAAATCTCAGCCCCTCAGCCCGAGTGGGAGAGCTGACAAAAAGGGAGGCAGATGCTAAATAAAGGCATAGCCCCCCAAGGCCCTTGGCCTCTGGTCCCATCTCTACCGGGCCCATTTTAAAAATAAAATCTCACTTGACCATTGAGTGTCATCTTGGGATATGGAAGAGAAGGCAATGTGTGAATGTGGAGAGTCAAATAAAGGATCATTTGGAAGGACAGTTGTCAAGCACTTCCTAGGAGCAAAGCCACTGCAGAAACAGGCAGCTAAGGCCTCGGGGAGTGCACTTCCCAACTGGAGGAGCCCATCCACAGAGGAGGGTCTGCTGCAGGCAGCTTGCCGGAGCGTGGTCAGGAGCAGGATCCCTCAGGATGCCCTGCCCGGCCAACGGCAATTCTTCATAGTTGGGTGCGGTTGCTGCAGGGCCCATGGCGAGGGGCTTTCTCTGACCCCCTCTCTTACCTCGGACTTCTGCTTTCAGTGGTGACTTGGACTTGGTCTTCTCATTGGCTGGCCCATCCTGCTAGAATAGCAAGTGCCAGCAAGGGACCAGACACTGTTCAGAGAAAGATGTTTATTTTTCACATCTCTGCCTTGATAGTTGCAGGATATCGAGAATTGTTCCGGTCTTGTGATCGGCTGGGGGACACAGCCTTTGGCTCAATGTTCCAGGTCTTGAGATCACCGGGGGGACACAGCCTTTGGCTCATGTTTTCTGGCTTAAAGCATCCCATCTTCCTGCTCCTTCACAATATTTCAGTCTGTAGAAAGAAGAAGGCCGGGATGAGAAAGGAAAAACTAATGTCATATGGTCCCTCCACAGAGGGACCGTCCACTACAGCCTGCCCCGGGAACTCAGGAAGCATAACTGGGAGAGGATGAGCTTTGAGAGAGGAGTCAGCTGTCAGCCGAGGGCGGCCCCGCTCCCCCAGCATCCCAGGCTGCCTGTGAAGGTGTGAGATGGCCCCTTTCCTTTTCTTTTAGAAATTTAAATGGAGAGCCTTGCAGAGAATAAGGAGGAGCTGCCCAGGAAGATAAAGTCTCTTTTTTCCTCCTGAAAGGGAAATGTGGGAAGGAAAGGAAACAACAGCTGGTACAATCGATTAGCAAAAGCCAGAGCGAAGTAATGAGGAGAATGGCAATATGGCGTCACAGTGGGAGAAGTCTAGTGAGGGAAGCGGGGGGGGGGAGGCCGACGTGGGGGTGAAGGCACCCCGCTCTTGGCTCGGAGGGCTGGGAAGCTCCCAGAAGCCCCCAGGGGACATTTCTGCCAGCTGGAGCTATAGCTCTAAACCAGGCCTCAGGATTAATGGGGCCCCTTGGAGCTCCTGAGAAAGGGCTTCCCTTAGAAGACTCAGGTGGGGCAGAGGTGGCCTTGGGAGGGGGTCAGCAAACGCTCATGAAAGTGCTCACTCGTTGTCCGGCCCAGAAGGGAGATTTTGGGACCCTTCTTCTGGTCTGCTGAGCACGGGAGGAACTGGGCGGTGTGCTCACTGTGGTCGGCTCTATGGTTAGATAACAGTGGGACCAGACCCAGTGGGAACACCTCGTACCCGTGCAGGCTGGCACCCTCTCTGCAGTTAGAGATTTACGGATTTGCCGGGAGCAGTGGGAGGCAGAAGGGCACGGCGTGGGTGGAAGAGGCCAGTCTTGAGTGGGGGTCTGCCTGACCTCAGGACCAGCGGTCCATCCCCTGCAGCGCCACCTTTCAGGGCCAGAACTCATGCACAATGCCTGGTGCATCTCCTCAGAGGGAGCCAGTTATCAGGACTGCCTGCCCTCAGCACTGGGAGAGCTGGGACCTCACGTCAGAGGGAGGCCCTGAGTCCAGCCATGATGCTGCTCGTGGCTTCATGGGTGAGGAGGGAGTGAGAACATCCCAGGCAGGGCCTGTTCAAAGCACAAGCAGGCTGCTTACCTGCAGAGGCAAAGGAAGACCATAGGAAGCCGCAAAGGAAGCCAGCTGAGAGCTTTCAATGGGAAATAATTTGTACTAGAGCTGATAGGGAGCCACTGAAGTTTGAGGAACGTAATGTGGGGAAAAGAAGAGCAAATACGAGAGCCCTTGTTAAATCAGCAAGAAAGACTCAGCAGATTGTCGGGTGTGGGGGATGATGGAGAGAGAAGATTGAGGGTGATTCCCCCGGTGTCTGTGTCTTCCATAGGAACAGAGGGAAGGGAGCGTGCTATATTCTAGATATGCTAAGTCTGGGATTTCTTTGGCCACCCAGAACATTTAGCCCCCCCAGAATTCAAGAGACTCGCAGGCACTAAGTGAATGCCCGGGGTGATCACTGAACCACTGGAGTTTCCAAGGCTGATGAGAGTAAGACTGAGAGATAGAAGGCACCCAGCCCCTTCCAGGAGCAGTCTGGCCCAAGAGAGGGCAGGAAGCCTTGGCCCTGCCCTGCTGTGGGATTCTGTGCTTCTCTGGGAACCCTCAGGTGGTGATACCCACTTGGGCATTTTGGATTTTATTTTTTGGCAGCCACATCCCATCACTGACTCATAGTGAGCTGACAGCCAATGAAAATCTTTGACCTTCTCCATGCAAACTGGTAATTAGCCCTCCTACATTTCTGGCACTCATTTTTAGAACAGAAAATTCGCTTTTCAGTTACAACCCTTTGCAAATGTAGGAATGGATTCTTTGGGTTAAACATATAATGCTCCCCTCTCTCCTTCTCTCTGAAAGCCTTTTCAGGAAATAACCCAAGATCAGTTTGTTTGTATTTTTTTTCAGGTCAATGTCTACTTACCTCAGGGTTAGCTAATTAAACACCGTGCCATACACAGAATCAATTCCAAAGAAAGCCAATAACCACTAATAGCTTGTTAGTACAAAGCTTATGGCTGCCCACCATTGCCATGGTTTCAGGTCTTCTTACTGGTTCCCCAAACAAATCCTCCCCCAGAAGCCTCAAAACCAATCCAGAGAGAGAATGATTGCATTAGAAGCAAAGATTCAAAGATACACAGTCATCCATCATCCCCCCAGAAAGCAAGAAAGACTCCTCCGATCCCCTCCTTCCTCCTCTCCCCCCAAATCATGAGTGCTCACAGGAACCAAAAGAAGATCGAGAATGGGCCATCATTTCTTTCCTGAACTTCCTGATGGATCACCATCTAATTGGAGTGCTAAAAAGCTGATGCTCCAAGTAGAAACCTGGTTCAAAGACAATCTTAGACTTGCTTTAAGATTGTACATGGCTAAGGAAAAGCCTGTGGGGCGTTAACCTGAGTCACTTTGAAGGCATATGTTCTAAACTCAGCCAAAGCAGAAAAGAAAATGAAGTTTGAGATCCCAACGGTCTATGTGGGAAATGCCGTGATCATGGTGCCACGAGAAACTGAAAATTCTGGGGATGGCAAGTATGATCTTTGCATGTATTTTGAAAAATTAAAAGCTATTTAAAAAAAGAAAGGAGGAAAGAAAGAAAGAAAGAAAGAAAGAAAGAAAGAAAGAAAGAAAGAA
>JAJPUD010001358.1:128548-278195 GCA_023553655.1 Myrmecobius fasciatus
AAAGAAAGAAAGAAAGAAAGAAAGAAAGAAAGAAAGAAAGAAAGAAAAAGAAGGAAAGAAAGGAAGAAAGAATGAAAGAAAGAAAAAGAAAAAGAAAGAAAGAAAGAAAGAAAAAGAAAGAAAGAAAGAAAGAAAGAAAGAAAGAAAGAAAGAAAGAAAGAAAGAAAGAAAGAAAGAAAGAAAGAAAGAAAGGAAGGAAGGAAGGAAGGAAGGAAGGAAGGAAGGAAGAAAATTCTTGTGAAGAGAAAGGGGGCAAGTCGCTTGAAGATGCCCAGAGAACTGAGTCTGCATCCACCCACTTCCTCGTCATTCCCCACCCTTCCCCTCCACATTGGGTCTCATTGTAACTTGCATCTCCTTCATTTTTCCTTTCTTGTTTGCTACAAAAAGGATTTTAAAAAGAAAAACATAAAAGCACAGATTGTTCCTCTTTCACCAGGATATACACACACTTAGGATCATTGAGAGAGAACTTCTTTGTAGAAATGTAAGCATTTCTCAGAAGTTGTAGTGACCAATAAAGAAATTTTAAAAGTACTTTCCCTTACTTTTTTCCTAGAGGAAAGGGCCATGCATATAGAATATTACATATAATGTCATAATTGTTTGAAATGTTGATGAGTTTTATTGAATCTCCACCTTCTCCTTATTTGTTATAAAGTAAAAACAAAAGTTATCACTAAAAATTATACACACATATATGCAAGCATGTTTGTTGTGGGCTATTGTTAGTCCACTTTTAGACCACTTTAGACCACTTTTCTAAAGTGCCTACTATGTTCCTATACAGGGACAGTGTATGACTGAGTGGGTAGAAAGCCAGCTTCAACATCAGTAAAAGTTGCCATATACCATCTGTGTAACTTTGGGCTTCAATGTTTTCTTCACTGAATTCAGTTTTAGGAACCTGGTAAAAGCATCAAATCCATCTTTATGGGAAAGCAGTTTAGCAAAGGATTCACTCCATTTCACTGCTTCTTCAGGGGAGACGCTTGTCCCTTTGGCCAAGTTTTCAGAACTACCAGGGCTGACTTCTTCATAGAATTCAGGTTTCTGCAGGAGAAGGCTTAGTCTGGTTTTTTTATGTCTTTGTTTAATGCTTCTTTCCCTATTACATGAATCACCTTGTAGAATTTTTTTTTCCTTTGAGTCTGACATAGTTGAGAAAAGAAAAGCAATGGTTTCTCCATTTTATTTCTACATAGTTAAAAGACTTCTTAGTTGGACCCTGAAACAGTTTGCTTGAAGCATCCAAATCCTTCATTGTTACACATGGAGATCATAAAACAGTTTACCCTGCAATGTTCTTGGAGAAACTCCAGAGCAGGTCTGTTTCAGTCGGGCCCAAAGTTTACCTCATGCCTCTGTTTACTTTTGATGCTCTGCCTAGCTTGGATCCACCTCATCTTTCCAGCATCATTGGATGCTATTCCCTGTCCTATTTATTCTGATCCAACCTCTGTCGGCTCTCTCTGTTCCTTATTCATGAAATTCTACCTCTAGTCTCCATGCTTTTGCCCTGACCCATCCCCTAGGCCCAGAATACTTCCTCCCTCCCTCCTTTCCTTGCTCCCTCCCTTTACTCCTGTTTACCTCCCTCCCTCCCTCCCTTCCTTCCTTCCTTCCTCCATCTCTCCCTCACTCCCTTCCTTCTTCCCTCCCTCCCTCCTTCCCTTCCTCCCTTCCTCTCTCCTTCCCTCCTTTCCTTCCTTCCTCCCTCACTCCCTCCCTCTCTTTTCTCCTTTCCTTCCTGCCTCCCTCCCTTCCTTTCTCCCTCCCTCCCTCCCTTCTTCTCTCCTTTCCTTCCTGCCTCCCTCCCTCCCTCCCTTCCTCCCTCCCTTCCTTCCTTCCTTGTTTTCTTCCTTCCTTCCATCCTTCCATCCTTCCTTCTTTCCTTGCTTCCATCTCACACGGTCTCTTTCTTACTTTAAGATGTGACTCAGGAATAATTCTTCTTTATGGGGCTATTTCTGGTGCCGCCAGCCTCCTGTGCCCACCATCCCAAATAAGAAGTCAAAGGTCACTCCTTCGTGTGTGCTGATTCCTGTTTTATTTGTAGGATCCGTAATTTCCTTTTCCTATAAGAATGTAAGATTGTTTAATGGAGACATTACTTCATTCTTTGACCTCCATTGCCCAACAGTGACGCTGGCCCACAGCCATATTCAGAGATGCTTCTTTGAGGGAGACCTTACCTGCCCCCACCATGTCCAAGCCTCCCCCAAGAGGAATCTGCGTCTTCATGAGATATGACTGAGATGTTTCTGAGGGCGGGCATGTGGGCAGGGGTAACCTCTGGAGGGATGGGCCCAAGGTACCAGGAGGACCTGAGTGCTGGCTACGGATCCCGAGTCCAGAATTCTTCGTCTCTCTTCCTTCCCTAAAGCTCACGTTGAAGAAAGCTTTCTCTCCCTCCCTCTCAGCCCTGAAGGAAGCCTTTCTGGCTACATTTTTCCACATTCCCTTTATTTTTCTAGTGTTTTCAAGCACAGGTTTTTGCTGGTCTGACTTCTGTGTTGCAGAGGCTGTTAGGAAGAGGCAGAAAAAAGGGGAACATTTCTGGAAGACTGAGGGAACTATTGTGTACAAGTCACTGGGCATTTATTCAGTTCTTCCTATGTGCCCAGCTAGGGATACAAATCCAAAAGGAGATAGGGTGATCTGTGTCTGGAGGTGTTCAAAGCCCATTGGGGTCTGATTGTTGAATGGTTGCTTTGGCTGGGCCAAAGTATTTGTGTTCTGGCTCTGGATCTAATGTCCCTCCATATACGCAAATGCATTCCCCTTTCCAAGGTCTGATCACTGATTTAAATCTAGGAGAGGTCTTCCTCACTGAATCATCAAAGGATGCCCAAGGCTCCGTGATTCCCCAAATGGCCCAACTGCTAACTGAGTCCCAAACAGGCCTCCGGGCCAGGGGCTTGGCTCCTGCCCTGCCTTCCCACACAGCCTCCACCACTGGTCTAAGGATTTCTTCAAGACTTAAAATCAGGCCAAAACACGTAGGCCTTAAAAAAAGAAAAAAAAAAACATGCTTTAAATCACAAGACAAATTCAAAAGTTTAACAGGAGGACCATCTCTGCCATTGTCCATATTTCATTTTAAATTAAATCACAGGAATAAAACAATTCTCTCTCTGCTCTGGCTTAAGAGCTTTGCCCATTAGAACTGGAACGACGTTGAGTGATTGCAGAATTAATGAAGCCATTATTACTGCTCTCTAGGAATTTAGGGATAGATTCCTAACAGGCACTTTTGGTGCCAGAACTCCCTAGGACTGAGACACAGGTTGAGCCTGGAACAAAGAGTCTAGTTAACTGGGGCTTCCTATAGGGGGATCTGGCTGCTCTGGGTACAAGATCCCAGCGGCTTTCAATAGGTGACAGACCAAGTTTCTGGATGTAACTTCAAACTGCCGAGACCCCACCCAGAACAGTCCCATTATCTACCACCCACTGATGACTGGACAAGGCCCAAAGTGTTCCTATTTATTGGACTTGGGAAAGAATTCCAAGGGAATCAGTGAGCACTTGGGCGGGCTCTTAACCCTTCAAGAGTGATGGACCCTCCTTGCTCCATCACCAGGTCCAGTTGTCAGGATCTCCTGGGAACTTTCAACTGTTGAAGATCATGTGATCATAGGCCATGCTAGGATTACTAGAACTGAGATGTTTTACCTCCAAAGAAGAGAAGGCTGTATGATGGATGGATAGAGACATGAATATAGACATATAGATAATTATAAAGATATGAAGATATAGATAGATATAAATATATATGGCATCTTATGTTTCCATCATAGTTGAGAACAAGGGAGGAAAAAAGGTTATAGAATATAGTAAGACCTGTTTAGCTATAGGGGATATATAGGATTACAAGTAGAGATAATCTAGAAAAGAAAATTCTTAAATATATAGAAGGTCAACTTTGACAGATATCCCTTTGCTGAAAAATTGTATCTATCACATGAAAAGATTTCCCAGGAAGGAGGGGTGGGACAATGTTTGTAGGATAGGTCTTAGATATTCTTAATCCACAATATCTTGTCTCGGTCTGTTACTTCCATTCACCTCCTGATTTGTGCTTACTCCCAGGGCTGCTAGGATGGTCTCAGTACTGTCCTAGAATCCCGGCTCCATTACCTTCTGGACAGGGAATGTGATCTCTTTGAGATCAGGGAGTATCTTTGCTTTTGACTCAGTGACTGGCTCATTATAAGTGCTTATAACTGCTTTTCCTCCATTTCTTTGGGTGGTAACTAGGTGGTGCAGGAGACAGAGTGCTGTACCTAGAGTCAAGAATTCAAGTTCAAATCCAGCTTCAGATACTAGTCTTAGCTATATGATCCTAAATGTCATTTCACTTTTGTCTGTCTCAGTTTTCTCAACTATAAAATGGGCATAAATTATATAGCACCTGCCCAAAGGCTTTTGCGTGAATCAAATATAATAATCCATGTAAAGCACTTGGCAAAGTATCTGGAACAAACAAATGGTCCTCTCCTTCCCTTTATTTATTCACAAATGAATCCCCTAAGAAACATAGTGAATAGGATGCTGGAAATGGATTCAGACTCTTGACCATACAATGGAAAAGCCAATTAAGCTTCTTTGGTCTTAGTTAGCACATTTATAAAATGGGGATAATCATAGCAACTACCTTATAGATTGTAATAAGGAACAGATGTGATAATTAATGTAGAAGGTTTTGTAAACCACAAAGTGATGTGTAAATGTTAGCTATAACTATTTCCCAAGGCCCCTTAGCTGACCTCCTTGCTTCTCAAGAATTTTCCAAAATGCCCCCATCCCCAATTTGTCATCAGTCTCCATGTCTAGACTTACATCGTCACTCTCTTTCAAGTCTATAAGCATTAAATAAGTAGCAGCTGGGCATCAGACACTCTTCAACATGTTAGGGATACAAAGAAATGAAAAAAAACACTCCATGCTGTTAAGAAATTTATAATCTAAAGGAAAGAAAACATCAAATGAGAAAAAACATCCAAACAAGATGGATAGATGGATGACTGGATAGATGCATGGATGGATGGATGGATGGATGGATGGATGGATGGATGGATGGATGGATAGTTGGATGGATGGTTGGATAGATGGATGGATGATAGAGTAATAGATAGATGACCAATAGATGATATAGTAGAAGTAGATGAAGAAGGAAAGCACTAAGATTAAGGAAGACCGAGATGTACTTAAGTACTAAGATTAAGGAAGACTTCAGAGGTTAGATTTTTCACTAAGAATTAATGGGAGATGGGAGAAAAATTTATATTAACTTTTTACAAAGGAATATGTACTTCAGAGATTAGTAAACTACATATATTTCACCCAACACCTCAAGAAAATCATCCTCTCTATACCACCTCAATCTCTGCAAGGTAGGAGAATTGGACTCACAATTCACCCAAGTTTTTTATATAGCATTGGCCCCAACCAGATAAAGTCCAATGCTGCACTGGACTAACCTCAGGGACTCTGCTTTCGGAGGCTCTCCCTGAGAGACTGGCTGCAAAATTCACCTGAAATCCTGTGATCCTAGATGCTCATGGCTCAGGCTCCTCCTGTAATTGGAAAACTGACGTGTGTATGTGTGTGTGTGTGTGTGTGTGTGTGTGTGTGTGAGAGAGAGAGAGAGAGAGAGAGAGACAGAGAGACAGAGAGACAGAGAGACAGAGAGGCAGAGAAACAGAGACAGAGAGAGGCGGAGTCAGAGACAGGGAGATAGAGACACAGAGAAATTATTAACAAAACAATCTTGGAGGAAAAAGTTGGACAACAGTCTCCTCTACATGAATATGAATATAAAATATGGATCCACATTGGAGGTGTTAATCCCACTTTAAGTTATTTTTAATACAAGATTTTTCTTCAAAAAATTTAATGGGCTTCATCTGACACCAATTTATTATTCCATTGGGATAGTTTATTTTATAAGAGAAAAGTAAAAGAACTGACAGAGTCAATCCCCTAATTTATGAAGCAGTCATACAGAACTGAGTGACTAGCTGTTCTACTTGCCTCCTGAGGATGGGCAAAGGAAGAAAGCAACTATTAATATCAGAAATTGAGGCCCAAGAGGAATTATCTATGCACACACTTAAACCCACAGGCCCCATCTAGACTGTGATTTCATCAGTGTAAAAAACTCTCAGTGTGGAAATCCTCTCTATTAATCAGTCTTATCAACAAGAAGTTCTTAAGCACTCATTCTACATCTTGTACCATGCATGGTCCGGGGGACACAAAGACAACAAGAACAAGAACAGAAAATGTTTATTAAACTCTTATTAAACAGTACAGTACAGTAAGCAATAAACAAAAATGAAAAAGTTCCTGCTTTCAAGGAGATTACATTCTAAGACAGTAAAATCTTACATAATACTGCATAAAAGAGATACAGGGTAGCAGTTGGGGGTATCAGGAAAGGGCTCACATAGGAGGACACGGTGTTTGAGCTGTCGAGAGGAAAGGGGAAGGGAGAATGTGTCCTTGGTTTGAGTCCTATCAATGCAAGGTCAAAAAGGAGCTGAAGGGACCAGTCTGAGGAGTGGGAAGGAGGCAAGCTTCACTGGACTGCTATTTGTGTACATGTAATAAGACTTGAAAAGCAGATGAGACCCAGAATTCAAAGAGCCAAGCAGAAGACTGTATTTGTTCTCCTAGAGGTCACTGGGATTCACTGCTGAAGGAAGGGTCACGGCCATTCCTATGCTTGGGGGATGTCCCTGTCAACTGAATAGAGGCAGCTTACAATCAAGGCAGCTTAACAATTTTTTTTTTTTAATTTGGAGTCTGGGGGAGAAATCAGACACAGAGAAAGCCCTCAGCCTAACTGTGCCAACATCCTTTCTTCAAATAGTTTTGAAATAGTGCCTCAAATTGAATTCTGGCCCGGCAAAGCCCACAAAAGGGCAGAATGAAACTTTTTTTTTTCCATTCCAAGACAACATTGGAGGGCGGAACGAGAGCTCTGTGGCAGGGGTGGAGGCTAGCCTGGAGCCCACATAAATGAAACATCAGTGATGGGACTAGATGGTAGCAGAGGACCAAGAGAGGAAGAATGAGGTAAATTTCCTCATGTAAAAGAGGTATATGAGGAAAAGTTTTTACAGTGGAGCAGGAAACAATGGTGTTGTGTGAAGTTGCAATCCCTTAAACTACATCCATTTAAATTCACTTGAAGGAAAGAGGGAGATAAATAGGTAGAAATGCATGTATTTTTGTATGTATTTATGCATATTTGTATGTATGTATAAAGCAGAAAATATTATATTATTATATTTATAAATATATATTATATTACCCAAGAGAGAAATAGGAGGGAAAGGGGAAAAGAGGAAGAAGGGAAATGTTGAAAGGGAGGGTGGATAAATGGAGGCATTAGAAGCAAGAAGGAGGCAGAAGAAAATAGATAGACGGAAATGTATAGTTAGTTATCATAACTGTGACTGTGAATTGGATGGAATAATGCATAAAGCAGAGGCAGATAGAAGAATGGATTAGGAACTATAATCCAATGATAATATGTCATTTACAAGAAGCACACCTGAAACAGACTCACACAGAAAGTTAAAATAAGGGGCTAGAGCAGAATCTATCATGTTGTAACTAAAGTAAAAAAAGGCAGGGGTAACAAATATGATCTCAAGCAAAGCAAAAATAGACCTAATTAAGAGATAAGCAGGGAAATTGTGTCTTGCTGAAAGGCACCATAGATAATGAAGTAAAATCAATACTAAACATATATACACCAAATGGCATAGCATCCAAATTGTAGAAGGAAAAGTTAAATGAATTATAGTATGATATATACAGTAAAACTATATTGGTGAGGAATCTCAACTTTCTTCTATCAGAACTAGATAAATCTAATCAAATAAATGTGAAAATAAATTGAGGAAATGATCAAAATATTAGAAAATTAGATATGATGTGTCTCTGGAGAAAATTGAATGGCAGTAGGAAGTTTATCTTTTTTTAAATTATACATGTCACCTTCATAAAAATTGACCATTGGTTATTTCTATAATTTGTTCTTGGACCTACTCATTCTTTAATATTAGATCATTTAGATTCTAATGAGTTTTTAATCTATGCTAAATATTTGTCAAATACAGAAAAGCAAAAATATTAAAAACATTTTATTTTCAAATCATTATAGCCTTTTCAGAATTTTCATAATGCCATAAAGTTACTTTTAATAAAAGACTATGGAAGTGTAGATTAAAAGCTAATTGGAAACTAAATTATCCTGTTATTAAAAAATGAGTCAAAGAGAAGAGGTTTCATTAAGAATATCATAGAGTCCATGATTAGGAAGATGAGAATCCCTCTGTCCTGTACCCTGGGTGGACTACATGTATGCAGGACTATTTTCAGTTTTGGGTAATATATTGTGGCCAGGTCACTGATGAGCCGTAGAATATTCAGAAGAGTGTGGTCATGTTCTGGAAGAGCTTGAGATTGTGCTGAAAGGCTTGCTGAAGAAATGAGGGAAGAGAAGACTTAGGGCTGATGTGATGGTGCCTTCCAGTTTTTGAAGGGCATTCATGGGGTAGATACAGCTTTGTTCTATGGGACCCTAGAAGTTAGAACCAGAAATTGTTCTCCTTGTTTTCAATGGGGATGGGAGGGAATTGAAAAGAACTCAGTTTAGCTGTAAGTCAGGAGAGATTTCCCATGATTAGAGCTGCCCTAAAGTGGAATGAAGGGCACCCAGATGTGCTTGTCACCCATGTTGTAAAGAAGATTCTGCACAGCACTGAGAAGACTCAACAACATCCTTATTGTTTAAGATCTTGAAGGGCCCCTGGAAGCCAGAATCCAATCCTCCCTTCACCTTTATCAGTGAAGAAGTATCAGCCTTTTGCGGCTGAATGACTTGCTTGGGATTACAGATGTATTACATGGCATGCCCAGGCGAGGAGTCTAAGGTCTCTAAGTCCCAAAGGTTTTCCTCTGCACCGTGTTCTAACAATTTTTCCAGAGCTGCACCTAGTGGGAGGCAGAGAACCTCATCCATGCTCCTGTTTCATGGCTAGAACCCCAGGAGCATGGACAAGATTCTCTGAAGGATAGGCTCACTTGGGAAGGACTGTCACATGGGGTACCATCCTATGAGCACACTCCTCTGCTCAGATTCCTGTTACAGAACTTATCTTAAGTACAAGAATTCCGGTAATGGGTTCAAGTCCCAATGTGAAGCCCTAGGACAAGATAATGCTGCTGATAATAACACTAAGATTGTTTTTATTCAGTCATTCCAGATCTGTCTGACTCTTTGTGACCCCACTTGGGATTTTCTTGAGATACTGGAATGCTTTGCCATTTCCTTCTCCAGCTCATTTTACAAATAAGGAAACTGAGGCAAAGGGGGTAAAGCGACCTGTCCAGGGACACACAGACACTTTGTGCAAAGAGGAGTCTTTCTGACACCTGGCCCTCCATCCACTGCGCCATTTAGATGCCCAGTAATGACGTCCAACATTGATTCTAAGTTTACAAAGCACTTTACATACATGATCTTGGCTGTGAAGGAGCTTTGACTGTTATCCCCATTTTCCTGGAGAGAAAGCCACCTTGCTCTTGGGTATCTGAGGCAAGCTTCGACCTCGGGTCTCCCTGCTTTCATTCCCTTCAGCCCTCTCCACTGAGACCCCAGGGTCCCCCTCAGGTCTGCCATTCTCTAACTCTGCACTCCTCTCCCCTGTGAGCCATTGCATCCAAGCCCGTGAGACGGCATTAGGACCACTAAATGTATTCCTTTGCGTGGCACATTTGCAGATGGTGACCTTCTGCGCGATAATCTTGGTACATTTCCCTCGGCTTCCATGTTATTTTGAGGTCTGCTCCTTCACAACTTTGGGTTCCTGAGATTTATGCTCCTCTGCAGTCTGGGCCGATCCTTCATTAGCACCTTGATTTACCATGGGTGCAGATGGTTATTGGAAATAAAAAGTCAGCCATTTCCTCTGATTAAATCTCTCATGGGCGTGCATCTCTTCCCTCGCTATTTCCTCACCATTGCCGATGATTCATTCGAAAGCAGAACAGTGATTATCATAGGATTGTTAAGGCTGAAGTGGAAAGGAAAGTGGGATATTAGGAGAAGTCATAGTAGCTTATTAATATAGATTATGTGCTACAATGAAATGATTTTACTAAGATGATAGAATTATGGATGATGAGGAAAGACAGAAAATTATTTGAGTGTGTCGACAAAGCGTAACCCAAAGAATCTCTGAACCTTTTTTGTCTGGGTCCTGCTCAGCCTCAACAAGGGGCTGCTCCTCCTTGTCAGCCTAGTGGAAGGGCTGCTCCTGGCCCTGCCCTGATACATTTGTTGATAGAGCCTCCTTCTGAGTTCTTTTAAACCTACTTTTATGAAATAGCTGCTTTGGGGCAGGAAGATTATTCTGTGAAACTCAAGGACACCTTCCTGAAACTTACTTTCACTAGGGAGAGATCATATGTGGCGTAGAATGTAAGAGCTCTGGACATGGGGCCAGGAAGAGTAAAGTTCAAATCCCACCCAAGCCCTCGTGGATATAAAATACAGAAATACGAGTAATACATGCTGGATCTCTTCATCAAACAAAGTGATATATGTACCATTCCCTTCCTAAAATCAAAGGGCCATGTATAAAGGAATACTAATACTATTATTATTCATTATTTCCATTTTATAAGTGAGGAAACTGAGTCATTGAAAGGTTAAGGGACTTACCTGTGATGACAGATAAAAGCACCTGAGGGACATTTTTGACCTCAGGTCTCTGGTGATTCTAAATGCTCAAGGTGCAAGTGGCCATAGAAGAGTTTGTGTAGCCTGAGTTATCATTAAAACCTTTCTATCGGGAAGGGCAGTTGATGATTTCATTTATTTTATTATCATTATGATTGTTATGATTGTTAATTTTGCCAAGGCGATACAAGTTAAGTGATTTTCCCAGGATCATAGAGCTAGTAAGTGTCAAATATCTAAGGGCAGATGTCAGCTTAGGACTTCTTGACTCCAGAGGTGGTGCTCTACCCACTTTTTCATTTACCTGTCCTTGATGATTCCATTTTGAAAGAAAAATCCATTTGTAATTTATAAATATGATTTTAATCTTTCCATCTTTACTTAATATCTGTTTAATTAGGTAGACTACCTAATGATCTAAATTTCTTTAGCAAAAAAAATTCACTTATGGCACAGTTTTCTGAAAACAGGATTTGCTAGAACTCACCTCCCCGAACTCTGAAGAATCCAGAGGGAGGGTCAACCAAATAATAATATAAACACTCATGAGAGGTATGAGTGAGGTCCATCGTATTGCCAACTGAGACTGATGTAGAAAGGGGGTTGAAATAAAAAAATGTCTTTGGAAAGATGTGTTCAGAATAAGGCACAGGTTGATCACTTGGAAAAAGTGTAGAAATTTGTGGACAGTGCCCATCACACTCCATTCATGTTGACATAATGCCATGAGATCTAGAGAAAAGCACCAATCCATATAGTGGACCCTTTAGGAAAAATTTCCAGGAGGTGAAGAGCAAGAGCCCTATGGGAAATGGGAAATAAAAAACAATCAGAAATCTTTAGGTTTTCTAAATCTCAAAATTGTCCAATAAATTAAAATCTTATATGGCCTTAAAATAATTTTCCCCATGTATTTTCAAGGAAAAAAAATCCAAACTGTGTTTCCCTAATGGGAATGGCAAATCACTTAAGAACTTTGCACTTTCAGTTTGTTTGTAATTCTTTTCTTTTCTTTTCTCTTTTCTCTTCTCTCTCTCTCTCTCTCTCTCTCTCTCTCTCTCTCTCTCTCTCTCTCTTTCTCTCCCCTCGCATCTCGCTGTCTCCCTTTTTTCTCTGTCTCTCTCTCTCTTTTTCAATTGTTATCAACTAAATTAAATTAACTTATATTTGTTTGAGGTGTTTTTCTAAGCTCTAAATTTATCCTTTGCCCAAAGAGAACTGGATCCAGAAGACCTAAGCATCCCTTTCTCTTCTCCTCCCAGTCTTCTTTACCTGCTGGGAGGGGTCTTTTTCTTCCTTTCTGTCTGCTATAAGGGACTGCCTAAAAGTAAGGCATTCCCCCAAATGATCTGCTTGAAGAAGGAAGATGATGGTTCCTAGAATCACTTTCTACTTGATGCAATTCAGAAAAAAAGAATAAATTCCACTAAGGAAGTATTTTTTTTCTGTTAAGGATGAGCTTTAAGGACTTTTATGATGAGGGG
Organism: Myrmecobius fasciatus; assembly: GCA_023553655.1. Lineage (NCBI taxonomy): Eukaryota > Metazoa > Chordata > Mammalia > Dasyuromorphia > Myrmecobiidae > Myrmecobius > Myrmecobius fasciatus. Next base: position 140,798 of record JAJPUD010001358.1, read on the forward strand.
TTTACTTCATTGACCGCCTCAAAGGAAACATACGTCAGTTGTTTACCTGGCAAGAGGAAAGTGATGGAGAGCATCACTGCAGCTCTGTTGGAGAAGAATAATGCAGTGAGTCAGGGAATGGTGGCTTTACATCATAGAGCTCTAAACTACCTGCAGATCCTTTCTTTTAAAAACTCAGTTCCCAAGGTCCCAAGAGATGAATCATCATCTCTTCAGGCTGTGAGCCAACAATTCAGACTTTGGTTCAGGTCAAGACACTATTTTAAGGATTTTAAAAATGTGTGGGTACTTGCATCTGCATGTGTCTGAGGCTGCATTAATGTCTACATGGGCAGGTGTGTGTTTGTAGGTATGTGTGTGTGTGTGAGTGTGAGTGTGAGCGTGGATGAACACATATGGCCGAAGATGACAGGGAAAAGTGAATGGACCTTGGAATCAAAGAAAAGCTAAGGTAATGTCCTTCTGGCTCCTATTAACTGTGTGGGCCAGGTCAAATAATTTCTCCTTCAATGATTTTACAATTTAAGATTTTATATTGAAGAGAACATATCAACACACATATATCTATATCTATATCTACACATACACACATGTATGTATGCATGTATACACACATACAGATGTGTATATATACATCTGTAGAGGATACTTTCTCTCTCAGATGAAGTCACAGATCTAGATCTGTTAACTATGCATCTAATAGCTAGCTTTTACTCTTTATCATCTTATGAAAATAGATGCCAAGTATGTATATATAAGTTCAGAAATACAAATAGATGCATAGGGACATATATAGATTATATATGGGTATGTTTAAGTGTTCTGTCTGTAAATCCATAAGCATTTATGAAGTACCTGCAAGGTCCCAGATGTTGTTCTTAGCGCAAGAATACAAAGAAAGGTAAAAGGGGGACCCTGAGGAGCTCACCATCAAAGGGAAGAGATTGCATGAAAAGAATTATGAGCAAACAAGATATACCATGATAAATTGGGCTAGTCTCAGAGGCAAGGGACTACAATTAAGGAGGATAGAAAAAGAATTACTTAGAAAATAGGACTATAGGTGAGACCTGAAAGAAGTCAGGAAGCAGGAGATGAGAAAGGAAATAATTCTGGATGTGGAAATGAAAACATTTGGGAACTGGAAGATGGAGCATCTTGAGAAAGAAACAAACACTAAAGAGACCAGGATCATTGGATCACAGAGTATATGGAAGGGAATAAGGAGTAAGAAATTTAGAAAGGTAGGAAGGGGACAGATTATGAATGGTTTTAAGAGCCAATAGAAGACTTTCTATTTAAGCCAGAACATGAGAGGGAGCCACTGTAGTTTATTGAGTATAACTGTGGGGTGATTTGTTAGACTGGTGCTTTTGAAATATCACTTTGACAGCTGAGTAGAAGATGGGCTGGAGTGGGAGAAATTAAGGAGCCATCATGGCCCCACGAGGTGATAAGGAGAGTATGGCCATATCAGAGGAGAGAAAGTAATTCATTATATATTTGTTTGTTTGTTTGTTGCTTAGAGTAATTTATTTTTTAAAAGATTAAAATGGTAGAAATGACAAGATTTGTGTGATGAGAGGATGGGAAGTGAAGAGAAAACAAAGGAGAAGGAAGAAGGGGAGGGGGAGAGGGAGAGAAAGAAAGAGAGCGAGAAAAAAATGTGAGACACATAGAGACAGAGACACAGAGAGATATACAACTACAGAGACAGAGATAGAGAGCGTCAGAGAGACTGTAGGTGTTTGTATGTGAGAGAGACAGACAAAGAGACAGACAAGAGACTGAGAGGGAAGTATTTGTTCTAGACCTGAATTTATTGGTTTTGTGGTTCTCCCTTAGTGGAAACTCCCTTCACTAATACAGATCTGCAACTCCTTAGTAACTTCCAATTTTAGAGCATTAGCTAGAGCCCTGAGAGGTCAGATGACTCAGCCCCAATTATATAAATAGTAATTATTAAAGCCAGAACGTGGGACCACCACTCCTCTATCCATTAGAATCCATTTTCTAAATGTTTAAGAGCAAAAGACCCCAGGCCGTGCCCTCTTAGCCACCACAGCCTGAGCACATGTTCTAGCAGAGCAGAACTACATCTTTGAAAATGCACTGGAATCCCTGACTTCATATTTCATGATTGTCAGTGGTGAATTTAACTTCACTGGAGGCAGCTTGATATAGAGGAGATAGAGCTGGCCCCTCCATCCCCAGTTCTGATACAAACTGACTGTGTGACCACAGGGGCAAGTCCCTCAAGCTCTCACCGTCCTCCACAACTTTCTAAGGTAAGGGAGTTCAGAGAAGGTGCCTATTGACATGGATGGCAGGAGTTTCCTTTGCCAAGACTTCCTTCGACCAAGGGCAAGACTTCTCTTCAGCCCTGGCTCTTTGGTTTTAATCACATAGAAGATTTGTCCAAAAATTGTCAAAAACAATGATTCAATAAAATTGGCAGACTATGAGTACCTATCAGTACCTTTTGCCAGTCTTTTCACCATGAAACTTTTAATGATATATCCTGAGATTTAAAAAAGAGAAAACCCAACAAGAGCACTTCCTTCCACTTTCCATCTGGCTAGTTCACATTTTACCCTGTTATCTGTGAAGATTACCACAGTTTCACGCCTTTCAATTACTAATGCAACTTGCTTTTATTCTCTAAAAATTTGTTAAGACCAATGCACCTCTTTCTTTCCCTCACACTTACACAGACATCTTCCAGTATGGTAAAGAGATATACATTTTAATTTTTTTGCATTTTATATTTTTCATTTTTTTAAATTTATTTTATTCAAAAAATAGAATGGGGGGGGGAAGAAAAACAGAAAAGAAATGCAAAACAAATGAAAACAAAACAAAAGAGAACATTATCATGTATCCAGCAGAATATATCAGGGAGGATTCAAAATATATAAAAATAAATTACCAAATCAAGAAAGTGCATATTATATATATTATATGTAGATATAGATATGTAGAAGAAATGATGTTCATGAATGTCCATTATTTCTTTACTTCCTTGTAAATTGTTCTTTTGTTCTCTGTTGTACGTGCACCTTATTTACTTTATTCTTTTTCCCTTTTCATCCCCCTCCACCATTCCCAAGCAGGCAATAGTTAAGAAAAGATATTTTTATGTATACATATGTAGATATATATGCACACACACATACACATACACACCTATATATATCTTTCCTATCCTTGTTAATTCTTTGCTTCTGCTCCTTAACTTGCCTTGCTATTAATTAACCTCCCCCCAACCAAGGATCCCCCCTTGTCTTCTTCCCTCATCCTTTGCTTCCCCATCTACCCAAGCTTCCCTCCTTATTTCCTTATAGATTTTGGAGACTGACAAATTTGCATTTTAAAAATTCTGTTTATCTGGAAGCATCTCTTAAGTAAAGAAAGGGAAAGGGGCTAGATCCCATTTGCCACATTTCTCAGTGGCTTTATAAAGTGGTTTCATGAGGATAAACACACACACCGAGGACTGAGGTGAGACTGGTTGAAATTGATCAGAAAATGCTGATATTTAAATCAAAATGATGGATGACGTCATCTACCAGACAAATCAGCTCATCAGTGAGTATCTGGGCTGTGTTCTAGTCATTGATTTGTATCACGAGGGACATAGATTATTCCCTGAAATCTCATCATCTGCCTTTGCTTTCCTCGGTTGGGGTCGCGATAAATTATATACAGCATTCTGAGCAAAATGTAGCTCTTCTAATAGACAGATGCAGATGAGATGGCTTTTTGTATTCAGGTGGAAGCAGGCTCCCTCCAAGACCAGGAAGCTCATTTTAATATGGGCTGAAAACAGACATTTGCCTCCTGTTTTTCTCTTTAGCGTTATCTCAGAATTTAATTTCAGCATCTTCATGCGCACATTCACACACATGTATAAATATGAACGCACAAATAACAAAGGGAATAGGAAGCTGGTCTTAGAGTCAGGAAACCTGGCTTTAAGTCTGGTCTCTGGCATATAGTGGTTGAATCCTGAGTATGTTTCTGAATTTCTAAGGGGCCAAGACATCCCTGCAGTCAATGAGACAATAAATTGCAGAAGAATTGCTGACCTTTGTCAGATGAGGGCATTTCCACACTGGGAATCCCTTCCAACAGTCAGATCATGAATCTGGACTCCCAGAAAAAGAGGCATTTTAAAGGAAGACAGGGAAGATGGCCAGCAGCAATGGATTTCCAAGTTTTATCAATACCTCTTAACTTTACATGCCAACTGAAACCTCCTTTATAATGAAGACAAAAAAAAAAATAATGAAGAAAAGCCAGTTGTGTAACTCAATAAACAGATACATGAGTGATGGGATCTGTCCATGATCCACCCCAAATTCGTGGTCCCCCATGGCCCTGCAGAAAACATAATAGGGGCTTTGACTCTGCTCAGCCACCTTTTCTCCAGCTTTTCCCTGCCAGTGAAAGTAGCAGCTGATATTGGTAGAAGGAGGGATTGCTACTTTACAAAATTCTCCAATTCCTTCTTCTTCCTTGGTTCTCTCATGGTAACCTTGGGTACAAGATGGGTGCATCACTCTCTGCATGTCACAGTGGAAGAAAATAAGATTTGGACAGGCCCACCTGTGTTTCCAACTCCATGACATGAGCTGAGCTGCAGCTTTCTTTGTGTACAAGGAGTGTTTGTGCAGACTTGGTATCGATGGAAGTAAGGCCATGGATTTCCTTTAAGTCTTAAGTTACTGATAATGAAAGGCATCCAGGGCTGAAAGGCTCTTGTATTGACAGCTCACCTCCCTCATGATAGTTTGGCCAGTTTAAGGTGTGACTGTTAGTTCTACCATTTTTCTTAGAAAACAAAAATCCAGCAAGGAACCTACATTGTCCAAAGTCACCCAAATAGTCGTTGTCAAAACTTGGCTTCAGATCCTAGTTTTCTGGTCTTAAAGTCCAGCTCCTTTTCCAAACTGGCAGGATTCTCTAATCAGTGAATGATTCAATCAAATTAGACAAATAACCTGAGGAAGGGGAGAAAAAAGGAAACCAGGAAGACCTGGCAGTTCATGACACTGACCAGAAAAACCAATAGTCCCATTTAAGTGAGTTGCACTTGGAGCTAGAGTTATAGGAAAGAGGGAATAAAGAAAGAAAGGAAGGCAGACAGGAAGAAAGGAAGGAAGGAAGAAAGGAAGGAAGGAAGAAAGGAAGGAAGGAAGGAAGGAAGGAAGGAAGGAAGGAAGGAAGGAAGGAAGGAAGGAAGGAATATATATATAGATATTTAAGAATATATATCTTAAGTATCATAGATATATAAGAAAGAAAAAATTTAAAAAGAAAGAAGGAAGGAAGGAAAGAGAGAAATTAAAAAGAAAAAAGGAAGAAAGGAAATAAAGAGATAAAGAAAAGGATGAAGGAAAGAAGGAAGTAAGGTAGAGAGGAAGAAAGGGAGGGAGGGAGGGAGGAGGGAAAAAAGGAACAAAGGAGACAAGAAAGGAAGGGGGGAAGAAAAAAGGAAAAACAGAAAAAAAGAAATATAGATAAAAAATTTTAAAGAAAAAAAGAAAGGATGAAAAATAGAAAAGAAAAAAATAGAAAAAAAAGCATAAATGAAGGAAGAAAGAAAGAAGAGGAAGCATAACATTTTAAAGAAAACTATCAATACATGAAAAAGGAATAGAAGTGGGTTTTCTTCTCCCCCAGACACCTCTGAAGATTTTGTTCACCAACTTCCCTTCCAAATTCTATTATCCACTTTATTAATTAGTGTGTTAGCTCTTCACAGTAGAGAATGTTTCATTCTTCATATTTCTCTCCCTTGCACAGAAGGTGCTTAATAATTGCTTACTAACTGATAAGATTCCTCAGTGGTTCTGCAAAGTAATGTTGCAGGGGATGGGAAGTGCCATTCATTTCAGAGTCTCCCGCCACAGCTCTCAATCACGACCCTGGGAATTGTACAAAAGTCCTGCAGTCCTTTAGCCCTTCAGCTCATCTTCCTGCCATCCAAGGCCTTTGCCCTTTGGTCCAGTTGGGCTTGTATAGAACACTGGCCATGGGGTCATAGACATGGAGGTCCAAGTTCTGCCTTTCATCCTTCTAAGCTGAATGACTCAAGGACAGGCCCTTACCTGTCTCAGGACAGTTATACTTTCTAGGGTTGTAGTGACCCTGGATGAGTTAAGGAAAGAGAACTCTTTGTAAAACATAAAGGTCTCTAGACACATTAGCTGATGTTGTGTTTTTAATAGGGCATTTGTGCCACCCAGCAAATAATAAATTATTCAGCATTACTGGGGAATGGGACCTTTGACACCCAGGTCTGAGGCCCCACCTCTGACATCTCTTGCCCTTTTCTCCTCAGAGAAGGGATCTGGCCCACAGGCACCCTCTTCCAAACTCTCCCAATCCCTGCCCTGTCTCTTCTTGAGATCGCCTTCCCCTGGGAAGCCTCAGCTTCTTGCTCTCCGTGTCTCCTTTCTTCTCTCCCACCCATGATCCCCCAACAACCACTGCCACGAGCTGTCACCCCAGCTCCTCATAAATTTTGTCTTTGACCTCTTTAAAGGTCAGATTTTATTATTATGGTAAAAAGTGAAGAAAGCCAACCTAAGACCAGAATAAACACCACTGTCTCTTTTTTACTTTCAAAATAATGCACGTAGGTTCAATTTGCAAAGAAAATCATTGAAAATTGGGAGGAATGGATGAAAGCATTTTAATTCATTGGGCAAAATGTCTTTTTTCTTGTGTTGTAAAAAGTACAAGAAACTTTCCTGAGGCCTATAAAAGCCATTAGGGTAAAAAATAATTTGTTTAAAGCATCCATCTCTCTTAAAAACCCAAATAGAATGATATGAAGCACTCTGAGGTTTCAATGGCCCATTTCTGGGTCTCCTTGGGATTTGGGCCGTGCATCTTATGATCTAAGCAGGAAGATACATGCACTTTTGTTTGGCATTTTGCTATTTATGAGTTTCTACCTGGAGTTTGTACTCTTTGGTATGAATACAAAATGGCCAAATACTTCCAGGATGCAAAATCACTGTGAAGAAATCCATGTGAGCAGAATTCTCTCCTTGAAAAGAAAAGGCAATTGTCATCAAGTCACCCAAACACAGACTTTCAGAGTTAAGAAATAAAGACCTCAGTGGTCACTGCTGGTGACTTAGTTATCAAACAGAGTGCCTGGGGCAATGCAGCAGACCAGCAGCTTTCCAACCTTGGCTTCCAGGCCCCCATCATCCTGTAGCATTTCTTCCTCTTTGGGAAGTCTACTGTACTTTGGAGGCTGATTTGGGATTAAAGGCTTTTCATTTCCATTGAGCTAAAGTGGCCCGATTCTCATTTTGCCCTTGGGGATCAAATAGAACATTTTGATTATTCTTCCTTTGATCAGTACTGGGGAGAGGGATCACAGGCTTGCACACACCATATTTCTGTATCTTGTCTTCTTCTACATCCAGTATGTGATAGAATGCAGGGGTATTTTTACCAGTTTAGATACTATTCTCCTGACTATTTGAGAATTAAAATCTGCCCCTAAATTGAGTCTTATTCTGTATATTATAGACAGTTTGGCAAGATAGAGAATTAGTGAGAATTTCACTGTGATGTGATTTGTTTTAAATCCCCCTCCCTTTTTGCTGATGTGTGTGTGGATGCCAGTGAGCACACTTATGTTACCTTGACCAAAAATATTTTCTTCCCAGGAAATATTGAATCTCTTTGCAATCAAGAGCTCTCAAAAATGTTATTCTTGAGTTAGCCATCCTTAAGTCTTCTCCCTCTCAACAGTTCTTATTTATTCTCACTTTATAGAATCTTCCATGACTGTTTATTATCTGCTCATACACTCTCTAGCCCAGCTCGGGCCCTCATTATTTCTTATGACAATGACCGTAATAACTTCATCATTGTTCTTCCTGCCCCTACTTCCTCCCCGTCCAGTCCACCCAACATGTCAATATTAAATTGTCATTCTTAAAACACAATGCATTTCTATGCACCTTTAAATGTCACCTCAGATTCAAAAGATTTCAGTGGCTTCTCTGAGATCCCTTCAAAGTCTTCATTCTGTTCTTTAAACCCCAACAATCAGCTGCCACTTGCTTCAGGAAACATGCCCTAGAACAAGCCCCTTTTCTTTCCTTTGCATGTTGCCTCAACTCCCTGTTCCTTGCCTTTGCATCAGTGATCCACCATGTTCAAATTGCCTCACTTCTCACTCAAACAATACTAAATTTCCTTCAAAGCACAGGTATATCTAGACCACCTTCTATGCCTGTGAAAGACCTTTCCCAAGCTCCTCACTTGGGTTTTCTCCTAGAAATTCCTTCTTCTGTCTTTCTAAATGAGTTACTTTCAGAAGATCTGAGATTTGGGGCTAAAAAACAACTTCCCAGGTCATCTAGTTTAGGTCTCTTCATTTGTAAAACAGGAAATCAAGGCCCACAGCATATTTCATTTCCTCTCTAGAATGTAAGTTATTTAAGTTCAGAACTATTAAGTTTTGTGTTGCTTTCCTCAGAGTCTTGTATTAACCAGGCCCTTAATTGTCGTTGTTCCACCATTATTCAGTCACAATCCTATTTAGGATTTAATGAAGTGGGTTGTCATTTAAATTTCCATCTCATTTTACAAATGAAGAAACTGAGGTAAACATAGTTAAATGATTTGCTTAGGATCACACAACTAATATGAGCAGAGCACATAGGCAATGAGGTTATATTTGAACTGATTCCAGGGCTGGCACTCTCCCTACCCCACCACTTAGCTGTCTAGCTAATAGAGGGTGTTGAATAAAGTAAAAGCTGAATGAGGGCAGAGGCTATGTTTTTTGTATCTTCCATTTTATATATTTCTTGTCATATACACAAAAACTTAAATAATTATTGACTAGAATTGAATGATCACCATTAGAAAAGTTTAAGAAATATGTTGTTGTTTTACTGTGTTTCCTAAGAAATTGAAGACACCATATTCTTTATGGGCAATAGAGAGTTCCCCTGGAGACCAACAGACTTAAAAGCAATGGATGCCCTTATAGGTCATTGTAAATGTTGTTGAATGATAAAATGGGGAGGAAGAATATGGAGAGAAGATGAGGTGAAGCTAGGGCTAGTATCTTCTTAAATCCATGATCCATCCCTCACACTCCACCCCCCACCAAGAACAAGCCTATTGCCAATTAGGAAGACTTCATTGTGCTCATCATTGGCTCTCCTACTGAGTGGCATTGTCTTCAGAAAAGTCTCTTAGCAACATCTACAGATGATCAGGATAATGAACACCATGGTCATTATTGCAAAGTCTCTGAGCAGACACTGCCAGAAAACCCAACCGGCTTCTTCAGATACAAATGTGTTCATGAGAGAATCAGTCTTGTGCTCCCCTGAATTAATGATCCTGCTGCTGGTATTCTGAATCCTCAACATTACAAATATAGCTTAGACTATCTGATGTGGTTCTGTCTGTTATTCTCTTTCTACAGGTGCAATTAATTTTTATTTATAAGAGATGTTTTTTTTTTAATTTTGAGTTTTCCTTTTGTCTTCTCTTTTGTGTTATTTTCTTTTACTTTCTTTTTTTTAAACCTTTAATTTCTTTAAAATCCTCTGCCACCCCTTAGAATAATTAACATCAACCTCTGGAGCTATAGCCCTGAGCTTATAAATCATTGTTTGATAGCTCTCTGATAGGTGAAAAGTAAAAATCAACTCAGCATATAGATTCACTTTTTTCATTTTTTAATACATGATAAAGCATTAAATTTACATTGATCCTGTCACATATTATGTTCCTGCATTTATTCAGGGAGCCCAGATACCTAGGAATTTCTGCTTTTAGTTGTTACTTACGTAAACCAGCCAATTTTTAGAGGAAGGTTACTTCATTAAAGAGTGACTTTTGTAAAATGATTATTTCCTCTGATTCATCATGCTGTTGGAGGCAATCACAGTTAAAGATTCCCTGTAAGTGTTTATTCAAAAGTCAAAGGGAAAAGTCCAAGAATATAGAAGGATCTGATTTGATTTCCTAATGATGCTACTGGCTTAAAACCATGCCACAAATTTGTAATTTCAACAATGATGCAATTGGGCATTTGAGGTAATTCTATACCTTCTCCATGGCTTTAGTTTGCCAACTGCTTTTGCCAAGATTGGGCTTCAGGACTAGTTAATTTTCAGTTTCTTCTCCATAAGATATATATGAGTTTCTTCCTTTCCCACATATCCCCTCACCTTTTTTTTCTGTTTGACTTCAGAATATTCCTTAGAACCCAAAAGACAAAATGCTTAGAATCATCAAAGAAAAAAAACTGGCCAAGATCTATATCTTAGCAATCAGGTTACATATTTAGTGGTGAAGAGCCTGAGCTACAGAGTACCCATTAGCTGCTATGTTGACAAAAGAATGATTTCTCTTCAAAGATGCAAGGAAAAAGAAAGCTCAATAATTTTTCTCGTCTGTACTGTTGTGTGAGAGAAAAAGAAATGACAGTCAGGAAGAAAATGCTCTGTGCTTGGAAATTGTGCCCTCCACCCTCAGCTGAACACCTGGGAACCAAGTGCTTTGAATATTAAAGACGAATGAGAAGGTTTACAATTAAAGAAGACTAAATACTTTAAAAAATAATAAAGACTTGAGCATCCAGATCTCTCATTTGACCCAGTGTCCCAGGACTTGTGAGCAGGAGATCAGCCCTCATACTAGTAGCCACAGGGCCTTCTTCTAAAGCAAAAGTCTCATTGCATCTTGGTCTTAAAAATTCATGGCAGCCTAAAACTTTAGGCTCAGATTTTTAGGCCAAGATTATTTATCTCTTTGGCCTGTCAAAAGTGATTAGAAATGCACTGGCTCATTTTCAAATGTGCGCCATAAAAAAGAGATGGTATGTATGTTCAAACGTGCTCTTTTGCATTCCTACAATCCAAAGATCGTTTTAGTATAAAAAAAAATAAAATTTAACAGCCTTTAATTTGTCATGTGGACTCACATTCTATGTGGGCTTTATCACCTCCATATATTTCTCTAAGTGAAGCATAAAAATGACTGTAACAACTGAAATTTAAAAGAACTTTGGCCCATGGACCATGATGTAAACCAAAATGGCGAATGGGGACTGGGGTGGAATCCTGAGGAGCTGAAGAGAGCGAATGGACTTGTTTGTGAATAGGAGCAACAAACGTGTTAGTCTAATAGCAGTGGGTCTTGTTCTAATTAAACCATAAGGAACTTTGACAGTCAAAAGAATGAATTTGGGGACTCAACCATTTTCTGAATGTCAGGATCCTGACTGCCTTCACATCAGAAAGAAGCCCCCAGAACCATGCTCCAGTACCCATTGTAAATAAAGAGAAAAAGTTGAGCAAAATGGAGTGTCCAATGTTCATGATCAATGGGTAGAGTAGGAGAGATGAACCAATCATCAACCAAAAATGTGGCAAAAGCAAGTTAGGCCTCAGGTGTTAAGTGATGCTGCTTCCTGGAAAGTGGGGTCCCAGCTACAGACCTGCACTTTAGCCATACTTAGAGTCCCTGCTCAAACTGTGGCAGAGGACTCTGAGCTCATAGTGGTCTGATCAGACCCAGGATAACTTGGCTCTAACATAAGATGTCATTTTGGTCGTCTTTGAGAAAGAAGGGTGACAATCAGCCCCAAATTTTCAGTACAATTTAGAGGATGATACTTGCCATGGGAATCTATTTCCAATTTTATTATATGTAGTCAAAGAAGCTACCTAGCTTTCAACTTTACTTTGTGCCTACATGGATGAGAATCCTATAAAAAGAGGAAGAGATCTATGTGATCTCATCATAAGCATTTATTTTATCAGAGGCCTAAAGACCAAGCAACTTTTACAAATTATGTTTTAACCTAAAAATAAATATTTTCTGAGATATCAAGTGCTACACTTGATATACTCCTTCAGATTAGTGATGTTCAATTTGTTTTCCTCATCACAATAATAATTAAGGAATGGACTGGTGAACATGGAACAACCTTTGAAAATTCTAGTGGGTCCTGAAGATTTTATCCCCAAAGGTGCATTAAGTTGTTGGGGTTTTTTAGGATTTAAAAATCTGTGCAATGTTTTCTGCATGTCATCATCACACGTGAACTATTGGTCCCAATGGCATTTGCTGTGACTGAAACAGGGTGCAATTTGTTAATTATGCCCCCTGTGGTTGCTGCCTTTAGTAGACATGTCGATTGTTGTATTCTGGAACGTGGCATAAATGTCAGTTTGTATCAGGTCCAAGGTACAGTTGTCAGGCTTTATAAGTCAGTTATCACTAAATGGCCCCGTCAGTGTTTGCCAGTGAAATGAGGAAAATTTCTATTCCAATCGTACCTCTGTTCACATGTGTGTCTGTGTGCACATATAAATGTTATTCAAACTAAACTCAGGATTTCTGATTTGAGAAACAAATTATTCTAAATGGTTGAGCTTTGTCAAAAATGACTTTTTTCACACTATGTTTTTTTTAAAGCACATGACTAGACCTTTGAAAAAATCCTGTCTTCCTCCATGAAATTACATTTTATTCCCAAGAGTTGAGCTATTTGCATTGTTTTAAAAGACAAGCAGTCAAACTTCTTACAAAGATGGGATTCCATCTTAGTTGATCCTCCTCCATCCTCCTACACAGACCCCAACCCCTCTCAAGGAGGGGGAGAAGTAGAAAAAGTAATTTTCAAATAGGCTGATTAGAGAAGAGAAACACAAAACCACTAACTTTGCAAATATATACATACACACCCTGAATCGCTGTGTCCATTTTTGTTTCTTTTGTGTTTTTCATTGAATCCCATCTAACAAATGTATTGGGCTTTCATTGGAGGTAAACCACTGAACTCTAGGTCTGATCCTTGGGGCAGAAGTGGGAAAAGTGAAGCTGCGGACTTCTTGTCTCCCTTGCACCGCATAATAACTTAGAGTCTGATAACTCTGGAATGGCAGTATTTTTCTTCTGTGCCATCTATCCCTGTCAAACTCCAGGCACTCAATCCTTCAGCTACTCATCCTCATTTTGAGACAATTCTCTCCCACCCCCATCGAGCTTCTTCCTTTGTTATCTAAGGGAGTTGAGGGAGGGGAGGACTGATAATTCCAAAGAAAGAAAAGACAGGGGTGCACTTGAGCCTGTCATATGAAAACCCATTTCTGTTCTCCCTTTAGGGGCCATCATGCAACTTGACACCAACATTTAAGCTGTGAAAATTATGGGCTCATCCATTTCACGCTGGACGTCAAATGTGCCCAAAGCTCCCCCATTATTCTTGGCAGAAGACAAGATGGACCCATTTCTTTTCTTTTCTGTCTGTTAGTAATTTTCCCTAAGCCTCTTCTCCTTTTCCTGTTTCAGAATGAAGAACAAGTTTTGGTATTTTGAGTTTGGCACCTCGGAGACATTCTCAGCGACCTGCAAGAGACTGCACGAATCTGTGGAGATCGAAGTAAGGAAAAGAGTTCTCTTCAAGGGAGTTAGAAGCCAGTTTTTCTTGACTTTAACACATTTCCTATGTAAGGAGGGCCCTGGATGAATGAGCCAAAGCAGGAGGCTCAAACGTTATTTTTGTCAAGCTGCCTTGCTGTGGGGTTGCCCTAAATTTTGGGATAAAATTTATCTTGGTTATTAGTGAAGACTTATTACTGAGTAAGAGGGTAAGAGGTGGAGCATAGCTTCTAAAAATCAATGGATCAGTCCCAGGGCCTGATGTGGATAGAAAGATGTAAGCTAAATGAAAGACACTGAAGGGAGGAGAGAAAAATCTTGCACAATACAAAAAAAGAAAAAACACCTTATTATATCCAGGTCTCAATATTTTATAACCTTTAAAACCCAATTCACTAAAATTGTACTTACTTTCCTGAATAAAGGTTAAAAAATACACTTTTTTGCCAATTCATTCCCATTCATTAAGTAACTTTCCTCGGTGACCAAGGTTGTCATGTTTCCATTACCCATGTAGGAAGTGGAAATGCCAAGAAATAGAGCAAAGTTAGTGAGGAAAAAAGAGACTTTCAAAAGTCAAGGAGCAAACAAGTCTACAAAAGTATATCGGAAGCTTGGGACACGGGCATCTGAGAGGCTATGGATGAAAGGAGATGGCTTACTTATGCCCAGAGAGGTTGGGAGACTAGAAGAAAAAAGGGAGAGGACTTCTTAGGGGATGAGCAAGTTAAAGACGCAGGTATGAGCATCTGATCCATGATCCAATATTACGAATTTAAAATTTCAATATCTTTTTATTTCATAATGAAAAGGATAACTAGTTCTTCCTCTTCCACACTTGACCTGTTCACAATTAGTAATAGATTTGAGATGATTGTTTAGGGGGCCAGGTTATAGCCTATTCCAAGTAAGATTTATCATTTCTCTGGCTGGGTTTAGATCCTCTAGATTTGGGATTTTAATCCAGTGAACTAATTCCCAATGAGGAAACTGACTCCTCTGATACAAATGGGTATCCCCCCGACAGCTTATGGTCTTAGAGAGTTCCAGGAGCATTGAGGTCTCAGTGACTTGTACAAAGGCCAATGTCAGCAATGGTCTTCCAAACTCCAAGGTGTTGGAATCATTTAAGTATTATGTTAGATTGCCTTTGAATAGCTGAGTTCTCCTTAGTATGGGTGAATTGGGACAATTATGCTACACAGAGGAACTGTCAAAGTTGGAGGTTTTTGTATCCCCTGATCAGTTAATTTACTTCTGCTGCCACATATACCACAGTGATGATCTCACTAGGGGCTCCAGGTATCTCTCTGGAAGAGGTGAAGGATTGGTACTCTTGCTCACCTGGAGTCCATCCCTACCCAGCAGTTTACTTAGACTGTGGCCACAGAATTGAGATCAAAATCCCACCCTTGGGCACCAGTATTACCTATTGTAAACAACACAAGGCAGGGAGGAGACCTCTATCACTAGAGTCCAAGGACCTGAGTTGCATTTTGTCCAGCATGCTATCTACTAGCTATGTAAATATGGTCAAGCCACCTCATCCAGAAGCCTTTGTTTCCCCATCTGTAAAATGAATGGGAATAAGGATCCTTTCATTATGGTTCTCCCAGGGCTGAATATGACAATCAGATAAAATCTGTGAAGTGCTATTTCACTCTAAGGTATAATCATTATTTTTACCACCACCACCACCACCACCATCATCATCACCACTAATAATAAACTGAATTTCAGTCTTTTTTTGATAGGTGGACTAAATGAAATGGATTCTAAATTACTTTCTAACTCACTAGCTGACATTTTTATAATGTTTTATGATACATAATAAGCACTTAATAAATGCATGTTGATTGATTGATGGTCGCTAAGGGGTTTTATATAATTATCTCATTTGACTCGCTTATCTATGCTCTGCTATGCTATTATTCCTTTTTGACAGAAGAGAAAACTGAGGCTGAAAAGTTAAATGTTTTTTCTCAGGATCATGAATCTAGATGGAGCAATGGAGGCACAAGAACTAAATGTTGACTCTTAAGGAGTCAATTATAATATACCATGATCCAAAGGAAACTTTTATGGAAATAGGAGATTAAATCCTAAGATGTTGCTTTTTCATAATACTTGCACAAAGAACAAAAGCTCCCTTGAGTGAATCTAATAAATATACCTGGGTTTAGCATCTAGACACTTGACTCTTCTCACAATAGAATGGGGTGGTTCCTTATATATATATATATATATATCTTAGAAGAGGACCCAACAGTAAATATAGAGCTTTAGGGGAATAACTTTAAAATATGATTCACAAATATTAACCCTTATGAAATTTTTTATATAATGAAAACAGACTCTTGACTGAAAATGTGTTATTTTTAAGCAAAAACAATCTTTGCCACATTGGTGGATCTCTGATTTTAATGGTGTAGGTCGTTTCTTCACTACTTAACTTCCTCCATATTTCACACTTATCAGATCTCAAAATGTAAGGTCACCCTCGAAATTGGAATGGAGCTCTAAGGCCATTAGTGGTTAGCCAACTCAAAGTGTACCTGCAAAGCCCTCCCTTTTTGACACACTCAATAAACATTTATTCAGCCTTTGATTATAGTATTTAATTATAGACCCCCAATGAAAAGAAATCTATGCCATCTTGAGACACATCTCGTCCTCTGCAATCTTTGATCTTGTTTGGAAAATCTAGCCAGCTTGCTGGAGAACTTGAGGTTGGAGCCATTCATTAAAATGATGAACCCTGTGTTTTTTCTCCTTCAACCCCCTAAATATATTTTAGCATTTTCTTCTAGAATTAGGTCTCATTGACACAACTCTTAACCAATTGCCAAAGAACTTCCTTCCCCACCTTCATGAACTTTCTCTCTGGTTCCCCATCAGCTTCCTTTTTTTCTGGAGTCAGTCAGAAGCCATAGAGAACAACTGAGTATTTCTCTTCTTCCTCCAATTCTTCCTTCTAGAAATCTTTTTGAGAAAAATAAGGACCTTCACTCCCATATACATCAGACAAATCTCTTCCTTTCTCTGAATCTGAATCTAGGAGTATTGTCAAGGTTTCTATGAAAAAAATATACTCTCTAGTCATCAGCTGATGCTTTGATGTCTTTTACCTAATCAAAGATGGCAGTTCCTATTCTCATGTCTGCATATTATAGATGTCATTTCTATAATACTTTATATGTCTTCCTAATTGATAGTAATTATATGAAGTCATGCCCACTGAACATAAGGCTCTCCTAAGGCTCTATCCTAGATCATTTTCTCTTCTCCCTCGGTGATCTTATCTTTTCTCATAGATTCCATTATCATCCCTACACAGTTAATTCTTAGATTCTAATATAGAGATCTTATTTCTCTCCTCACCTTCAGGCTTGTATCTTCAACAACTTATTTGGCACCTGCACTTTGATGTTCAAGCTCAACATGTCCAAAACTGAATTTGTGATTCATGCCATATACATTCCCCCCCAAAAAAAAACAAATTTCACCTTTTCTGAACATTTTTAATACTATGGAGGCCACCCTTCCAGTCACCCATGTTCATAACTCAGGTTCCATCTTCCACTCATTCCTCTACTTTTCCTGTCTGTCTCTTCCTGTATTAAATCTATTTCCAAATTTGAGATTTCTGCCTATACACTATCCATTTCTCATATGTATCCCTTTGTTTCCACTCACAGTCATAACTCTATTTCAGAATTTCTCCTTTACCTGAACTATTGGGATAACTTCTCCCTAATTTCCCTAACTCCTATCTTCTCATTCCACTTCCCTGCCAAAGTGATTTTTTCAAATTGCAGGTATGACATGTGATTCTCTTAGTAAGCATCAGTGTCTCCCCACTGCTCCATGAATCCAATATTATGCTTTCTGATTGGTATTTCAAATAGCTACTTATTGACAACTTGTCTACCCTATCAGAATATAAACTTCCTGAAGGAAAGGATGCTGTATTTGCTTTTCTTTGTATTTCCAGCCTTTAGTATGGGGTTTGGGATGGAGAAAACAGGTAAAAAATGCATCTTGATTGAATATCATTGATAAGTATAAGTATAATAAGAAAATAATAATTGATAGATAAGTATGATCTATTATATATCACCTTTGCATTATAATGACATAACTCTTTACGAGTGCTTTGCAAGCACTTGACTTAAGTTATCTTACTAGACCCTTGCCACAATTCTTAAGATACAGTCACTACAGTTCCTATTATTCCTCAGAGATGAGAAAATTGAGGTTCACTGAAGGTTTATTGATTCACCCTCACCCACTCAGCTAAGCTCATTTGGACTCTTAAGTCCAAGCCTGTAGCCTCTGCCTTACCCTGCCTTACCCTGGAGAGAACAGCTGAATTGCCCTTGATTGGTTGGATTGGAGTGGTGTAAAAAAAAAATTTTTTTGTAAAAAAAAAAAAAAAAAAAAGCATCTATTCTTGACCCTGAGTTTCTTATGGCTCAGTAAATCAGACATGTGACTGCTGTTGTTTACACATCCCTCCATCTTCTTCCTGCTGGCTTTATCAGCAATATAAGGAAACAAGATTGACAGCTACAGTCTGAACCTGTGATGTTCCAGTAGTCCAGTCACTCATAGCCATGATCAGTTATAGAAAAAAATGTCTCTTTTCTGGATATTTGCATAATTTTTATAATTTATTGACTGCAGTCATTAGCTTTCCAGCTTTTTTGTGCCTTTTTACTTAATTTTTTTAAAAAAGAAGCATAAATCTGAAGAAAGAAGGAGAATTTTATTTGGCACAATATGGAAGTATTTTTCTTTCATCACCTTTACTTTACCATAAAGTTTCTTCACTCAAACGGTGGCAGCAATGTCTGGCCTCCATTTAAAAAAAATGGGATGGGATTGTTCCAGACTAATGAGCATAACATTAACTGAAAGAGAAGAAGACAACCCGGGGGCACCAACTAATGGAAACTGACCCTTCATAAAGATTTATGTCCTGGAATGCATAGTCTTCTTTTCAGGGGACTGGTGTTCTTTAAGACTCTTGGAGAATTGCTTGTTACTCTCAGAATCATTCATTCAGATCTAAGGAAATTGCTTATTATTACCTCTCTGGACCACAGTTTTCTCATCTTTAAATCAGGGATCGGATTGATTGACCTCCAAGATCCCTTCCAGCCCCGATCTAAGGCCAGATCTGTAGTTAAGGTGAAGCAGAAGCAGAGAAAGTCAGAGTTGAGAGTATCCCCAGAAATCAAGGACTTGAACCTAAATGATACCTTTGTACAACATACAGCCTTTGTTAGCAGATAGAACCTTCTGTTTTCTTTTGTTTTCAAGCTTTTTTTTATTTTCAAAACATACACATAGGGGCAGCTAGGTGGCGCAGTGGATAGAGCACCAGCCCTGAAGTCAGGAGGACCTGAGTTCAAATCTGGTCTCAGACACTCAACATTCCCTAGCTGTGTGACCCTGGGCAAGTCACTTAACCCTAATTGCCTCAGCAAAAAAAAAAAGAAAGAAAGAAAGAAAGAAAACATACACATAGAGAGTTTCAACATTCACCCTTGCAAACCTTGCGTTCCAAATTTTTCGTCCCTCACTTTCCCCTATCCCTTCTCCTAGACAAACCTTTTGTTTTCTGAAGAATACTATTTCACTCTTATTTGACCCTAAAGGGCAAGTAAGTCCAATAGAGTTTTGTTTTCCTTGCATTGAGTCAAAATGTGCTCAGTGTTCTAGGGCTCCTTGCACATCACCAGATTGAAAGGGAAAAATCTCTCCGCAATGGTCCATCTTTGTTCATTGTCTACTTTATAGATCTAAGCAGAAGTCTATTAAACCTATTGAAGATTGATCTTCAAGTACTTCAAGTTTCATTGAAGTCTTTTCTTCCAGGGAGAACTCCCCCATTCTCTTTCATTAGCTCCCAATTAGAATACCCTTCCCCATGAAGCTTGCTTTCCTTTGGAACTTTCTGATTGAGAACAATATCCATATGCTAGATCAGGACAGGGCAGGAACAAGGGACCGATTCCACCTCTTGTGCTGAACACGTACCGCCAACTATGACGGCATCAACTTTGCCTCCCACTATGTCATAGCGTTGGCTCATTTGGAGTCTTGCGGTCCCTTCAAAGCCTCTGAAGGAAGCGGGACACAAAAGGAAGACAACAGATAGTAACAGTGTACAGTCATGTTTCCCAACTCTCGCATCCCAATCTGTTAGGACTGTCAGAGAAGGGGGGAGGCTTCTCTTTGTAGAGAATTCCTCTCCAGATGAACAAAAGAAACCCTCTTTTACTAATTCTGAAAGTAACTCATCACAGCAGGGTTCAGAGGCCTAGTCAAATAATTGTCTTGGTATACTGCCTGCTGTGCTCAATATTGAGTGCAAATGGAAGCCAGGCCCCCGAACCATCTTATTTCACAATTCCTCTGTTATTTAAATAATTCGAACTGGTTTGGGGGACGCCAGACCTTTATAAATTAACAGCAGGGAAATACCAAAGGTGTCATATTGCATATTTATCATCTTTTTTGTGTAACACTTAAATATGTATTAAGAAGTGACTGACATAAATTAGGCAGATTTCAGAAGCCACAGGCCGGAGCTTGTCGAGGACCCCCTTCTGCTTGACATTTCATCCTTGTCAAAGATCAAATTATTTTAATTTAGGCTGCAAATTATAAGGAATGAAGACTTCTTTGTGGGAATTCCCTGTGGTAATCTGACTTTTGTTGTTACTGCTGCTTGTCAGTGTGCAAAAGATATAATATGCATGCAAATAAGGTTAAAAAATATGTACTATCTAATTATCCAGCCAGTACATTCCACTTGAAGACAGTGGGAGGCCTGACACACAGTATGTGTTTGATTCTTTGAGGCCTGCAGGGTATTTACACAAGATTACTTTTAATTATGAAATTAATATCTGTTTATCTAGAATGTATAGCAGTAAGTGAGGATACACATGAGGAGAATTTTTTAGTAAAATAAATCATCTTAATTTAATACATAAAAAGAGGGGAAAATCACTTGGCCTCTGAAAAAGACCTGCAAAGACCTTGCTTTCACCCCTGTTGAAACAAATGGAAGGAAAACTTGGCACTTTCTCACTTGTCGATTTACACCGCTGAGGAGGGGGGGGTCCGTAATGGCTTGTTCTAGCCTCCAGTTTTTGTTTGGGGAGCATGATGGGATTGCTATATTCCTTTTGTAGAGAAAAGAGGAAGGAATGGTCCAACTTGTATGGAAAAGGGACCCCTTTTCTTTTTTCAGGTCTAATTAATAGTTTTTTTAGAGACAAATGAAATGTGATATTTGCATTGGACATCCCGAAGGTGACCACTCTCGATTCTTAGCAAAGATGATTGCAGAGAAGTTATTTACCAAACAAAACAAAATCTGTTGAAACTAATGTTTCCCATTGATTGGCATTGAATAAATGGAAAATCATAAGGGAGAGGGGATCAGAACTCTTTTAATTGCCCCACTCCAGGCACCAAATAAGTACAGAGCAACCAGTTTTTGAAAACAACAGAGCTCTTTGTTGCTCCAGCTCCACTACAAGGACACATAAAGTTTCCTGAAAGGTGGTATGGGCTAATGGGAAAGGATGTAAAGATCTGGCTTTGAATTGTAGCCCCTTAGAATATGAGCAAGTCATTTCCCAACTCTGATTTCAGTTTCTTTGCTGTAAAATCTTGAATTGTTTTCTTTCATCACCTTTGGAGTTGAGCCAGATGATTTCTAACATCCTTTTCAACCTTACATCTTTTGGTCCTTAATTCCACCTATTTTGCCTTTAGAGACTCTTAATTTGAGGTCTGTAAACATGTTAGATAGATGGCTAAATGGATGGATGGATAGATAGAAGAGCTAATAAAATGAAAATATAATTCTGTTCATATAATTGGCTTCCTTTGTCATAGTTGGCATCTGGTTTTCTGAATTTACTAATGTTCTTCTAAGAAGACATGCATAGGTACAGGAACCATAAAAAAATCAAGAACCTAAATTTTGCTTGCTCCTACTCAATCCTTGTTCTTTGCCTTCTTCAAAGTTCTGGTAATATGTATTTTAGAGCCTTTTCCTGTTCTGTTCAATTCATTCTAGGCAGCCTGAATTAATTTACTTTATTCATATGCTGGTTAAAACTATTCTTATGTCCTATTCATGACTTCTCCATGTGATTTCTCCTTCATGCTCTTCCCTCTGGTTAGAGCAGACCATTTTTTTTCTTTTCCTCACTCTCCATTCCCAGAAGAATATATCCAAACCCAGCCCAACATTTCATCTCCAAGTAGTCCTCCCTGATTTTTCCAGTCAAAAGAGCTTACTTTAGCCTTGAAATTATTGTGGTATCTTGTGTGAGTTCCTTGTAGAATCCTGAGTACATACCCTATTCATTATTTCTGTTTTATTTCTTCTACTAGAACATAAGCTCTTGGAAGCCAAGACCCTTATTTTATTTTATTCATTTTTGTATCTTGTGCTTCATTTAGCCCAGTGCCTTGGATTTACCACCTATTCAGAAAAAAAGTATGTTAAGTGAATGAATGAGTGAATAAGTAAATATCTCTTTAATAAGATCATAAACTCATTGAGGTCTTTGAACCATCCTCCTTTCAGTCTCTCCCTCAAAAGCTTTGGATACAACAGAACCTTAGCAAATGCTACCCTTGGAAACCAGGCTATATTTGCCAAAAGGCAGGAAGTTATGATAGTCAGGTCATCTAGACACTAAACTTACTATATTAGTAGAGTTAGTAGTCATGATTGAATGGATGATGGGATGAGAAAAAAATACAGGTGGATAGACAGCCAGATTTTTATCATTTAATTCAAAGAAATTTGTTCTCAAAACTAAAGAGATGCTTTTTAAATTCACATTTAGGATCATCTGGTGGTCTTGAAAGATTGACTCTGAAATGCAAAATAATGAATGAAAATTGCTTCATGTCAATAATGAAAATGGGATAGTGGAAGAAAAATAAACCAACGATACAGATTGAAAAGTTCTGTTCTTTCTCGCTTTGTCACTTTCTCTGATCAGTGTGATGGCGTGCAGCTAGACCTAATAAACATCTCGCTGGAAGGAATTGCTATTTTGAATATTCCCAGCATGCATGGAGGATCCAATCTTTGGGGAGAGACCAAGAAAAGGCGTAGTCATCGCCGAACTGAAAAGAAGGGATCAGACAAGAGAACAACTGTCACTGATGTTAAGGAGTTAAAGTTTGCAAGTCAAGGTAAGTTTTCCAAGCTTCTTCTGAATCAGCATGTAATTTATTAACTCGTCTGCATCGCTGGCTTTTCTAATTGAGGAGTTTTTAATGTTCTATAATAAATAACATATTCATGATCACTTGAATCATCGTATTGCCTGAATAACACGCGTGATTATAGAACATTACAACAGAAGTTTAAAACATGGTGTAAATTAGATCAAATCATTCATTTATTCTTTCTTTCCATTATTCTTTTCCTGTAAAACAACAGGGGATAATGCTTCTCATCCCCCAAGGAGATCACATTTATGCATGCATTTCTTGGCTAATAAAATGGTGCCTTCTGCTACTTAGGTGTTCACCCTATTTCTGATGCAAAATAATTATCTTAAATTGAATAAACCTCAAGTACAGAAAAATATTCACCCACTATTTCGGTCAGCATCAGCTTAGATGCCTCACCCCAAGAATCCAGGGCAAACACTGACAAATTTATAATGTGCAAAAGGACAGGGATAGTTATGGGAGAATTTTTTTTCTTTTCTCCTAATAAGGCAAAACTATGGAATTACCATCTTATATATTAGAATCTTGAAATATTGCAAATAGACACTGGGAGTAAACTAATGTAAACTTTCTTGTTGCTGATACTCTAGGAGTACAAGTAACCAAATATCAAGGTGAAACTTGGCACTGAGGATGCTAGAATTTTACCAAATACACAGGGTTCCTTTCGTGTCCCGGTATGGGAAGGATGTTCTTGTGGAAATATGTATGGAAGAATTGCACTTGTTTAAGATATATTGGATTACTTGCTGTATAGAGGAGGGGGTAAGGGAAAGGAAGGGAGAAAAAAAATGGAACAAAAGATTTTGCAAGGGTAAATGTTGAAAACTATCCATATATTTTGAAAATAAAAAGCTGTTCAAAACAGGGAAGGATACTCAGAGAGCTCCCAGCTGTATTAATTTCAAAAATTAAGACAAATATTAAGAGAAGAGTTTCTCTGGTAGACAAAAAGCCACAGCCTTGAGAATGACCTAAAAATGAACAGCAAGAGCCTTCTTGAAAGTAAAATTATTTAGGGTAGCAAAGATAGGGTGGGTGGTTGTTGTTGTTTTCCAGTTTGAATATTGCCTTTGAGCCACACCCATGGTGCCCTGGGCTTTTTGTACTAAGGACAGTTCTTATTGAGTTATTTCATGACTTTTCATGACTCTTTTGGCGTTTTTTTGGCAAAATTACTGGAAGAGTTAGGCATTTCCTCCTTTAAATATGGGGAAACTGAAGCAAATGGTTATGTGACTTGTCCAGGGTCACGCATCTAGTATGTGTCTGAGGCCAGGTTCGAATGCATGATTCCAAGCCCTGTGTCCTAACGCCGTGCAAGCTACCCAAGGACCATCCTTAGGAGGATTCATTTTCTTCTCTGCGTGTGTGAATGGCACTGCATTCCATGCTGCTGGGGACAGTCTGGCTGTCCCCAGAGCTTGGAGTCTCTGCAGTGGGGCCTCCTGAGGACAGCTGCCACTCTCCAGATTTGTTGCAGGGTTTTGCTTTGCTTTACTTTTTTATAGAAGTTTTACATCATAATCATATCCAGAAATACACCCTCATCCCCCTCCTGTCCCCCCCAAAAATGAGCCTTCCCTTGTGGGAAAGAAAACAATTCTCAATCTGGTGAGTGGATCTGATCCTGCCCACGACATTGTGTGTACACAGCTTTTGTACGTTGTCTCCCCTACTTCATTGGGAGCTATTCAAGAGCAATGCTTGGTCTTGCCTTCTTAGGAGGGTTATCCGCTGTCCTTAGCCCAGTGGCTGGCTTGTTATAAAAACTTCAAAGCTGTTTGTTGACTGACCCTAACTTGCTCACATCCTTTTTCAGGAGAGCCCCCTGACTTAAGAGTGGAGGTAGTTATTTGGAGAAGAGAACCCCCACCCCCAGCTCTAATCCCTCTAATGCCAAGATAGCAGCTGTACATGGAGGCTGCCAAGGAGAAATGTGTTTGATTGTTTGTTTATTTGTTTGTTTTCCCATCTCCAAATGGGATGAGAGAGGCTGAAGCAGTCACGGAAAAAGTGTAGGATCGGGGCAGAAAGGAAGGAAGGCATGATCATTTTGACAGCACAGGCTATGTGCCTCACCTTGGGCAGGACCACCTGGACCTGTGACTCCAGGGTAGTGAGGAAGGTGGGGGTAGTAGGGGATGGGGTGGATGAGGGCAGTACACACCTATCCTGCTGTCACTACTGTCCAGTTTCTTACTAGAAATCAGTATTTTAAATTCAAACACACATTTCTCAATTTCTCTTGAACCCAAGTGGACCCTCTCTCTGGGTTTATTAATTCTCAGATTTAACTTGACATGAAGTTGTAGGTCACTTGCTTGCTTACCTTTGGAAGATCTGCACTTGGGCTTGTCTAAAATGGTAGCCCACCTCCCACCCCACTCTCACTGACACCAGCTGCCAAACATGTCTGCCGACAGTCAAGGGCCATCCAATGCATCCCAGTTTTCAGTCTAAATAAATCCCCCCACGAGGTCAGTCACTCCCCGTGGAGACTCGTGCAAAGTCACTTCAGGCCTAAGCCTTTCTTACTGTCCATAGGCCCTTGCTGCATAAGTCTCCAGTGGCGATGAGCTCTTCATCAGTCCCACCATCGGTCCATCCTCCACAAAACTGCCGAGTGCTTTTAACGAAGGCTTGGGCCTGTTGCTGTTGCTTTTGAACTCAACAACATGACTTGATTTCCTGTAGCTTCTAATATAAAATCCAAACTCCTTAGCTTGGAATTCTTCAGAATGTCTCCACCCTGTTTTTCCAGATCGAGTTCTTGTTACTTCCCAAGACCTGGTCTAGGTTCTAACTGATCATTCCCAAAGCTGGCCTTCCATTTCCCATCTCCATGCCTTTGCCATGCCCAGACACCACACCTTCCCCACACCTTTGTAAAACCCTTCACCACCGACCTGCCTTGCTTTGAATATTACTCAACTCTTAGTATGTCTGTCTTCATTCAAACATTAATTTAGGAGTTATCTTCTAAAAGAAGCCTTTCCTTTTCCTTTTAGTCTGTAGAAATCTCCCCTTCCTCAGACTGTTCTGTCCACATTTACCTGTGTCCATTTTGTACATCACAGAATGTAGCCTCTTGGGGAGTAGTCCTTGTTTCAATTTTAAAATTGCCATTTCCATTCTGCATTAGACTGCCCTGAGTTTAGCACAACTTTAGTCCCAGGGAAGGGCTGAGGAAATAACCCTGAACCTCTCTAAGGCTGTCTGTCTATCCTTTCAGTAATTAGAATAATCCAAGGAAAAGGAAAGAATTTATCTCATCAATTGGTCTTACTCAAATTCAAGTGTTCTCTTCAAATGGGATTGAATCAATAACTCCTCCCCATGATGGAAATACTGCAAGTAGATTTGATCCAGATATTCCTGAAGGAAGTATTCCCCCTACTAAAAAAATGACAAGACCAAATGAAAAAACAAAAAATATTTTAATCTGACCCCAAAATCTTTTGCTGGGTTTCTTGCCTGAGAGCTTATTTTTTGGAGTATATTAATCTTTTTCCAATCAACAAACATTTATTAAATTTCTATTGTTGCTCCAGTGCTCTGCCGAGCAATTGGGAGTCAAAGATGAAAGTGAATTGTCTGGAGAGGGATTACATTTGATCCTGAAATCAGTAGGGAGCCACTGGGGTTTGTTGAGCAGGAGCAGGACATGATCAGACCTGCACGTTAGGAAAATCACTGTAATGGATTTGATTTGAGGAGAGCCTTGAAGCAGAGAGACTAAATGCTGGCTTCAATTTCTCAAACTACGCAATAGGAATTATGAGGATACTTCTGTGAACTCTGAAAGGATGAGGGTTAATTAACATCTTTATAGTTTTATAAACTGAATACTGAACTTTGTTATCACCCAATGTACTGCTCAATGGCATTTAATGGTGAAGAACATGACACTTTCTAGGCTTGGAGAAGATGGACTTATTCTAAATGTGATAGAAATAGACATTTGTTATCCATTATTACCTATTTTACTCAATGCTTTATGAGTTACTTGGGGTAATTTAGAAGGCAGTGTTCGAAATTGGCTAAATCGAACTACAACATTCATTTTAGAGCTAAAGATGATGCATTTGGCATTCAAACACAGGCAAGCAGAACAATTTCCAAGCATTTAAATTCAGCGATTAAATCAATTAAATTTAGAAGCACAAAAAGAATTGCATACTGTATTATTATACCTGGATGCAAAAAATATTGAGAAAAAAGATTATAACAGTTGGGTTCTCTCGTCCAAAAAAAAAGTATCTACTGATACTACATTAAGAACATGGATTATGTATAAGCTGCCCCAAATACATTACATCACACGATCTTTAAAGGAAACTTTTTCCTTTTGTTTCTCCCCACTTGTGATATTTAAAATAGATCTCCACTGGAAATTATCAGTTCATCATATAATTGATCATATGCTATTAAGTTCAGAGTAGTTGATTGTTAAATTTTCATTGTAAACATCTATGAATCTGGATGGGACTAGAGAAAATGTTTAGAAAGCAGATTACACTTTTTTTTTTGTTTTTTTGCTGAGGCAATTGGGGTTAAGTGACTTGCCCAGATTCACACATCTAGGAAGTGTCTGAGACCAGATTTGAACTCAGGTCCTCCTGACTTCAGGGCTGGTGCTCTATCCACTGTGCCTACTAGCTGTCCCAAGCAGATTACACTTAAAAGTAGTTTGTGCATTTATTTTCTTCTCAAAAGGCAGATATTAAACATTTCTGCACATACTGCTGAATACAAGGTGACAGAAATGGCAGAAAAGAGAATCAGATAAAAGGGGGAAGAGTAGAAGAAGTAGCCTAGGAGCTCACCCTCCCCCCAAAAATATCTAAGACCATAGTATCTTGATGGCATCGGGGACCATCCACAAGCTATTTCAGGGATGAAATGTTCTGGAAAGAGAGACCAACTTTCTCTACTTTTAAATAACCATCGAGAGAATGAAGTTCAGTGTCAAGCTTTTTCTTTTTTTTTTTCATTTTTTTATTTATTAAAACCTTTTTTTTGCAAAACATATGTAAGCTTTCTGTTACAAATTTTCCCCCCTACTCCCCACCCCTCCCCAGATGGCAGGATATCCACTGCATGTTAATTATGTTAAAATACCTGGCAAATCAAATCGAATATATGTATACATTTTTCCACAATTATCATTGTTGTGCAAGAAAAATATCTACAAGAAAAAAAAATCAGAGAAAGGAAACACAATGCAAGCAAACATCAATAGAGAGCATGACAATGTTATGTTGTGGTCCACATTTCACATCCCTCTCTCTGGGTATATATGGCTTTCTTCAGTGAACAACTGGAACTGGTGTCAAGCTTTTTCTTGATGAAAATATGATAAGGGGTAAAGAGCAGAGATTCACAAAAGATTCTCTACAGTAGACGTCATCTTCATGGTTTTGCCACTGACTGATGGATCCTGAGAAGATACCATCTCATTATTATTTTTTTTTAATATGAAGGACAAAAAAAAACCTTCCCTTTTGTGGTAGCAAAAAAATGGGAAACAAATTAATTATCTATCAGTAGTTGCCTTTCAGCTAAACAAGTGGCTGCATTCAGGGCTATAAGAAATGACAGATGGGAGGAATCCAGAGAAACATGGGGTAACATTTAGGAATGATGAAGAATAAATTTGGCAGAGCCAGGAAAACAACATAAACAAAAATTTTAATGATCTAAAGAATAATGATGGTGACAACAACAATCCCTAAAATCATATGGTGCTTATGACATATCAGATGCTAAGTACTTTGCAAATACTATCTCATTCAATTTTAAAAGAACCTGGAATTTATTATTGTCATTGAGTCAATCAGCAATTAAGTGACTTACCAAGTCACCCAGCTAAAAAGTGACAGGCCAGATTGTAACTCAAGTTACTCTAGGCCCATTGCTCAATACTAAGCTATCTGCAAGATATCAAACCAAGTACCATAATTATAATGAACAAATATCACCATAAAAAAAGATGAGAAAAATGTAACTTCCTTCTTTTATTGAATGGGTGGCCTCCTATGATTGTGGAATGTTGAAACTTTCTTTATATTAATGGAAAAAAGGAAATCTTTTTGTATTGATAGAAAAATTCATCCTTAAAGGTCTTGTCCAAGAAATAATCTCATGATAAATGCAAATAAATATTCTAGTTCAGTGGCCCAATGATAATTAATCTCAAGCATGATTGATATAGAGAATATACATTCCCCATCCCAGATGCTGGCCAATATCATTACGGATGTCCTGTGCAAAGACCAGATGGGGAAGTTATTGCTCCATAATGGTGAGATCCTCTGGAATCTTCTGTCTCCATATCATATCAATCTGATTGTCTCAAGGACCAGAGCATTATAAGTTTTCTTCAGAAATATTTCAGGTAACAATCCATGAAATAAGAGGTGGATGAAAAATTTCAATTAATCTGAAGAGACTAGGAACATAAAGAAAACATAGAAATTAATCTCTGAGTATCAGAAGTTTACATTGTAGTTGGGGAAGGTAGACAGGGTATAGTTAGAGTAAATAAATGTGTACTGCTTTCAGCAGGAAGAAGAGAATCCTAAGTAGAAGGATGAGTAAGACTTCCTGAAAAGGATAATATAGAAGTTGAGTTAAAGGAAGCTTGCAATTTCAAAAAGGAGATGTGAAGAAAGGGTCCATGCCAGACATGAAAGGCAGAGAAGCTGAATGTGTGATGATGCTAATCTAAGGAACTCCAAGGAGGCCAGTTGGCTGAAAGTGTATGAATGGGGAGCATGAGTGATAAGCCTGGTAACACAGGCTAGATTCATATTGGAAAATTATGAGCAGTTTGCATTTTATCTTAAAGGTAATTGGGAACCAGTATAGATTGGTTAGCAGGGAAGTGGTCTGGTCAGATTATTTTGGTAGCTTTACAAAGTTTTTTTGAAGGTGTTAGGAAGGACCCTTGTTAGGAAGCTGTTGTAATAATCTGGGCAAGTGGTAATAAGAACCTGAACAAAGATAATAGGTGTGTAAGTGGAGAGAAGTTGACTGCCAGGAGAGATGTGAGGCTAGTGGAAGAGTCATGGTGTGGTGATGGCTTATGCATGGGAGGTATGAAAAAGAAGCAAGTCAGAGGGATTTCAAATGCTGTGGACCTGGGTCACTGGAAAGATAATGATCCCCTCACCAAATGTAGGGAAGGCTGCAGGAGGGGCAGACTCTTTGGAGGATAGAGGAGCTCAGGAACAAGTTTAAGAGTAAATATAAAAATCTCCAGGTTTTCTCCAAAGAAGGTATAAAAACCCATGGGAATTGATGAGATCAATTTCAGAGATGTGAAAAGATGGAAGAGAACCTCACTGAGTGTCCTGGGGGACCCTGACAGTCAAGGACAGGATGTGAATGACATTTTATAATGGAAACTAAGGCTGCAAAGTCAGACAAATAGAAGAACAACTAAGAGAAAACATTTGGATATAAATGAAGCAGGAATGTATATATAGGAGAACGGATGTGGGTGGGTAGGTGTATGTGTGTGGAAGAAAAAATGGCAAGTGACTAATTATATAGAAATGATGGTAGAAGAGCCAAAAAACCCCAAGTCCAAGTGTAGACAAGGACTAAATTGGAGGTAATTTGCCTTTTTCTAATGAATCTGGAAAGTACTTAAGGTGAAATTTCCCAAACGCTTTTCATGCTGAAAAATGCATGTTGTATGTTATGATGATGATGTGATATTCCTAGAAGTTATCCCTCAAGAGCTCTAGTTTCATTCTGAATGACATTCTGGAACCTGCCTGAATCCCTACCTTTGCTTAAGAAAAGTCTAATCATCATTTGTGCAATTGCTTCTTCCATGTGTTGAATGTCAATATCATTATTATTAAAGATGGTTTCAACACAAAATCTTTCATCATTTTTCAGTGATTGTCGAGGGCGGTCAGATCCCCTTCTAATTAGCCATGCTTGATTTGGGGCAGGACCCTTCACAATTGTTTCTGGTAGATTTTCTACCCAACCTGGCTCTTTAGAAGTAGTGTGTGAAGGTGGGGGCAGAGTGGCCAGAGGACTGGTCTTAGAGCCAAAGATAGAGATGCAAGGGGAAGAGCTGACTTGTTTAGCTACATGGTTAAGGTCAAACAGTTGAGTCTCAGGATCCCTTCCATTAATTGTAACTAATGGGACTTTAATGACTGATTTCACGGAGGGTGGGGGTGCGTGGAAGGGAGGGGGGGTTGTGCAGAAGTCACTTTGTCACTGTTGAAGAATTGGAAGAATGGGATCTCATTAGTGAGGTGTCAGCCTGTTGGTAGACATGTACAGATGTCCAAGTCCCATAAGAAGATCATGGTCATAAAGTACAATGAAGAGTATGATCATTGAGGGGTGGGCTTGTTTTAATGATTATTTGGCCTGAACCTATAATTTCATCAGGATGTTGAATTCCCAGTTTGGAAATTCCCTCTACCAACATAGATTAGCAACTCTTCTGAGACTTCAAAATCTTATGTTTCCTCTTTGCAATAACCAAGGTCATACAGAACATATATGCAATAGATAGGACTTCAGTTAATTTATTAAGCACCTACTATGTTCCAGACAATTTAAGCACAAAGAATGATATCATCTATGACCTTTAGAGCATTAGAGTATTATCAGTTATTCCTCTTCTTGAATTTGGAGCCAGATAGCATGATATCTTCTTTGAGAGAACCAACCCCATAATCTTGACCTAAGCAATCATGATGGACCAGAACCAACCAGTCCAACCAGGAGGGAACACAGTCTTCCTTTTCATATATTCCTCATCAGGCACGGGGTGCTCCTTTGAAGGCCCTCCCCTCTCTGGCTTCATAGCTGACCTGCCAAGTGGCTCATAGCCTGCTGGGCATTTTGACTTGCCCTCGCCTCACTCACAGAGCCATACCTGGCTTTCCCAGTGACAGAGTGCCAGGCTATTCATAATATCTGCTGCCTTCCTGCTTTGGGTACATTGTGTATTTTGCAAATTAAGCCGTTTTGTGACCTTTTGAGGCAATACCTGTGAGCTGCTCTATGAAATTGGCTATTTATCAAGTAAGGTTCCCTGCAGGAGCTCATGCCTTGCCAGGTGTCAGTCACTCAAAATAAGCATAAAAACACTGCATGCACATAGCTGACATGTGTATAGGAACCTCGGGAAGCTCTTTCACCAAAGTGCAACTGTTTCATGAGCTACTCATTGTTATTCTAATTTTCCTATGTAATAGTGTAAAAATAAATCCCGTTTTATACACAAAGGAGTTTTTAGGATCACTCTAACTTCCCTTTCCAGCCCTGAGAGGCTACTTCTTTTTGATGGAGATTCATTAAAAGAGAATAATTATGGTCTCCTTCACACATCCACACAAAGAAAACATATCTCTGACCGATTCCATTTCCCTTAACAGTTGTTCATTTCATACTGAAAGACAGGTCTGTTAAGTATCTTCCACCATTTTGAAACATGCCAAAGCAAGCCATTAGTAACAGTGAGATCAGTCAGTGTAGTCTTGGCCAGGGGGAAGAGAAATTCTCTGCTATTTGCAGAGGTCTGGACTTCAGTGTTAGGAACAGAAACACACTGAACAGTGTGTTCTAAGATTGACGAAAAGTGTCCAGAAGAAGACTTCTTCTCTTCAAGTATTGAGACTTGTAGACATTTTTTTCAGGTACCATGAGACTTCAGAGTGGTGACATTCTCCTGAGAGATCACTGAAAGGATTGGATGGCATGTAGGGGGTACTTCTGGCCAAAGGGATACAATACATATTTTTTCTGTACATTTACCACATTTGAATTAAAGGAGTAAAAGATGGTAGATGGATTATTTAGGATAATTCCATTTTTTTTATTAAATGGTTCTTGGAGCTCAACTTTGTATTTTAAGACAAACTTTATAATGCATCATAACATAAAAGAAGTAAAAAAAGAAAAAAAAAATAAATCATCAGTGCTCAGGATATAATTTTGACAAACTGAAAATGACTGAGTATATAGGGAGAGACTATATCTGTAGATTACATTTTGGTAAAATTTTTTTTCTTTTTGGAATTAAAATAAATATATTTCTTAGTATGTGATGTTTTGGTCAAGTAACTGAATCCAGCCTTTTATCCTACCAGTCAACAAGGAGAGTATTTAGTACTGAGATCTAGGCCTTATGCTAAGTTTTAGAGATACAAAGGCGACCTCAGCCTTTATTGAGTTTACAATCTGGCCAGGTGATGAAATGTGGTTGGATGAATGGATCAAGGAAGATTTAGAGAGATAATTTATGGGGAAACTGAACAGAAGGTAAAGATAGAGAAACAAATGCAAGGGGACTATGAAGGAAGAACTCAGCAACTGGGAATGAATGAAGGCTTCCTTCACCAAATAATAATTGAACCAGTATTTGAAGAGATGTTAAATGGCAAGAGGAGAAAGACAGACATTCCAAGAGTGACTGACATACAGTGAGAAGACAAAGAGATGAGCTATATACAGCCATCTAATGATGACCAGTAGAAGTTCAGTCTGACTCTGTAGGGTACATAAAGGGAAATTATAAACAATAAGGCTAAAAAGGTAGGTTGGAGCCAGGTTGAGAAGGACATTAAATGCCAAACAGAAGAGAATTTGTTTGTTCCTAGAGGTAATAGAAAACCCCTGAAATAGACTGAAGCTCTCTCCTTCCCCTTTACTACCCTCTTGCATTGGGCATAGTTTTATAGTCCAAAAAAGAATATCATTGTTTCTGGAAAGGGTATTTCCACCAATTGCCTTTTGCCTCTTCTGATTATCCTTGTAGGAACCCGGCCTAAATGTTCATTAGATATTTCTTCTACGTATCCCACTCCTATATATATTGTTGGATTTTCAGAGACTAGATGACCATATTTTATGTATGCCATAGGAGATATTATTTCCATACACTGGTTGGATTATATGGCTGTTGAGATCTTTTCAGCTCACAGTTCTTTTGATTTTGTGCGGGTTTTTCTATTTGGAATGAGAGGCTAGAAACTGGCTCATTTTTTCAATTCATGACATTGGCATTTAGCACAACAACATATAAGTGCTTAATAAATGAATTTAATAATACTGCCTTTAGATTTCCTTTTTGTTCACCAATTTGTTAACTAGTGATTGTTAACTCTTATTCTGTTCTTACCATCATAAAACTTGAAGGTATTAATTACTGAATATCATGTTAAACTATAGTCTCTAGAAAATCTAATGGGAAGTAAGAATTCAATGAATTTTATCCCTAGATAAAACAAAAGTTATAATTACTAGTTGAAAAAATCCAAATGTGAAAAATGCTTAAATGTAGTCAGTATTTTAGTATTTGTAAAGAATATTAAAAGAGATCACAAAGACTTCTGAGAAAATTCTGTTTGTTTTCATGTGAAATGTAGAAAAAATAATGGACTCATATGTAAACAGTTAAATGTTTGAAATTTTAGATTTTTCTACATATTTATTTAAATATACACGGAGAGGTTTATATTAATGTATTTTTGAATTTTTTTGTCTCTCCATAAAAAGGTCCTTTTAAATGTTTAAACAAGCACTTACCTTTTAACTAATAAATCTGTTGTTTTCTTAGAGAGATTATTTGGAATAGTAATAGGAGTAAAATAATAATAGTAGCAGCAGTAGCAGTAACAATAGTAGTAGTAGTAGTGGTGGTGGTGGTGGTGGTGATAGTAGTAGTAGTGGTAGTAATAATAATAGTAATAGTAATAGCAGTAAACTTCTCCCTTCTGTGTCTGAATATTTTCATTTATAAATTATCTTTCTAAACATTACTTTTCATCCAAATGCCTTCACAAAAGACAGTAATTAGCAAGAAACTGTAACAATTGTTTTCTCTCAAGAGGACAGGAATGAATTTCTTGTGGTTTATTGAAATGGTAATTTAACTTCCTTTGCAAGTCAAGGAACCATTCTGTTACTCCAAATATCCCAAATAAACAGATATAACTTAGATGCCATATTTGAAGCATGAAGTTTGCCTCATAGAGAATAGAAATTCTGTATCTTTTTTGCTGGTCTTTATTGAATGAAAATATATTCATTGATAATTCTTCAGTTCTTGAACTGTGATCCCCTGGTACAAGTCAATAGTCTAGATCACAACATCCTCACAACTTTCCATTGAGAAGATCCCAAATATCTTACTACTTTGAAGTATAGAGCCATCCAGATGAGAAATGGTGAAGTGCTGGACTAAGGTGCTGAGAAGGAAGAAGAAGAAAGGATGAATTTATACATAAAGAGTGTTACAAATGGAGCAGAAGAATTCATTAAACTTCCTTTAGTAGGTGAAAGATACAAAGGAGTTGAAAATGGGTATTCCTGGGTGATACTGAAAATGTAGATGTCATTAACAGAAATGAGGAAATTTGCTGGCTGGGTTATTCTAAGTGGGGTATCATCTTCAGATATTCTAAATTTGGGACAAAACTCAAAAAGACTTCTAAAGACAAGGTCAGACACCAAGTACTGGTAGGGGAAACTTGGAGCCACAAGAAGATATAGCTTTTCAAGAAGAAAATTGTTCTGAATATAAAGTTCTAGAGATTCCCACAATTAGAAGGAAAGAGAAATAAGGAGAACTATGTGAGAAAGAAATGAGAACCATTCTAGAAATACTACAAAGGTATTATGTCAAAAATATTAAGGCAAATAGTATTTAGGTGTCATAGGGAATGAGGATAGAAGTAAACTCTGAAAGGTTTGAGGGAGTTAAGGAAAGGATATATTACAAAATAGGAAAATGAGCAAATGTAGACCTTGATTCTGAAAATAACAAAAATGCACAGAATAAATTTTCTGCAGCAGTTTTACTTAACTCTATAGTCTCTTCTGTTTTGCCTTCTTATCATCTCATCATTTTCCAAACTACACATTCAGTCACTCATGTACTGGCAACTCCTTGATTATCATGAGAAGATAATTAGGGTATAGACCACATATGAATCACAGGTGCAAAGAATAATGAGAAATTCTCCCTCCTGGCTTATGTCTTCTTTGCTTTTTATTCTCCTATTTTCACCCCTTTATTTCTCTAGGTAGGTCCTAAAACCCATCACTAATTCTGAGGATACCAAGAAATCTCCATAGTACACAGTTGCACCACATATTCATCTCTAGGCACTATATTGTTGGTGGGACAATGCTGGGAGGATATAAATGCACGTAGAAAATGGAGATAAAGAGAATACAGGTGACAAAAAGCCTACACACACACACACACACACACACATACACACACACACATATATATATAATATATGTTTATATATTATATATATATATATAAATACACATACAAAAAAAACTGATCAGAAGAAGACTGAGTTGTAAAGGGCTTTTAGTGACCTGAATATTATCCCTGAAACAAAGGCCCTTCCTGTATTATTGGATGAATGCAAGTCAATGAAATTAAGACTTAAAGTTGACAGTCATCTAAATACCAATGGAAAGGGGTATGTAAAAGTATGTATTAATTGATAATTAAACATTATTCAAGAGTAATAGCATAAAGGATGTTAGCATTGGAAGATGAGATTGATAGGTTTTATATCAATAGCAAAGGATAAGGATCCATATACTCCATGGATATTTGT
Source organism: Myrmecobius fasciatus (assembly GCA_023553655.1). NCBI lineage: Eukaryota > Metazoa > Chordata > Mammalia > Dasyuromorphia > Myrmecobiidae > Myrmecobius > Myrmecobius fasciatus. Next base: position 177,157 of record JAJPUD010001358.1, read on the forward strand.
TTATAATGAAACAATCTAGGGAAATCCACCAACATATTAGGTTTTCCCTTTGAAAGATTTATGGGAGGACGTGAGTGGGTTGGGATTTTCATGGTTGGGGGACTATCCTAGTAATAAAATTCACAGAAGTCGTGAATAAGTCATCTGGAAAATGGACCAGTTTGTTTCTGCTTGGCCCCAGGGGCAGAATAGGAATAGTGATTGAGGGGGATTAATGCAGGAATTCAGGGGGGAAGCCTAGTTCTGAGTACAGAAAGTTCATCTATAAGAGCCCTATATGCGACATCCAGAACCTGTGGTCCTGGTGGGAAGGGAGGAAGCCCAAAACACAGAGGGCATGGTTGACAAATGGCTGTGAAGTGCCATAGAGATGTAATTCCTCAAAAGATAAAAAAAACCTCACTCATCAGAACCCACAGGTTCCTCTGTGACCTTTCATAGTTCTAAATTAATAATCTATTTTCACTGATTTTTTTAAAAGAATATTTTATTTTCTCTCAAGTACAAGTTAAAAGTTTTAATTTTTTTAAATTTGGGTTCCAAATTCTAACTCTCCTTGCAGTTTAAGATCTGGTATGGCTAGGATACCTTCCTTCATAATTTTTTTAAACTTATTCTCTTGATATTCTTGAACATTTGTTTTTCTAGATGGATTTTTATTTTATATTTGTATTATTTGTTTTTTCTAACCCCAAAAATATTTTTGGTAGTTTGCCATATCACTGAAAAAAGTAAATTAATTTAATTAGAATTCTCATTTTTATTATATTGACTCATCCTATTCATAAGCAATTAATATTTTCCAGTTGTTTAGATCTGAATTTACTGTTTAAAAACACATTTTGTAATTGTGTTCATATAGTTACTGTATTTGTCTTGGTAGGTAGACTTTCAAGTATTTTATATTGTCTACAATTATTTTTAATGGAATTTATTTCTATTTCTTGCTGTACTTTGTTGATTATACAACACACACACACACACACACACACACACACAAACACACACATATATATGCTGGTGATTTATCTGGGTATATTTTATGTTCTGCAATTTTGCTAAAATTGTTGGTATTTCTTTTTTTATGAAAGCTTTATATTTTTAAAATATATGCATGGAAAAATTTTCAATATTGAACCCTGCAAAACCTTGTGTTCCAAATTACCTCCCTCTTCCTCTCACTCCCTAGATGGCAAGTAGTCTAACACCTATTAAACATGTTAAAAATGTGTACATTTAATTCAATAGACATATATCCATTTATACAATTATTATGCTGCATAAAAATAAATCAGATCGTAAAGAAAAAAAATTTGAAAGAAAACAAAGTGCAAGCAAACAACAAAAAGAATGAAAATGTTATATTGTGATCCACACTCAGTTCCCACAGTCTTCTCTCTTCATCATAAGATCACTGAAACTGTTGTCAGTCATCTCATTATTGAAAATTTTTTTCTTGATCTGAGATCAGAATTGTTTACTCCTGCTTTTTTTTTTTTACTTCACTGAAGTATAATAGATTCTGCTCCAGCCTTGTACCTTTATTCTGAATGTATCATTCTGCTTTAAATGTGTATCTTCTAAACAACACATTATAGGATTCTGGTTTTTAATCCAGTCTGCTATCTGCTTCCCTTTTTATGGGAGAGTTCATTCCATTCACATTCATAGTTAAAATTACTAACTGTATTTCTTGCCTTCTTATGTTCCCCAGTTATACTTTTTTCTTTCCTTTCTCACTTTCTCTTGTTCCCAGTATTTTCCTTCTGACCACCTCCTCCCTCAAAAAGCCCTTCTCTTTTATAGCCCCTCCCCTTTCTTATACCTTTCCCTTTCTACTTCTATTCTTCCTTCTATTAGCCTCTCCCTTTTCTTTTCCCTTTCCCCTCCTACTTCCCTACAGGGTGAGACAAGCTTCTCTGTGAAGCTTATATGTCTGATATTCTTTCTTTGAACCAAATCAGATGAAGGTAAGATTCACACAAGGCTCATCCCCATCTCTTCTTTCCCTCATATGTAATAGGTCTTTTTTGCCTCTTTATGAGACGTAATTTACCTCATTTTAACTCAGTTTTGCTCTTCTTCCAGTATAATTGCCTTTCTTCCTCTGCCTTCTTTTTTATATCATCACAATAAAATCAAATTATACCTGCACCCTCTAAGTATATTCATAACAGTGATACAGATCTCAAGAGTTAAGCATAACATCTTCCCATAAAAGGAAATAAGCCTTTTAAATTTTAAAGGAAAGATTTTTTTTCTTTCCTTTTTACCTTTTTATGCTTCTCTTAAGTTCTGCATTTGAAGATCAAATTTTCTATTCAGTTCTGGTCTTTTCATCAAAAATAAATTGAATTCACCTGTTTCATTATATATTCATTTTTATTCCTTAAAGATAATGCTCAGTTTTGCTGAATAATTGATTCTTGGCTGCAATACAACTTCCTTTGACTTTCAGAATATCAGATTCCAGACCTTTCAATGCTTTAAAGTGAAAGCTGCTAGGTCTTAGGTAATCCTGATTGTGATTCCTTGATATTTGAATTGTTTCTTTCTGGCTACTTAAAATATTTTCTCCTTGATTTGATAATTCTGAAATTTATCTACATTGTTCCTTGGAGTTTTCATTTTAGGGTCTCTTTCAGGAGTTGATTGGTGAATTCTTTCTTTTTTTTTTCTTCCTTTTTGCTGAGGCAATTAGGGTTAAGTGACTTGCCCAGGGTCACACAGCTAGGGAATGTTAAGTGTCTGAGACCAGATTTGAACTCAGGTACTCCTGACTTCAGGGATGGTGCTCTATCCACTGCGCCACCTAGCTGCCATCTAGCTGCCCCCTAGTGGTGAATTCTTTCAACGATTATTTTATCCTTTAGTTCTAGGACATCCAGGCAGTTTTCCTTGATGATTTCCTGAAAGAGGATGTTTAGGCTCTTTTTTCATCATGGCTTTCAGGAAGTCCAGTAATTCTTAGATTGTCTGTCCTAGATCTATTTTCCAGGTCAGTTGTTTTGCCAATGAGATATTTTACATTGTCTTCTATTTTTTTTTCATTTTGGGGATTTTGTTTGACTGATTCTTGTAGTCTCATTGAGTCATTCACTTCCATTTGTTCAATTCAAATTTTTAGTGAATTATTTTCTTCAGTTAGTTTTTTTTAATCTTTTTTTTTACATTTGTCCAATTGAACTTTTTTTTTATTATTAAAGCTTTTTATTTGCAAAACATATGTGTGGGTAATTCTTCAACATTGACCCTTACAAAGCTTTCTGTTACAAATTTCCCCACCCTAGTCTCCACCCCTCCCTAGATGGCAGGAAATCCAGTACATGTTAATTATGTTAGAATACTCAACATATAGAATATATGTATACATATTTCCACACTTATCTTGCTGTTCAAGAAAAATCATTTCTACAAGAAAAAAAATCTGAGAAAGAAAACACAATGCAAGCAAACATCAATAGAGAGCATGAAAATGTTATGTTGTGGTCCACATTTCATTTTCCTCTCTCTAGGTATATATGGCTTTCTTCACCGAGCAATTGGACCAATTGAACTTTTAAATAGGTGTTTTGTTCATTGCATTTTTTTCCATTTCACAAATTCTGTTTTTCAATAAATTCTTTTCTTTTTCATATCTAATGTGTAAGGAGTTATATGCTTTTTTCATTTCATCAAATCTATTTTTAAGGAGTTTTCTTCAGATAATTTGTTTTTCTTTTTACAAACTCTCTTACAAAGATTTCATTTCCTTTCCCCATTTTTCTGCTAACTCTTTTTTAAGATCCTTTTTGAATTCTTCCGAGAGAGCCTTATGAAATGGGGACCAACTCATATCTCCCTTTGGGGATTCATCTGGAGATTATTTGCCTTTAGATTCCTCAGGATTTGAGGTTTGTCCATTTCTTTCTCCATAAAAGCTATGTAAGGTCTGAGTTCTTTTTGCTTTTGCTCATTTTGTTAAAAATTTGAGGCCTGTTCTTAGACCAAATGGATGACAACCACTTTAGGTTTGCCCCAGGCCTGTGCTCCTGACTGATTTTCAGTGTTGGGTAGGCATAGCCATGTCACATGTTTTTCTGGGGTTCAGAGGCACACTATTAGTCTTTTGTATTTGCTTTGGATGTCTTACAGCTAATATGTTGGTCCACTAGCTTCTAACTAGGACAGAGTCGCCTAAGAGCCTCCCAGTAGATTACCCAGTGCAGGAAGCCGCAACACCCTGACTCCCTGTCACAGCAACCTGTGTTGCATCTGCTTTTGGCAAAAGCTTTTCAGCTTTTCTCCCTCTGCCTGATTGAAACAGACCTTTTCTGAAGTTCTTCCAAAATATCTTCTGCTGTAAATTTATTACACTCCAAATATTTGTGGGTTCTTTCATTCCAAAACTTATTCAGAGGCTTGATTTGCTGTTGATCTGAGGGACACTAGGAGGAGCTCAGATAAAGACATGTCTAGTCTTCACCATCTTGGCTCCACCCTAATTGTTGCTATTTTAACCAGTTGGTATGCTTAAATTGATTCTTTGGGATTCTTTAAGTTTTCCATCATTTCATATACAAAAAGTGATATTTTTGTTTCCTTGTTGTCTATTCTCATTCCTTTACTTTCTTTGTTTTTTCTTATTGGTATAATTAACATGTTTAGTATTGTGTTGACTAATAATAATGATAATGGACATCCTTGCTTCCCCCTTGATTTTATTGGGAAGGCTTCTACTTATCCTTAATACAGATAATGCTTGTTCATGGTTTTAGATAGATATTTCTATCATTTTAAGGAAAGCTCCATTTATTCCTATGTTCTCTAGGATTTTAATAGCAACGAATGCTGCATTTTGTCAATGTTTTTTTCTGCATATATTGAGATAATTATATGATTTCTATTGGTTTGTTATTTGTCATTATGCTGATACTTTTGCTAATATTGAACTAGACCTGTATTCCTAGTATAAATCCCGCTTGATCATGATATGTGATCTTTGCTATAATCTCATCACTAGTATTTTATTTAATATCTTTGGATCAATTTTCATTAGGAAAATTTATTTACAGTTTTCTTTCTTTGTTTCATTTTTCCTGGTTTAGATATCAAAACCATATTTATGTCATATGTGGAATTTGGTAGTACTTTTTTGATTTATTTTTAAAGAGTTTATATAGTCCGGACATTTATTGTTCTTTCAGTGTTTGGCAAACTTTTTCTTGGATTTCATTGGATGAAAAGTATTAAGCAACTTTCTCAGCCATCATAAATGTCATAATCATCATTTATTGTCCAAATTTGTGAAATTCTTCTGCAAATTTACTTGTCCAGGTCCTCTGAGAAGATGCACAGTCTGTCATAGGGTTTGTGTTCAAAATCTTTCCAACTCAGTCACTTCTTCCCCCAAAAGATGTACTTCAAATGGATTTTCATGGTCAAAATGTTTCATATCTTAAGACAATGCTCATTTAGAGAACATGGCAGCAATGTAAAAGCAGTGAGGTCGTTTTGCCTTAATAATTTTGGAAATGAGATGAACAGACCTGAAAAATATAGATTATAGGAGTTAGTTCCTTTTTATGCTATCCTTGCATTAAGAGAAGTTATCTATCCTATGTTTTCAAGAAATGGACAATTCTAATTAGAATGGCTGAGAGAAGAAAGGGAGAAACAGAGAAAGAGAGACAGAGACAGAAAATGACTGAGCTAAGATATGTCAGTAAAAATCCCTACAATTCATTCTAGTAGTTTCAATCATTAAAATATCCTTCTCCTTTATGGGCTCATGATTCTCAGCTTCATTCTGACCCATTATTTATTTTTCATTATGGCTGAACCACAGGAAATTTGTTTTGTGCGGGTCCCATTTCTTTCCTCAACTCCTACTTCTCTCTCTCTAGGGCAACAGTCACTGTCACAAGTCTCTGGAGAGTAACATAAGCAAGCAAGAATCAATGAAAAAACAGTCCTTACTCTAGCAGTCACGTTGTTCTCTTGCAGAGACCAAATGGACATCATGACCTGCTCAGTTTACACCTAATTCTCTTATAATTCTGCTTTCCTTTTGGCCGTATCATGCATGGCCAGTCATCCCTAGGGGTTTTTGTAAGAGGCCACCAGAAAGTAAGTCAACTGTCTGTGGAAGGAGGCCCCCAACTGCCTGGCAAATTAATGACATTGTGAGGGGTTGCCTGCTGGGGTGAAAATAAATTGTAAGTCAGGATCTAGAGGCAGGTAATGGGCGCTAGTCAGCCTGCAAAACTCTTTTCCAACTTCAGCTGACCGCATGCCAACAGAAGTGGCAATAACTGTCAGCACATTTTATGGCACTTTCACAATCCCCCAGTGAGAGTGGAAAGGTGAAAAGAGTTGTATGATTTGATTTAAAGTTTCATGCCAACTGTTTCCATACTACCTCTTTCCAGGCAAAAGGGGCATCATCACTGATCTTCTTTCAGAGATCATTGGAAGTTGATGGAATCCTTAAAATAATTTGTAGCTCATTTAATTAAATCCTCCCACATCAATGATCTTGACTTTTCTTAGAACTGGCCTTATACATTTGTAAGTAGGATTGGGGAAATTGGACTTTGTCCTAGGTCACTGAAATAGTGAGAGCCCTGACAGAATATATACTCCATTACTGTGGTCTGCCTCTCGCTGTGGAGTCTTATGTATTGGAACAACTTTGATCATCCCTTTTACCATGATCAGTTTAATCTTTAAAAACTGTATTTGAAGATGCATCCCATGATATATTTTGTGAAGTTTATTCCAGGTGTCAAGTTTTCTACTTATAGTTCTGAAGTTAATCATTGTTCTTATTACTTTGTTTTTTAACATACATCTGTTTTCATTGGTGCAAAGAAGTTCCAATAGAAAGATTCCCTGTATTAATACATATATTGTATTTTATATATATAATACATAATATCCTGTATTAATACCAGATATGCAACTATTCTTCAATTCATAGTCTAATACAATTGCCCAAGATATTGAGAATTGAAACTTTTTGTCCATGTCCACAGTCAATATATATCATGGGCATGACTTTAATTCAGGTCTTTCTAGTTTTGAGAAAGGTTCTTCATCCATTTTGGGTCATGCAAATGGATCCCCAATGCAGAGGTTACTATTTCCATAAAATCATAATTCATCATTTTTATCTGAAGAAAAATTCTTGTACTTACATCCCAAATCTGACATTCTCCATAGTCTTATTGGGGTAGGTACTCCCTTCATTTATTCATATTTTAACACTTCCCTGCTTTAGCATAAGATCATTCTGAATTGTATCTAGAGTCATCATTGATGGTCATCTCTTTGAAGATGAGCATGGCAGAGCTTGGTTTGCCTAGTCCTCAGAAAAGTGACCCATTGTCTGTTGTTGAGCCCAGACTGGAATTCTTTTCAGCTTTATAAGAGTTACCAGAATTTGTGTACCTCAAGTAAATTTGCAGAAAACTCAAGATAACTTCCTCACTATGATGATTCATCAGACAGGATTTTACTGGAGAAATATACACAATATTCAAATAAACTACGCATGTAACTATCAATGATTATAAATAATTGGCAAATTAGTAGGTTGTCTCATCTTGTTTAATTAGCTAATATTTAGCATGCATACATTTATTAAACCTTGTTGGTAGAGCTTCATCTCAGGACTACTGTGAAGAGAACTATAAAGTTTAGATAAGAAATTGCTCTTAACCTTGTAGAGGTTACAGTCTAGTGCAGGGAGTTGATACAAACATGATTAAGTATTATACAAAATGATTGATCATAAATTCACCAGAGATGTTGAAGCAAAGGGCAACAGTCCTCCTCCCCCATACCCCAATACCTTCATATTATATATATACATGTATATATAAATATATATATGTATGTATGTATATACATGTATATATAAATATATATATATATACATATATATATATAAATCTATCCTGTATCTCCACTTCATAGTCATACTTCTAGAAAATACTTTCTGTATTCTGCCTCTACTTTCTGGTCTCCTCCTCATTTCCCTATCTCTTGCAAACTGTCTTCTGACCTTATCATTCAAATCAAACAGGTTTCTGCAAACTTCCTGGTAATCTCTTAATTGTAGAATCTGATGATTTTTCTTCACTCTCTTCCTTCTTTATCTTTCTACAGCATTTGACAATGTTGATCAGCATCTCTTCCAGGATATCACTATTCCATCAATTTTTGTGACATTTTTCTTTGTTCTCCTCCAACATGTATGTCTCCATCTCTTTTACTGTTTCATATTCTTTACTGTTTCATATACTTTTACTGTATCATATTCCATATTTCACCTCTCAACTGTGATTAACTCCAATGATTTGTTATAGGTTGTTTTCTCTTCTCTGTACTCTCTATCTTCATCAATTCATAATCACTTTAATTATCATTTCTGTTTTAAAATCTCACAAATCTCTTTGTCTCAAATTCTCTCTCTTGAGTTCCATTTACCATAAAACAAGCTGGTACTTATTGGGTATGGCTAATGGATGTTCTATAGGTGTTACAAACTCAACTTGTCCAAAATATAACATTTTGTTTCCCAATGGAAGTGTTCAAGGGGAGACCGGATGACCACTTGTTTGGGCAGTAGTCTAATATTGTCTTTTATATGTTAAATTTTCTATTGAGTTTGGGCTTGATTGAAAAAAAGTGCTAAAAATTTGCAAGTTCATTGAATATCCTTTTTTCATTCTATATTTATGAATAATTTTGCTGGATATGGCATTTCTAGCCACATGTCTAGTTCTTTTGATTGCTACAGTCTTTTATTGTGGCTGCTAATAAGTCCTGTACAATTATGATTGTAGCTCCAGCATATTTGAATTGTTTTTCCCATTGTTTCCTGCAAATTTTTTTCTTTGATTTGGGGGTTTCAAAATTTGACAGTAATATTCTTCTGTGTTTTCCACAAAGGATCTCTTTGAGATAGTGATTGGTAGAATTTTTCTATTCCTACTTTCCCCTAATGTTCTATCACTGCAAAATAATTTTCTTGGATTATTTCTTGCCTTGTTGGGTAAAGGTTCTTTTTATTGGTCATAGCTTTCAGTTAGTTCAATTATTGTTATATTTTTTCTTATATTGTTTTGCTGTTTCTTGGTCTCTTATAGCTTCATTGACTTCTTCTTGCCCAATTCTAATTTTCAAATTGTTATTTTCATGTTTAAGACTCTCTCTTCTTTTCTAGTTAGTAAACTTTTGTTTCACAATGTTCTTGTTTTTCTTCCATGATTTTATTTTATTTTTTTAGTTTTTCCTCAATGTCTCTCATTTGATTTTCAAATTCTTTTTTGAGTTTTTCTATAAATTCTCTATGGGTAAGGAGCCATTTAACATTACTCTTTGGGATAGAAGAAGCTTTTTTTTTTCATTTCAGTGTCCTCCTCTGAAGACGAACACTTTTCTCTGCCGCCTTAGTAAGTTTCAATGGTTGGGTTCTCTGAGAAGTATTGTGTAAGCATCTCTAATTGTGGGGTGGGGAGATGGTGACTCTAGTTTCACTTCAACTCTCCTCTCTGATGTGATCCCCAAAGCAAGAGCTCCACCCACCTGTAAGTACCTGCAGCCATCAGCATCTCTGCCTTCTGCTTTTGCATTCCCAATGAGCTGGTTCTCTCCAGCCCAGGACTGCATCTCTACAGCACAGCTGGGCATGGCATTCCTAATCAACTGAAGTCCCCTCAGACTGCCTGGGTTCTGACCCCAAGTTCACATGCAGTCAAGGAGGTGAAAGTTTCTGTAGTTCCTGATGAGGCTCCAGACAAACCCCACTAGCCTCAGGTCTCCCCACTTGGTATTTCTCTGAGCTAACCTGGAGGTGTTTGTGCTTCACTTGAGTTAATTTTAGCCTGGGGGCTTTCTTCAGATCTTCTTAGGTTGTACCCCTTGTTCTGCCCCAAATCTTCTTGGTTTTTCACCAATTATGTTCAATGTAAGGCACAAATTTGTTCTGTTTGTGAGGGAAATCTTAAGAGTTTAAAATTTACCAATCTACCCTGCCATCTTCCTAAAATCTTCCCTATGAGCACAAGATTCAAGGCAAAAAAATGGGGCCAATTATTTAGTCCTATTGGATTCAATCTTTAAGAAAAGATCAGGATAAGAGAATGACATGAGATCAGGCTGAAAAATAGAGTGATTCTAGGTGTGAGCTAGATAGAATGTGATTCAGTGATACATTGAAAATGGGATGGAGGTTTCCGAGTAGAAATTTAAATCTTTCACTGAGAACTGAATTCATTAGGTTATTCATTCAACAGAATTTTATCTAGTGCCTCCTATAGGCCAGACTTTATGATAAGATTGAAAATACAAGGGAAAAGTCCTAATCTCAAGGAGTTTACTACATACTAAATTAAGTCTTCATTAAAGTATTTTAGAGAGCTTTTTACTCTCTTTTTATTCTTTTATTCTCTTATTATCTCTTAAATCTGTCTAGACAAGAAACCATTAAAAAGAAACATTTCTGTGAAAACTAAAACTACAAGCATTTCATTGCATATATGAAGTCTCCCCAGGCTGAAAGTTCAGTGATGCTATGATACCTGAATCTTTAATTTAAATATGTACTCATTTTGATTCTCTCATAGGTTAAGTTGCCTAGTCTATACATTTCAAATTTTTGATCATTAATAAATAAGGAGAAATGCCATTAAATCAGAGATTTGGGTGAAGAAAAGATGTCTCACCTCATTTTGTAGATAAGGAAACTGAGGATGGGGAAGGTGAAGTCAACATAGATAATAAATCTTAGAGACAGAATTGGAACCCAACCGCTCTGACATAATGCATTTGACTATGACATTCTACCTGCTCAGCAAAGCCATTCATCCATTTATACCCATATTGATTTATAATCTACTATGTACTTTGCCCAAATTATAATATGCTCATTTTTAATGAACGGTTGCCCAGCAGTTATGTATCTAATTGGAAGATGTTGGGCCAGTCATTTATCTCCCTCCAATCAGCATGGCATATATAACCAACATAGCTTAAAAGGGGCTACATTTAGAATTATAAGACTTTAATTCCAATTCTGCTCTCACCAGCTTTGTAACCTTCAAGAAAACTGCCATTCTGGGCCTCGTGTTTCCCCATCAGCAAAATGAAGGTATTGAACGTAATCATGAGTTCTTAACATTTTTTAATGTCATAAACATTTTTTATAATATTTCAAGCACAACTCAGGAACATCATTCTATGTAGTAAGTAATCTGTCCCAATCCCCCCCCCCCCACATTTGTCCTTCTACTTTGATGTGAGTTCAGTGAAAGAACTCATGAGTTCTTTGGGATAATTTTTCATTTTTGAATTGCTGAGAACAGCTAAGTAATTCACAGTTCTTCACTGTTACTTTATATAATGTTGTTTTGGTTCACTTCACTTTGTATTAGTTTATGTATGTCTTTGTTTATTTTTTCTGAAATTATCTTCCTTGTCATTTCTTATAGCACAATATCCATACAATCATACAATGTTCTGTTTCATTTTGTTTTCCTTTTCTGTTTTATTTTTTTTCTATTTGCTTTTAAATAAAATAAATTTTAAAAAATAAATAAAATCATTCACAATCTGACAAAAAACAAACAATCATATACCACAACTTGTTCACCCATTCCCTAACTGATGGGTATCCCCTTGATTACCAATTCTTATTGACCTACTATTTTGTACCTTTGTACAAATATATCCCTCCTTCCTCTCTCCTTCCCCCTCCCTCCCTCTCATCTCTTTGGGATACAATTCTACCAATGGCTTTATTGGATCAAAGCATATGAACAATTTTATAGTCCTTTGGACATAATTCCAAATTGTATCAGTTTAGAACTCCAACAACAATGCATACATCCTAAATTTTCCACATCACTTTCAACATTTGTAATTTTTCTTTTTTTTTTCATAATAGCCAATCTGATAGGCATGAAGTTGTACCTCATAGTTGTTTTCATTTGCATTTCTTTAATCAATAGTGATTTAGAGAACTTTTTCATATAACTGTAGACACTTTTGATTTCTTTGTCTGAAGACTGCCTGTTCATAGGATTAGGCCATTTATCAGTTGGGAAATGACATTTATTTTTATACATTTAACACAGTTCTCTAATATTTGGAAATGAGGTTTATATCAGAAATATTTGCAATTTTTTCTCCCAGTTTTCTGTTTCCATTCTAATTTTGGTTGCATTAGTTTTGTTTGTGCAAAATCTTTTCTTTTCTTTTTTTATTTTTTACTCAAAGTTATCCATTTTACATTTTGTAATATCCTCTATATCTTCTTTGGGCCTGAATTCTTCTCTTATCCATAGATCTAATAAGTAAACTATTCCTTGTTTTGCTTATTTGTTTATGGTGCCACTTTTTATGTCTAAATCATGTGTCCATTTTGACCTAATCTTGATATGATGTATGAGATTTTGGTCTACATCTAGTTTTTACCTGTTTCTTTTTCCATTTTCCCAAGAGGTTTTGTCACATAAGTTTTTGCTCCAAAAGTTTGTATCTTAAGATTCATCATACACCAGATTATTATGCTTATTTACTATAATGTATGTTCAGTAATCTTTTAGTTCTGTCTGATTCTTCATAATCACATTTGGGATTTTTTTGCCAACTATGCTGGAGTGACGTGCAATTTCTCTCTACAGCTCATTTTATAGATGAGGAACTGCAAACAGGGTTAAATGACTTGCCCAGGGTCACAGTTAGTTTGTGTTTGAGACAAGATTTAATTTGGGAAATTTAGTCTTCCTGATTACACATTTGGCACTTTATCCAGTTTATCACCTGGCTGTCCTTTACATATGATACAATCTTAATAAATGTGTGCTTAGTTGCATTGGAATTATTGATTTAAGCCAATTACTATTTTATTAATAGTATCTGTACTCGACTGTTTCCTCTCTTTCTAGAACCTTAGAATCTAAAGAAAAAAGGAGGGGGAAGGCAGACTGATAACTACAATGCAAGTGAGTGGTACAGGTAGAAGACTAAAGAGGATCCTGTCTGTGAGTTGCAGACCAATCAACTTTATGAATGAATTTGAGTAGCTAGATAGCTTAGTGGATATAGTTCCAGATTAGAGTTGGGAAAATCCATTGGACCTCATGCAAGTTCCAGTCTGGCTTAGCTTTGTGACTCTGGGCAAGTCATTCATCTCATTTGCTTCAGTATCCTCATGTTAAATGATCAGGAAAAGAAAATGTCAGACTACTTTAATATCTTTGCCAAGAAACCCAAGTAAGGTCACAAAAAGTCAAGTACTGATGAAAATACCTGAATAACAACAAGGAACTTGATGAATGAGCTTCAGATCAAGTCAAAAATCTTTTTCAAGAGTAGGGTATCTCCAGACAATCCCCCATTCCTTTGTTGACAAAGTCTGTTACATTTTGCAGCATTGCCAAGTCACTAGAGAATTTCCCCAATGTCTTTTTCCAGTGTTTTACAATGGCATGGAGGCTACCTCCATGCTTTGAAGCTATGGCCAGAAAGGGTGAGCAGGTACCAATATGTTTAAAGGCTTCCAATATGATTCTAGAAACAATCTGAGAACCAATCTACCTATGTATGGAGAAGCTCATTCCCAAGAAGCAGTTGCTTTGGGGAATGGTCATTTTAACTCTGACAACTCATGAAACCCATCCTTAAGTCTTGGTTGAACCATCTATTTCTGCTTGGACAGTGATAAAGTTGCCAAAAGGCTAGTAGACCTTTCCAAGAATTACACAACTCTTAGACTACCAATAAGCTTTAACTTGGCTACTCTAAATATGAAATTCGTGTCCAGTGAATGGTGCATAATACATGTGGAGGAACTGACTCCCATCAGACTTAATATCATCACTCTAAATCAAATCATAAGAAAGAATTCAGAGTTTAAAAGAAAGATGAGTGATTCGCAAGGATTCCTACATAGGCAAAGAAAGGAGTTAACAATTGTTTTCTTGAAAAAGAAATTTGATTCTACAAAGCAAAACATCACCTTCCATTTTTTTCCAGCATGTCAACCATGCATCAGAATCATGCAAAGTGTTTGAAAGATAAGGCAGAAATATCATTATTTAGCAATCTTCTGACAATAAATAGACAAGACATAAAAAAAAAGATATGGATTTGGTAAAGGACTTTGAGATCTCAGACTGAGCTCAAACTGAAGAGGAATACTCAATGGATGTTGAAATTATTTGGGTACTCCTGTTGGTGCTGGTTGCATGAAACCCTGAGATGCTCTCAAGCCTCCTGCAAGAGTTCTGCCCCCACTCAAAAGAGTTTGACCTATCTATATATAAAAGGCCAAGTGGATGGAGAATGTATTTTCTCCAGACCATGGCATGCATACAGCTTGTTACTATATATGTTACAAATAACACAAAAAAGACAACAAATTTAGGCCAAAGTTGAATGGAGGGAGGGAAGACTGACTTTCCTTCAAGAAATTAAAGGGATTCATGAATGACCCCAGACTTCTTCCAGAAAGTAGTCCCCCCAAATTGTTCAATATTTTGCTGCTGGTATTGCATGAATAAAAGAAGTAGGGGACAACATTCACTGAAGAATTTAAAATGGATCTCATACCAAGGACAGTGGAGGTGGGTGAGTGGAAGAAAAGGAGAAGTATTCATTAAGTGCTTAATATGTATCATACACTGTACTGTTTTACAAATATTATATTATTTGGTTATAATTGGTTTGAGTAGACTGCAACATTGAATGAATTAATTTCAATAAAACTGTTACTACAAAGAATAGGAGTAAAATATGTTATCAGAGAAATATATGATCGTAAGAGAAATTGACTGACTATGCAGTGATACTGAGGGCTGCCTGGTGAACACAGAAAGTTATCAAGACCATCAGCACATTCAGTAGACCCTCCTTAGTAGGCAAGCATGGGTTGAATTCAGCATTATTTAGAGAATAGTTCAATGACTGATAGCCCAAGTTCACTTCTGTGTTTGAAATCTCTGTGTATCAACTTCTGTGCCCATGTAGATCCTCCTAGAATCACATAAGCTCTTTGAGGGCAGGGATGTTTGTTATTTTCATTTGTTTCTATAGCACATAGTACAATACATTGTACAAGGTTTATGTTTAATAAATGTTCATTCAACTAAATTTATTTGAATACCTCTCTAAAACCTTTCAGTCCCTAGGGCTTTTGGATCTTTCCCAGTCCTGTGCATACCTCCTTTTGGTCCATCTTCTCAATATTCTTCCCAGATCCCTCATTGCTGTGAAATAGCCTACTTTCTCACCCCACTCTAGCCCCAACAATTGTGTTATCATGAGCAAATCCGGTTAACCATTGTTACTGAAAGGAATATGTTGATGTACTTCTCTATGACCATAGTCAACATCCTTGTAAATTTTCTGAACCCAGATGTCCTCAGTGACCGATACTCCCTGTATGTTTGATCCATTTATTAGAACATGAGTGTTTTGAGGACAAGAACATTTTTTTTTGCTCTTATATGTTTTCATCCTTTACTGCAATCAGCTTGCCACATTGTAAGTGCTTAATAAAAGTTTATTTTTTTATTTGTTCTTTTGAAATATAAGGCAATGTTTCCATATCAAAATGCTCTGAATTTCACCTCTCTTTTACAAACATAGTTCAATGGACATAAGCTATCAGATATTGAAATGTGTTTATTCTGGTCACTTGATTGGCTTGTTATTTCCATTTCAATCCAGAAATAATATCAGGATGCTTAAGTGCTAGACACTGTTAAATAGTGTGATAAATCCAATGGGATAAAACACTTATTCCTAAGGCCAATGATTCATAAAATATGCCACACTTTTTGTGGGCCTTGAGGCATTATAAATTTTGAGATAACCTGGCCTGATCATAGTAAATACAGATTGCTGTCCCATTTTATTTAATTATTTTTTTTCTATTGCATTCATTGGTACTGATGGTAATTTTTTTTAATTAGGCTAATGGTAACCTCTTCATAAATCTACGAATGCCATCATCCTAACATGTGCCATGTAGTCAGCATGAGTGAAATGCAGTCAGCAGAATAAATAAAAGGGCCTCACCATTGTCATTAAGGAAACCCAAATGGCCTATTTAGGGTCTCATTTTAAAAATCCAACTTCTAATGATTGCCAAATTATGCAAGTGGATCAAAAACCATCATTTTATCAATATTTACTTAATAGAAAAATATTTGCAAGCTGATCAAAGACATAAAAACCCAATTGGAAAGAAAAGAATTATTTTACTTTCTAAAAAAGAAAAGAAGGCCAGCATCAGATAAGGCAGCTGAATAGGGTGCTGGGGGAACCCATGTATTATAACAAGCCCTCCTGGAAACTCAGCCTACAAATTTCAAGCAAGGAGCTCTTTGCTATTTAGTACAAAAATCTATAAGAAAGTAGGCTCCCAATAGAAGCTGTCTGAGATCAGCTAGATGTAATGACAGCAGAGGCAAAGAAATCTGACACCTGAATCCTGGGGTCAGAAACAGCTCTTCCTCCTGAAGGGTGGCAATTTCGACTTGAAGCCAATGCAAGAACCTTGTATTTAATGTGAGAAAGGAATCGGGCAGCTTACAAATGACTCCTCTGATTGAGCTAGATTTTAGATTTAACTCTGAGGAATATGCAAGGATATTTGGACCTCATCCCACTCCATTCTGCCAGTCCTTTAATGGAAAAATTCATTTTATGCTTTCCATGTAAATGAAAGAACAAATATGAACCAGAAGCACATTATTTTTCCTTCAATTTTTTTTCTTAGAAAAATTTTGTTTACTTTTTCCCAATTATATGGGAACAATTTTAACATTTTTCCCCAAAATTCTGAGTTCTAATTTTTTCCCTCCTCCTTCCCCTCCCTCTAATTGAGAATGCAAGCAATTTGATATAGATTATATATGTGTAGTCATTTAAAATACATTTTCATGTAAGTCATTCTATGAAAGAAAACAGACCAAAATAAAACCCCAAGAAAAATAAGTAAAGAAAATGTTTCTTTGATTTGCATTCAGGCTCTGCCAGTTCTTTTTCTAGAGGTGGACATTATCTTTCATCACAAGCCTTACAGAATTGCTGAGAATAGCTAAGATCATGATGCAATCTTTCTGTTACTATATACAATGTTCTCCTGATTCTGTTCACATCACTTTTCATCAGTTCATTTAAGTTTTGCCAGCTTTTCTGAGAGCATCCTCCTCATCATTTCTTAAAGCACATAGCATTCTTTCACAATGTTATAAAGCAAGTTGTTCAGCTATTTCCCAATTGATGGATATTCCTTCAATTTTCTATTCTTTGCCACCATTAAAATAGCTTTTACACATAATTTTGTACATATATATCCTTTTCATTTATTTTTTCTCTTTTTTTGTTTTCTAACTTTTTGAGATGCAGATCTGGTTCTGGTAACACTTGATCAAAGTGTATGGATGGTTTTATAGTCCTTTGGGCATAGTTCCAAATTGCTCTACAGAATCAATATACAACTTAACCAGTAGTACATTAAGGTTTTAATTTTCCTACATCCCCTTCACCATTTGTCATTTTCCTTTTCTGTCATTTTAGTCAATCTGACAGGCGTGACGTAGTAACTCTGAGTTGTTTGAATTTACATTTCTTTCATAGAAAGTGATTTAGAGCATTTTAATATGAGTATAGATAGCTCTTATTGTTTTGTGTAAAAACTGCCTGTTCATATCCTTTGACATTTTATCAATTGAAGAAAAGCTCTTATGTCTATAAATTTGACTCAGTTCTCTATATGTTTGAAAAAATTAAGTCTTTATCAGAGAAACTCATTGCAAAAATTTTTTTCCCACAATAATGATTACCAACTATGTGTTTTCTTCCATCCTATTTTCCTCCTGTTTATCCTACCCTCTCTCCTTTTACCCTGTCTATTTTCCAAAGTGGCTTCTAATGTTTACCTCCCCCCAATTTCCCTCCCTTCTATAAGCTCCCTCCTTCTCTAGTTCCCTTTCCCTTCCTTCTTTCTTGTATGGTAACTTAAATTTCTACATTCAACTGAGTGTGTATATAATTTACTCTTTGAGTCAATTCTGAGGAGAGTAAGGTTCATTTGCTCCCCAAACCATTCCCCCATTTTATGATATTAGATAATTTATCCCATTCTACTTCTACCTTTTCCCTTCTTCCAATGCATTTTGCTTTCTCATTCTTTATTTTACTTTGTTTTTAGGTAACCATAAAATTGCATTCAATTCATGCCTCTATTTTCTGTCTGTGTATACTCCTTCTAACTGCCCTAATAATGGGAAGGTTTTTTTAGGAGTTATAAATAACATTTTATCATGTAGGAATATAAACAATTTAGCCTCATCAAATCCTTTTTAATTTTTCTTTCCTGTTTACCTTTTCACGCTTCTTTCCTATCTTGCATTTGAAGGTCAATTTTTCTATTCCACTCTACTCTTTTCATCTGGAATGCTTTTAAGGCCTTTCTTTCATTGAATGTCCCCCCTGAAAGATTATTTTCAGTTTTATCAGGTAAATGATTCTTTGTTGTAATCCTACCTCTCTGGTCTCTAGAATATTACAAGCCTTCCAGTCATTAAATCATGTATTATCCTGAGTGTGATGCAACAATATTGGAATTTTTCTTTCTTTTTGGCTGCTTGCAGTTTCTTTTTGATTTGGGAGACACAGAATTTCATTATAATATTCCTGGGAGTTTCATTCTGGGATATCTTGTGGGATTCCTGGATTTTTTCAATTTTTATTTTAAGCTCTAGTTTAAACTCGGCAGTTTTCCTTTATAATTTCTTGAAAAATGATGTCTAACCTCTTTTTTTGATCATGACTTTCAATTATCTCTCCTGGATCTATTTTCCAGGTTAGTTGTTTTTTTTTCCCATTGAGATATTTTACTTTTCTTCTATTTTTTTCATTATTTTGATTTTGTTTAATTGTTTCTTGATATTTTATAAAGTTGCTAGCTTCTACTTTATCAATTCTAGCTTTTAAGTGTTTTCTACAACTAACCTTTGTACCTACTTTTCCATTTAACCAATTCAATTTTTGAAGGAGGTCTTCTCTTCAGTGAATCTTTATATGTCTCTTTTCCATTTGGGCAATTTTTTTCAAAGCATTCTTCATTAAATTTTTGTTCCCTTTTTACCATTTGACCTACTATGTTTGTTTGTTTTTTAAGGGTTATTTTCTTCACAATTTTTTGAGTCTTCTTTACCAAACTATCGAACTTTTCCCCATGATTTCCTTGCATCACTTTCATTTCTCTTCCCAATTTTTTTCTCTTCCCAATTCCCTCTACCTCTCCTACTCAATTTTTAAAATCTTTTTTTTTACTATTTCAATGACCTAAAATCAATTCATATTTTCCTTTGAGGCTTTGGATGCAAGAATTTTTATGTTACTATTTTCCACGTGAATCACCATAATAACTTTCTATGACCAGAATTTTTTCTATTTGATTATTTTCCATCTTTTTTCCTTAACTTTTAACTCTATGCTAAAGTGGAGCTCTGTTTTCCAAGTGGAGGGAGCACTATTTGAATTTTCAGAGATTTTTGTGAAAGTATTTTCAGAAATAATTCTGAAGATCTGTAAGCTTTTGTTTCTCCCAAGTCCTTATGATCTATGGAAAGGTATGTTTACTAGTAAGTCTCCTACATCGTGCATTGATGTGCACAAGCACTCTTTTCAACCCTGGAATCCAGGATCCCTACTTCTCTGTGCTTCAAGCTCAGCTGTGCTAGTGCTCCTACTTGCACTGTGACTAAGAACCAGGACTGTGACCCAGAACCAAGTATAGGCAATACAACAGAGTTCTGACCCTTGTGTCAACAAAGGGATCCCTGTAAATCTTCTGGATCATTGTCCGATTCTCCTACCATCTGTGGGCTGAGAGGTCTGGAAACTTCCACTGCTATTACTGATGCAGTTTCCCCAAAGTTTCTCCATGGTTTACTGGGTCCCAGTCTGGGTCTGCTGATGCAGCCTTCTCTGGACTGCTCTCCTCTCTCACCCGGGTACAACAGACCTTTCCTGCTGCTCTTCTAAGTTGTCTTGGGATGGAAAATGATTTCACTGAAGGGACTTAAGGGAGACCTCAGGCAAAATAGTCAAGGTGGGAGATGAGGGTCTGCACCATGGAGGATCCATGTCATAAGAGAGAAGGAGGAATATTTGCAAGATATTGCACAGTTATAATTAATCAGCCTTGGCAATGAATTGTGGGTAGTGAGAGTAAGGAGTCCAGGATTTCTATTAGGCTGTGAGTTTAAGGGACTGGGAGGATGGGATTAGCTAAGGAAGACAGGAGGGTGGAGTGGGCAAAAAAAAAATGAGTTTTGTTTGGGGCATAATGAGTTTAAAATGTTCACTGGATATCCAGATTGAGATGTCTGAAAAGTAGAGATATAATATTGAAAATCAGCAGAGAGTTTGGGCCACAATAGATAAGTTCTAGAGTGTTCAGCCTAGAGATGATAATCCATGGGAGTTTGTGAGATCATCCAAAAGTGAAGAAGTATAGAGGAAAAAGGGAAGGCCTAGGAAAAACCCCAAGGAACACGTACAGCCAGAACAAAGACATGAGGATGTGATGTAGAGGAAGATTTTTAAAAGAGAAAGAGGAGCAATTGGAAGAGGAAGCAGTGTTCCCCCAGAACCAAGAGAGAAGAAAATATTGGAGAGTGAGCAATAGTGTCAAAGGCCAGAGAGAGATCAAAGCGAATAAGGATTGAGAAAAGGTCACTGGCAACTAAGAGGCTATTGAGAACTTTGGAGAGAAAAGTTTCAGGGGAATACTAAGATCACAAGCTGGACTATAAGGGGTAAGAAGCGAATGAGAGGAGAGAAGGTTGAGGGACGTATCACAGATCACCTTTTTGAGGAATTTAACTACAAAAGGCAGGAGAGACCTAGGGCCATAGTCAGGATGAAAGCATTAAATGAAAGGTTTCTTAGGAGAGTGAAACAAGGGCATGTTTGGAGGTAGCAGGGAAAGACTCACTGGACAGAGAGAGATGAAAAATAAGTGATGGGGAGATGTCAGAGGTACGGAAATGGGAGATGGGTGGTACTGGGAAACTGCTAGGAAGTTGAGTTTATCTCAGTTGTAGAATTTGTAAAGAACACTCAGAGAGGACAAAAAATGAAGAGAGAAGTTGCAGACATATTGTGAAGTTTGTATTTAATCATAAAGGGAATAAGGAGCCACTGGAGTTTACTGTGAAGGGAGATGAGGTTATCCCACCTGTGCTTTGGGAAACTTGTTTTGGTAGCTATCTACCAAATGGAATGGGAGAGAGGAAAGATTTCTAATATAGAGGAGTTCTAAGATTTATTCACTTTTAGACTCTAAGCTATTTAATCATTTAAAATGATTGAAATAAACTAGTTTAATAAACTAAAATAGCTTAAAACTCTGAGACATCACATATTTGCAAGAATTCCCCTCCCCCAGCTTCAGTAATCCCTAGGCTACTAATTCGCTTGAATCAAATGTCTTGTCCATGTGTGCCCAATCTGCCACTCTGCTCCCATGCCCAGAAGTGCGTCAGTGTTTACACAGGGCCAAGGCTGCTAGGGAAGAGACAATTGACCTTTGAGAGCCCTCTACCCCTCCCTCTTGTTCAGAGTCATTTGCTTTGAAGTTCGTCAGCTAAGAGAGGGTTTCCAGGGTGAGACTCGGTGACTCACCAGCCACAAGGGAGCTTGAGGCAGAGGCCAAGGCCACCACATGGCACCTGGCCAGGTGGGGGCCAAGATTCTTCTCTGGAGAAAACAGTTTGATGACAAAGGGCTGGAAAGGGCACAGCAGAGTGAGTTCTTATTTGGTGGCAAGTCTGGATAGTCAATGGGGGTCTGGGGTTGAAGTTTGTGAGTCAGTGATAACCAGAGGATGGGCTAGTCACCCCCAGCATGGTTTCTGAAACCAATGGGCATCCTAAAAGATGCAAAGCACAAATGCTGCCCAGATGATTAAGTTTCTGAACTTGGGGTACAGAAATTTCCAAACTCGTTTGTTCCTTATGAACATAATCTTTGATTCCAATCTGGCCATTTATGAAGTAGAGAGGAGTGATCTTGAGTCAAATAACAAAAGCCAGTATGGCCATTAGAGCTGCCTCCATCTACCCACTCACCTCCCTCCTCACCTCCCCCTGCCACATACACACACACACACACACACACACACACACACACACCTGCCTTATAGGAAAAGGGTTTGGACTAGGATCTTAATCTGCATAAAATGACATTATTTTCCTTTCGAATATTGTGTATTTTATTTTATTTATGCACAAACAATATTCTGAAAAAGGTCCATGAATTTCACTACTCCCAGACATGTACATGACACATTCACAAAAGCTTAAGAAAAACCTCTAGATGATTGCTAAGGCTCCTTCTACTTTGACCTTCTATAATTCTCTTGTATTCTCTAAACCAGCTCTCACTATTGTCCCCCTTACCCAATCTCTGCACCAATGGTCGCCTTGTCCCATTTCCCTTAGCCTGACACCTTACCTCCAGTCTTTGAAGGCCAACTCAGGTCTCTCTTTCTCCTTGATACTTTTGCAAATGTCCCCTGTCAAAAAATCTCCTCCAGAGATGCACTGGGAAATTGATGCAGAAAGGAAATATAAACATAAGAGAAAATTAAAGATCACCTGAAATTATTTAAGTAGTTTAAGGAATTCTATGCATTGAAGTAGCAATGACATTGAATTATTATTTACTAATAGAAGTCATCATTTTCCTGTATAATGGGAAATCATTGATCCCTTTATCCAGAGTTGAGCAAACCATAATGAGAAAAGGGGAACCAATCTCTTTATGTATGCATAATGATGAATGACAGAAGATATTCCCTTTCCTAAATCTGAAGCTGAGGATTGGAGGAAGAAGTGAAATAGGAAGACCGAGAGGACTTTTATTGATGGTTGTTTGGTTGATCCCCCAAGGACAACAGGAAATACCTTACCTGGTCATTTTTAAACATTTCATCATACACAAGCTTTTGGGAAATCTTAAGGGAATAAAGCCATTGAGAGTAAAATGAAATATTAATGAATTTAGAAACTGTATAATTGCATGATGGATAACTCATAATAGTCATGAATATATCCTGAATCTCAGAAGTAGAAGCACCTATTTTAACTTGTAGTTACAAATCCCTTTTTAATACTACAGTGAAAATGACAATCCACTCTTTTCTTAAGTTTGCATGACGGTAGCTCATTTGGCTTTGGAAAAGCTATAAGTGGGAAGATGCTTGTCTTAATGTCAAGTTGAAATCTACTTGTGTTCAGCTTATACCCAAGATTCCTAGTTCTTTCCTCTAGATTCAGGTTGGTTAAATTGGGGTTTATGGTATGGGGAGAGATTTAAATAGGATCCTAAACTTGGATGGGAAGAAAGAACATTTTTAATTCAATATGATTGGTTTCCTTTGTTATCTTCTCTGTTTAAAAACTTGATTCAGAGAAAGCACTGATAGTCTTCATTAATCTTCCAAAAGCATCCATGGTAACAAAAGTAGTAATAATCACCAGCATTTATACTACATTTTAAGTGCGCAAAATGCTATATAAATATTATCTATTTTATTCTCATAGCTACCTGGGGAGATAGGCACTATTATATCCATTTTACAGATGAGAAAACTGAGGCAGAGGCTAAATGGCTTGCCCAGAATTATATAGCTAGTATGTCTGAGGCTAAATTTGAACTCAAGTTTTCGTTCCAAGTAGAATTCTAAACCTCTAAGGATACCTGCTGCCTCATGTCATACACAAAGAACATGAAGAATCCCTGGTTTTAAGAACCAAGCAAACTCACTGAGTTCACAAAATCACCCAAACTTTAGAGCTGGAGATAACCTGGAGGTGATCATCCAGCCCAGTCAATGCTTGAAACAAGACATGTTTCTCAACCATCCCCAGGAAGTGAGCAGCCTGCCTTCCACGAAGACCCCTGTGAAGGGAAATGGCTTTACTACCCGCCAAGGCTCCATCTTCTGCTTATTGAATAGAGCTCTGATTACAAACAAGCTTTTACAAAAGCAAAGTCTCTCTCTAACTTTGATCCATTCATTGCTCTTACTTCTTCTCTCAAGTCTTATGTTATGGATCTGAGAGAAATCAAGTCAGGCTTAAAGAGAACCAGGAGAAAATTAAGAAGTAGGAGAAATTATTGTGGGAAAATTCAACATGGGGGACAAGAATTTAGCAATTGACACACCATCAAAGAACTGAAATAGGAATGAAGTACCTGATTAAAGGCCATCTTAGGGAAATAGCACATGATCTCCCCTCTCTGTAATAAGAAAAGCTGCTACTCTAGATTAGGATAAACCTAAGAAGAAAATAAGAAAAAAAAAATTTAAATAGAGAGGAAGAAGGAATCAGGTTTAATTATTTAGTGATTCTCTCCAGAAAACAATGGACGTCAATATAGCTCCCTTCTCCACATCTAGTATCCAAAATATGGCTGAATGTCCACAATATTGAGACTGTGCATTATGCCTACCAGAGAAGGGTTCCTGCCTACGTCTAGGTGAGTGAACTACAAGGCCCCTCAGTTTTCTCTGCACTGTGAGATTCTGTGTTTCTTAGAAGGGAAAGATTATAAAGATCTCCCTTTTTTCATTTTTAAAATTTAAAGATAAGTATTCAAAAAGTTCTCTGAGAAGAAGAATGAGACATAATGAAGGGAGTTTAGAACGTCATAGTAAATTAGCCGACAAATGCACCAAAGGAAACTTTATTCAGAAAAAAGAAAATGTTCATAAATTCTCAGAAGTGGAAGAGTATTGAGAATTTATCTCCTGCAAATGCTTCTGGGATTCACACAGCTGATCTGTCCACACCCACCAAAGCCCTCACCTTTTCCAAAGACAAGGCCCATTTTACTTATCGTCCTGCTGGATCTGGGGAAAGCATCTGACCCTGTGGACAGCATCACTGACCTGTGTATTTTGTCTTCTGGGGGCTTTTAGGATGCTTTGTTTCTTGGTTCTCCTCTGGCCTGGCTGCCCACTCCTCAGGCTTCTTGCTGAATCATGTCCATATTATGCTCCCCACCCACAAATGTATCCTGACGGTCTGTCCTATACCATTTCCTCTTCATTGATGATCTTATCAGTTCCCATGATTTCAAGTATCATCTATATTCAGATAACTCTTAAATCTATAGCTATCTCTATAGCTATACATATGTGATATATATGGATGTGTGTGTATGTGTAAAACCAAAATCTGTCTTCCCTCCAAAACTCACCCTTTTCACAAATCTCTTTATTCCTGTTGATGGCATCACTATACTCCCAGTCACCCAGACTTCATATCACCCTCAACTTTTTATTCATTCTCACCCCATATTTCCAGTTAGTTGCTAAATCTTTTCATGTCATCCCTGGTAAATGTCTCCCTCATTTGTCCCTTTTCTCCAAGTCACCCCTCGCTGGGTACCTCATCACCTCATGTCTAGATTATTCTGAGAGCTTTGACACAGGGTCTCTCCCCATTCTGGTTCTTCCTCCATTAGCTCCCTAATATGTAGGTACTCCCCATCTCTATCAATAGTCCAGTGCCTCTTCAGCATTGAATCCCAAATGCTGTTTGGCCTTCAAGATCGGCCCCATCCTTCTTTCTTCTCTTTTCCCAGTCTCCCTATTCATGTAGCTAGTGTACAGTTTTTCCGCCCTCCTCTCACTTGTGCATGGCACCTCAATTCCCAGCGCCAGGTGTTTGCACATGCCATGCATTGAACGCCTCCCTTCTCCCTGCCACCATTCAGAATCCATAGTCACAGCTGAGACTTAAATCTTATACATGATTCCTTTCCTCACCACCATCAGCTTGCCTGCTTTTTACCTATTTTACATGTTGTATGTTGTCTTCCCTGATCCCCCCCAAAAAAAGCTCCCTGAGGAAAGTAATTATTTCACCTTTTATCTTGTATCTCTAGTGCCTAGTAGAGTGACTGGTAGTAGGTGCTCAAGAAATACCTGTTGATACATTGATTACTTTATATATATGTATATATAAAATAAAATATGACATATTTTATAATATAAATATTATTTTATGAGAAAATAAATGCTATAATTTCTCAGTTGTTTTCAGTCATATGTGACCCTTCATGACTCTATTTCATGTTTTCTTAGCAGAGATACTTTTCATTCCTTTTCTAGCTCATTTTACAAATAAGGCAACTGAGACACCCAGAGTTCAGTGACTTACCTGGGGTTACACAGTTAATAAGTGTCTGAGGCAGGATTAAAATCGAAGCCTTCTTGACTCCAGCTCTGATTGCACATGACCATATATTTCAGCCTTCACTTATTTCTATTCCAATCATTTTGTGTGGCTATAAGGCCTGGTTGCTCCTTAATGTCCTCAGACATTTAGCACAAGTTGTTGGGATTTTGCACAGACCTTCTCTTCCTGACTCTCTTTCTCCTATTTTGAGGGTGGTGACTTGTGGTGGACATTCATAATGATGCTCCTGATTTTTGTGGATTTCTGCTTCTTTGGCTTAAGAAGCGAAGGTGGGATTTGAGCCGTGTGTGCTGAGGCTAGGGTTAGTCGTCACTGAATCGGGCCTCCCGTGGGATCTTGGATGTGGGGGAACCAAAGAGATTAGACTAGGTGAAATGGGTGGCAGAGGCCAGATTACTGCAGACCCCAGACTTGAATGACCAGGGGCAGGTTCTGCACATGCAGTGTGCCCCCTTCCTGAGACCCCCGAGCCCACACCAAGGGCCAGCAATTTGTGGTCAGAAAGCAGGACTTATTTGGCATCCCAAAGCACTCGCCCCCCGTTGCAGGTTACTTAAGAAAATTCACCTCACCATAATCCCTGCAAGTCACCCCCTTAAGCAGCCCAGTTCTGCTGACACTGTCAGAAGGAGGGTGTTGTCACGTGTGTCACAGCTTGACAACACTCCCAGTGGGTCCCCTGCAGGAGGTGGACTTCTGGGGTTTCACAGTCTGAATCAGCGCTGACAGCACAGCACCTAATTGTGAAGGAAGCCTCAGCGGGAGAGTTTGGGGCTGAGAAGAAGTAACACAAGGGATGGTGGCGTGATAGGCGCCATGGGAGATATAGCACAAAACCCACAAAAACCGGCCCCCATGTAGATCCCATCTAAAGGTTTGGAAATCCTAAGCCTTGCAAGGACAATCCAAGGTGCTCAGAACAAGCATTACCTTCTCACCCCCCTTTACATCAGAGCCTTGAAAGAACATGTCCCTGGAACCACCTTCAGCTCTGGCAGTAAAGATTTTGCTTCATCTCGCCCACAGACACCTTCTAGCACCCCTCAACGTACCATCCTCCCCTTCTAGAATACAAGCTTCCAGGGCACCTACTGTCTCACTTGTCTGCATTGGAATCCCCCACGCTCAACTGGGTGGTTGTTGTGGTTGTTCTGGTGGTTGTAGCTGCTGTTGCTGTTCAGTTGTTTTGATTGACTCTTTGTTGCCACATTTGGGATTTTCTTGACAAAGATACTGGAATGATTTGTCATTTCCTTCTCCAGCTCCTTTTACAAATGAGAGAACTGAGGCAAATAATGTTAAGTGACTTCTTCAGGTCATACAACTAGTAAGTGTCTGAAACCAGATTTGCACTTGGGAAGATGTGCTTAATCAACTCTTTATCCACAGATGAGATGAGGACATTGAATATCACAGAGATCTAAAATCTTTAACAGGTCTCAGTTTGACTGGGGCAATGCCCTCTCAGTGATTAAGGCTAACTAAGAAATGAGGCAGAGAATGGCCTCTTTTATATATTATTAATATATAACATAAATTATATATACATATGTGTATATATATATATGAATAGATACATATATACGTGTGTGTGTGTGTGTGTGTGAAGGGAAAACCCTCAGAGTTTCTGATCAAAACAAGAACAATTGGAACTTTTGCTTAAAAAGGCCAAGGTCTCCCACTGCATCCAGGACCACCTCCAGTCATTCCGATCTATATATTGCTAGTGGATCCAGATGGTCTGGAAGATGAGGTGAGACTAGTAACTTTACACACCGCTCCCTCACTTAAATCCAATTTTCATGTCTTGACATCACTTCCCTAATGCCATAGTTCTCTTAAAAAATGCAAGACAAACAGCAACAGTAACTGAAGGACTAGAGAACTTTTGAAAGAGGAGATGTGTGGATTCGGTTACTAGAGACATATTTGTGAACTGAGCCCCCCCCCCATCTCCTCGAGCCTTTAGGTTCTGTTTCTGTTTGCATCTACACATATTACTAGAACTTGCTGACAAAGAAAACCATGGGCCTCTGGGAATTGAATGGTACAATACTTAGTTTGGGAAATGAATTGGACAATACTTAGCCAAATTAGTTCTGTGAGAGGAGACAGTCTGTTGAGTGGATTTGATTCAGGGTCTCTCCAGTCTCCCCAAGGTTTGTAACTCATTGACAAGATATTATAGAGCCTCTCATCTTCCATGAGGATACAGGGGAAGACGGTCCCTATATTCACAGAAAATCCCACATAATATATCCATTCACAGATTTTCCTTTCCCCAGTAAAAAGAAAAAAAATCCTTAATCTGCCTAAATTTAGAGGAAGACTCTCTCCTTCATGTGAAGAAAGATCCCTAGACTTAGAGTCACAACATCTGAGTTCAAGTCTTTAAAAGCTTTTCTAGGTGTTGATGAATGTCACTTCTCACCTTTGGGCCTCAGCTTATCTTCCTTGTCAAATATGGGGGTTCGACTTGATAGTTTCAAAATCCTTGGGAGTTCAAAGACCCCAGTTTTTGGGATAAAAACTCACTATTTGACAAAAACTGCTGGGATAATTGGAAACTAGTCTGGAAGAAATTAGGCATTGACCCACACCTAACACCATATACCAAGATAAGGTCAAAATGGATTCATGATCTAGGCATAAAGAATGATATTATAAACAAATTAGAACAATGTAGGATGGTTTACCTCTCAGACCTGTGGAGGGGGAAGGAATTTGTGACCAAAGAAGAACTAGAGGTCATCATTAATCACAAAATAGATAAGTTTGACTATATCAAGTTAAAAAGTTTTTGTACAAACAAAATGAATGCAGACAAGATTAGAAGGGTAGCAGTAAACTGGGAAAATATTTTTACATCTAAAGGTTCTGATAAAGGCCTCATTTCTAAAATATATAGAGAATTGACTCAAATATATAAGAATTCAAGCCATTCTCCAATTGACAAATGGTCAAAAGATATGAACAGACAATTTTCAGAGGAAGAAATTGAAACTATTTCCGGTCACATGAAAAGGTGCTCCAAGTCACTATTGATCAGAGAAATGCAAATTAAGACAACTCTGAGATACCACTACACACCTGTCAGATTGGCTAAAATGACAGGAAACGATAATGATAACTGTTGGAGGGGATGTGGGAAAACTGGGACACTGATACATTGTTGGTGGAACTATGAACGGATCCAACCATTCTGGAGAGCAATTTGGAGCTATGCTCAAAAAGTTATCAAACAGTGCATACCCTTTTACCCAGCAGTGTTTCTACTGGGCCTATATCCCAAAGAGATTTTAAAGGAGGGAAAGGGCCCCACATGTGCAAAAATGTTTGTGGCAGCCCTTTTTGTAGTGGCAAGAAACTGGAAATTGAAAGGATGCCCATCAATTGGAGAATGGCTGAATAAATTATGGTATATGAATGTTATGGAATATTATTGTTCTGTAAGAAATGACCAACAGGAGGATTTCAGAGAGGATTGGAGAGACTTGCATGAACTGATGCTGAGTGAAATCAGCAGAACCAGGAGAACATTATACACAGCAACAAGACTATACGATGATCAATTTTGATGGACATGGTTCTCTTCAACAATGATGTGATTCAAACCAGTTGTGCTGCGATGAAGATAGTCATATACATCCAGAGAGAGGCCTGTGGGAACTGAAGGTGAACCACCACACAGCATTTTAACGCTTTCTGTGAATATTTCCATGCATTTTGTTTTCCTTCTTAGGTTGTTTTTTTTCTTCTTCTCTTTCTAGATCTGATGTTTCTTGTGCAGTAAGATAACTGTATAGATATGTATACATGTATTGTATTTGTCATATAATTTATCCTATCTAGCATGTATTAGATTACCTGTCATCTAGGGGTGGGGGGGTGGGGGGAAGGAAAGGAAAAGCTTGGGAAAAAAAAGTTTTGTGCAAAGGTCAATGTTGAAAGGTCACTCATGTTTTGTAAATAAAAAGCTTCATTAAAAAAAAAAATCAAAATCCTTGGGAGTTTCAGCAGTCATTCAGCTGACTACCAAAAATATCTGTCTCCCCTGTAGTTCCCTTCTTTCAGAACATCTTCTTCGTTCTCTCTATTGAGAACCCAGAGACTCTAGAAATGGACTTCAAAATCAAGAAAGTATCTCTGGACTTCTTAAGGTAGCCCTGCAATTAGATCCTGTTTCTCATAGATGGAATTGGCAGGGAATATTAATCAAAAGATGGACATTATTGTCCAGTGAAAGAGACACCAGAATTGGAGTGTCAAAGCCATTTACTGCTTTGTGACCTTGGGCAAAGGACGCCATTCCTCCAGGCCTCAACTTCCACCTTTAAAAAGTAAGGGTATTGGGTTCATTGATCATTCAGGTTTGTTCCTACTCCACCTCCTTAGCCCCTATAAGACAAAAAACATTTTTAGGAAATTTTCAAAGGTACAGTAGGTACATTGACCATGATTTGCCCTATCATGATCAACTTTACCCCATGGAGACGTGCATGCACCTGAGGTGAGAGTATTTTCAGAGATGGATGACATTATATTTGGAAGAGAGGGTCAGAGTACACTGGCTCATCTAGGAACAGGACAGTGACATGAAGGGCTCTGTTCAACAAAGATTGGGAAGTCTCCACAGCACCAATTGAAAACAGACCTTCTTCCAACACATAAATTGGATCCCCCAAGTGCTTTTGGAATTACTTTAATTGCATTTCATATTCTGTGGTTATCCATTACATAGACATAGGAAGCTTGTGAGTTTATTATTATTTGAGATGTTCCATCCAGCCGGCCATTTTACTTAGGTTTGGAGTCATCACAATGTCTGGGACTGATGGAACATTTTGGTTTGTTTGCTTTCCTTCATTGTTTTAAACTTTGAAACTTTTAACTTTGGTTTAGCATTGGGAACTGAATAACACTATTATCTTGCAGCAATGGATCCAAATCCAAATCTAGTTGAGGGTGTGAAATCTTTGTATTTTGCTCTAGATGATAATCTCTTCACTCATATACATGCCATATGATTGTCTCACCAAACAGATACAATTGTTCAAATTGAATGACACAAACAAAAATGGTATCAGTAACCAAAAGAACCTGTGCTGCTTCTTTCTTTTGGCAATTAATGGCAGCTGAAAATCAGACTAATTTAGCAGCATATACACTGAGAAATATATTATATGTGTGTATGTGCATATGTATATATACATATATATACATATTTACTTGTATGTATGCATATATATATATGTGGAGAGAGAGAATATGTAAGTATATGAATAGGGGAGAAGTATCTGTACTTTGAAGTCAGAATGAACTGAGTTTAAGTACTCCCCTGATACATACTGACTATGAGAATATATATAGTCACATAATCCCTTTAAGATCAGAATGTGTAGAGAAAATACTGATAGGTATTGGAACTTATAAAAGCATACATATAGTAGATAGAAGAGAGGAAGAAAAAGAAAAGGATATAGAGAAAGAGACAGAAAGAGAAACAGAGACAGAAACTTGCCTATATATTTTTTAAACTGAATTCACTCTCCATCTTTCTTTTTATGAAATGATATTAGTCTTTATTTTCTATCTATCATCCTTTGCAAAATTCTCATCTAAGCAACATCATCCCAAAAGCATCCAAGCATGTAAAAGGAAAGTGGGATACAAAAAAAAAGAAAAAATGGAAAAGATTTGTGAAAAATTTCACCAAACTGGTTCCCACATCAAAAAACATGGAGCTATCACACTAATACTATAACAACACAAACCCTGAGGTTTTGGAAAGTGGAAATAATACTAAAGAGAACAATGATAGGGAAAAGTAAAGGAATAGAATGAAGTTATCCAAAGGAGTGCTGGAGGCAATACAATTGGGAAGCTAAGAAGGGATTAATTTACAAAGTGGACTAAAAGTGGAAAAGATACTAAGCATGGAAAAAAAATCTTCAGTTTCAGTCTGTATAATGAGAGAGAAAGAGAGGAAAGGAGAGGAGAGGAGTCATTTTATTCTAAATTACTTTATTCAACAAATATGACAGGAACATTCATTCTGGTGAGGTAAGATATGTCCATTATCCAAACTGGTGTCCTTTGATCAAATAGCATCAAACTACCTGACCCAGATAACTATGTTTCCATGAGCAACAACACTTTACTGGTCTGACTATAATTAATGGAGCTCAAAGTTGGTACTGGTAATTTTTCCTCCTGAAAACCAATATGTCTTGAAACATGAGGAAGGGAGGTAGGTCAGTGGAGAGATGGCTGACCTTGGACTCAAGAAAATTCAAGTTCAATTCCAGACCTTGACATTTATTAGCTATGTGACCCTGATTAAGTCACTTAAGTTCTTTCAGACTTGTTTTCTTCAACTGTAAAATAGGAATAGTAATGACATCTCTTTCACATGGATGCTGATTGGCTCAAATGAAATAATTTATAAAGTGCTTTGCACACCTTAAAGCATTATATAAATGTGAGCGATTATGAAACTTTATCTTTTTGCTTTCTGAAAGTGAATCACTTCTTTATCTCCTCTACCAAAGTGGTGATGATGAGAATAAAGTTTATAGTGGGATCTGCCCCCATGTTTCCTAGAATATTCCAACTAAAAGCTTTTCTCTTTGGTGTGTTTATGTTGAGACTGCTTCCTTAGTAGAATGGACTGTTTTAGAGAGTTCAGGCCATGCCTTTGCCATTATTTTAAAATGGTATTGCTTATTCTTTAAATGATGAGTCTCTTGCCCCATCAAAGGCTCCATTGTCTGCCTGGGATCCTCAGTGAAGGTGCTTTTAGCACCTGATAAATTAGTAATGGAACACAGTTGGTCAGCTTTGAGGCTTTGGGGCCATTATTAAATTGTGGTTTAGTCCTGAAATGTGTAGGCTGCAGCTACTTCAGTGACAGGTAGGCTGGTAGAGAATTGGTCAATAGATTCATTTAATGGGGAAAGGCCTTGAGCGCTAGTCTGAAGCTCAGAGAGGGGAAGGGGCTTATCCATTGACTATTGGTTAGAGCCATGACTATATCACTAACTCAGGACTCCTGAGAAAGTCTACATCATACTACCTCTTGAAAATGATAGGAAAAATTAGCTGAGATTCAAGAAACAAATTGGAGAGGCCAAAAGATCTTGAGAACTGTGGCCCTCTGCCTTCTATGACAATCTGATTAATATCAAAATTCATGTTTATGAAGCCATAGTCTTGCTTGGTTATTGTCTATTTTGGTTTCCATAGGACTTGATATTTTTCAAAGTAAACTTTGCCCATTATATCTATTAATTATCAAGCAACCTGGTGAGATTGGAGTTGACTGCATTAAACTAATGAAGAAATGAGAGAAAGGAAGACAGCTGATCAAGGTCAAACAGTGATTTAGTTAATGGTGGTATAAGGAAAAGAATCCATGTCTCCTGGCAGAAACAAAATTATTTCTTCAAACCACACCATGTCACTTCTACATAAAATCTTAAATAGGATAGAAAAGTATAGTTTAATACAGCAACGTACTTGCCCTGACTCTTGAGATTCACATTAGCTTTATAGCCTAAAAGATCTTTCCAATCATGCACTTCAGTATGGCAAGAATTGGAGAATCCCCTTGTGGGGGAATCTACTCACTGAGGCAAAACATAACCCTCCCTCAGAAGTAACAGTGATCCAGATTATTCCCCCATAGCCAGGTTTCCAAAGAGTGAGAAGTCTCTTTGCAGACAGAAGGCAACCCAGTGCCCAACTCCAAAACTCTCCAGTTACACAGCATGTTGCTATGAGGTTAACTCTGGCTCTGGAGGCCAATAAATTGGGTCTAGATCTCTACTACACAATTTACCATTCATGTGATCTTTGAGCAAGTATATTATTTCCTTAAACCCCAGGTTCACCATATGCAAAATAAGTGTGTTATGCTAGATTATTGGCTCTCAAAATGTGGTCCAGAAATACCTGTGATCCTTTCAGGATTCTTATAAGGTTCAAACTATTTTTATAATAACATTAATATGTTAAAATGTCTAATATCATAAATATAAATAGATAATACCAACATAAACTAAAGCTCTTGGGGGTCCTCCATATTTTTTAAGAATGCAAAGTGTTCCTAAGACCCAAAAATTTGAGAACCACTGATTTAGATTTTTTTTGTAGGATCTCCTCAACTTCTAAATCTGGGTTTTTGACCTCCCAGGGTTTGAGGTCAGATTACACACTTTTTGAGAACTCAATTTTATTTCTCTGTAATTGTGAAGTTTTTCCATAAACATTTATTCCCTATGTAAACCTCTGTTTCATTCAATTTTAGGTGTATGTGAATTTAAATCATGAGTTAAATATTTTTTCTGAAGTAAAATAAAAAAATAAAGAATAACATCCAGATAACCCCATACTGAAAGATCAATGAATTGTGCCTAACTAAATGGCTCTAAATGAATGAACTGTTATTCTGAGCTGGCTCTTCTCAGTCTTGTATTTTACAAACCTGACCTATCAAGCTCCCAGACTGTCAGCACATGAGGCTGCATTTTGTCAAGATGGATGGGATTCTTGCTGCTAGGGTAGAGTGAAGTCCAACAACTTTGTGGGTCCTGAAAGAATGTTGCTTTGTGTTGCGATGATGGACACCAGGAGGCAATGGATAGAGGTGCTTTATCATCCCTCATTCCTACCCAGAGGCCCACCCAAGTGACTCTCAAAATGGCCTTGGGATCTTCCTAGGACTTTCTAGAGGCCCTGCCTTCATAAAGGCTGTTTAATCTGCCAATATTCAATTTGCATTTGAAGGTTACTTCCTGGCCATAAGCTCTAAATAACCCAACTCTGACTGTTCTAAGTGGCATTTTCAGCATGGCTGTTTATGGGATGCAAAATGATACAACTGAAGTAGATCTAATTTTAATTAATGGAGTTTCAAAAGAGGGCTGGACAGCTCCTGCACAGATTAACAAAGTGATGGAATTAAGGTAAAGACAATGCTGAATCCTCTTCATTTACAGTTCTCTCACTGTCTCAAATTGCCTTTTTTGAAACATAAAAGAAACCAATGAGAGCATTTAAAGGCAATAGCAGCAGTAGCTCCCCCAGGGTTTTCCATTACTATGCAGAGCTGTGCCTGAGCTTTGGGAGCTGGGCTCTGCCTTCCCTCTCTCATGCATGTGGACAGCTATTTAGATGCAGGACTCAATCCCACAATTCTTATTCTGTCTGACACTCTATTGTTTCCTGTTTGTCTGCTTGCTTGTTTTGACTCATTGGATCCTTAGTCACCAAAAGCTGCTGCCCAAGAGACGAAGGGGAGCACCTTTCTTTCTACAATCCATCAAATATCAAGCTCTTTGGAATTTTTGGAGAAAAAAGAAAGACACGATCAGAGTCGTAGATTGAGAATTGGAAGGTTCCTCGGACATCATGGAACTCAATTTGGTCATTTCATAGTTAAGAAAACTAAGACTAAGAATCCTTGCCCAGGATCATACAACTAATAATTGGCATAGTCAGGCTTCAAATACAGATGTGCTCTCTTCAAATATGGGGCATTTTTCTATAAATAATATTGTGTGTATGATATCTGCAGAGTTAGAAACATATCTTTTTTTTTTTTTTTTTTTTTTTTTTGCTTTTTGCTGAGGCAATTGGGGTTAAATGACTTGCCCAGGGTCACACAGCTAGGAAGTGTCTGAGACCAGATTTGAACTCAGGTCCTCCTGACTTCAGGGCTGGTGCTCTAACCACTGCGCCACCTAGCTGCCCCTAGAAACATATCTGTACCTATGTAACGATTGAGACTAGAGCAGCGATCTCTTTTGTGTAAGGAACTCCTGGGTAAGGAAACTCATTATCCCAATGCCAGTTGGTATTTTTTTTTCCATAACCTACACACTTGGAGAGATTCATAGAGTTTGCCCAAGATCTTGTAGCTAATTTCTCTCAATGATGGGACTTGGATATCTATTTAACTATGTATGTCTAATTATGTGTGTTCATTTACATAAATATGAACATCTACATCGTGTGTGTGTGTGTGTGTGTGTGTGTGTAATAGAAAGAAACAGAGAAGAGATAATGAAAGAAAGATCTCAAACACTTTAAATGGATCTTTTCTAGTGAAATTCTGGGATATTGTGGTCAAGCAAAGCAAAGTATGAGATTGGCAGTGATTGGCTCTGGTGGGAATTATTGGAGGCTTCATGCATAACAAGTTCTTTGACTTCACAGATTGTAGCCCTTATATGCCTTAGTTGACATTCTTAATGTGTGTCTGCATCCCCCTGCAGTTTTGATAATGTTGACTTTCTTGAAGCAAAGCCAGGATTGCCCATTAATGACCAACAAACATGACTAACCCTGGGCTTGAATCTACTTCAGTTCAGTAGCAATAGTCTTAATTGACACTCTCTTGGCAGCTCCCTGGTGAACCACAAATATCTTCTAGGCCCCAGTGAAGATTTTTGGAGAAATACAGTAGAGTAGATATGTGTGTGTGTGTGTGTGTGTGTGTGTGGAGAGAGAGAGAGAGAGAGAGAGAGGGAGAGAGAGAGAGAAGGAGAAAGAGAGAAGCTTAACTGGCAGACCTTGAAAGTCAGCAATACCAGAGTTCCAGGTACAACCTAGCCACATAGTTATTCAAGCCTACTGTAGTCACTTAACTTCCTAGTTAATACCTCTTAAGTGCCCCCAAGCCATTTTCTTAGAAAATGTAGATTAGATGCCAGTCTGAATTGGTAAGGGGTATTTCTTCACCAGGAGTATATTTTTCATTGACAATCCAGGTCTAACCAAATCAAAATATTTATAGGCCAGTCCTAGCAATTATTTTTCTTTTAATGCAATCTAAATTTGTAATATGTTTCTATTACTTCATTGCAACTCTTTTTTTTTAAACTCATATTGGGATAGCAGCCCTATAAAACTCCAGATCCTCTTTTTAAATATGGATTTCTGTGTTACTGTGCTTTCCCCAAATTGTAGTTGTGAAATTGATTTTTTTGAATTCATATGAGACTTTACATCTATCCCTATAAATGTCATGATGTTTAATTTAGTACAATATGCTACCCTGTCAATACCATTTGAACTTCTGATTGTCGCAGTATCTAGGATGTCAGCTACCTATGTCACCTTACCTTTGGTTTGATGAAGCAGCTTCATAGAATGGGGTATAACCAATATCAGCAAGTCCACTCAGATGGTCACATTCTTTCCCACTCCTAATGCAAAACATACAGCAATATTTCTCAGGAGAGGAAAAGAAACTCTGATTATTATTTCCAGGATAAAAGTGCTAAATTATTCAAAACTTCCAGGTCACCTTCAAGAAATGAAAAAGATTCCCCATCCTTTGACCTTGTTTTTTGATCTGTTTTATTGGGGTTTTTTTCTGATTATACATTTACATTAATTTTTATACACATTTCTTTATTAATCACATTGGGGGAGAAAAATCATAACAAAAGGGAAAAACCACACAAAAAAATCAGGAAAAAAGAAAAAAGCGAATATCACATGTGTTGATTTACATTCATTCTCCATAGTTCTCTCTGGATGTAAATGGCATTTTCTATCCAAAGTTTATTGGGATTGCCTTGGATCACTGAACTGCTGAGAAGAACCAAGTCCTTCATAGCTGATCATCGCACACTCTTGCTATGATTGTATACAATGTATTCCTAGTTCTACTTGTTTCACTCAGTATCAATTCCTGTAAATATTTCCAGGCCTTTCTAAAATCATCTTATTAACCATTTTTATAGAACAATAATATTCCATTAATTTCATATACCACAGCTTATTCAGCTATTCCCCAATTGATGGGCATCTCCTCATTTTCCAATTCTTTGCCACCACAAAAAGAGCCACCACAAACATTTTTGCACATGTGGGTGCTTTTACCTACTTTATGATTTCCTTGGAATACAAACCCAGTAGTAGTACTGCTGGATCAAAGGGTATGGACAGTTTTATGGCCCTTTGGACCCAGCTCCAAATTTCTCTCCAGAATGGTTGGATCATTTCACAATTTCACCAACAATGCATTAGCATCCCAGTTTTCCTACATCTCCTTTTTATCATTATCTTTTCAGTCATCTTAACCAATCTGTGAAGTATAAGATTGATATCTCAGACTTGTTTTAATTTGCATTTCTCTAATTAATAGTCATTTTGAGTATTTTTCATAAGACTATAAGTGGCTTTGATTTCATCATCTGAAAATTGTTCATTTCCTTTGACTATTTATAAATTGAAGAATGACTTATATTCTTATAAATTTGACACAGTTCTTTATATATATGTGTGTGTACATATATGTGTGTATATATATATATGTATATATATATATAAGAAATGAGGCCATCATCAGAAACATTGGCTGTTAAAAATTGTTTTCCAGATTTGTTCTTCCCTTTTAATTTTCTGTTGGTTTTGTTTTGCAAAACATTTTTAATTTAACGTAAATAAAGTTGTCCATTTTGTATTTCATAATGTTCACTAGTTCTTCTTTGGTCATACATTCTTCCCTTCTCCAAAGATCTGATAGGTAAACTAGTCCTTTCTCTCCTAATTTGCTTACTTTTATGACAAAAACATATACCCATTTTGACCTTATTTTGGTATGGGATGTGAGGTGTAGGTCTATGCTGACTTTCTGACATATTGTTTTCCAGTTTTCCCAGAAATTTTTAGAAAGAGTGAGCTCTTATCCCACAAGCTGGAGTCTGGGGGGGGTATTAACAAATACTAAATTACTATAGTCATTGATTATTGTGTCATGTGGATCTAACCTATTCCACTGATCTACCACTCCATTTCTTAGCCAGTACCAAATGACCATTGTTTTATAATATAGTTTTAGGTCTGGTACTGCTGAGACACTGAGCTTTGTATTTTTTTTTTCATTAATTCCCTTGATATTCTTGACCTTTTGTTCTTCTAGACAAATTTTATTATCATTTTTTTCTAGCTCTGTATAATTATTTTAGCAGTTTGATTGGTATGACACTGAACAAGTAAATCAATTTATGCAGAATTATCATTTTTTATTATATTAGTTCAGCCAACCCTTGATCAACTGATATTTTCCCAATTGTTTAGATCTGACTTTATATTGTGTGAGAAGTATCTTGTAATTGTGGTCATATAGTTCTTGGGTTTGTCTTGATGGGTAGACACCCAAATGTTTTATTTTGTCTATAATTATTTTAAATTTCTCTTTCTATATCTTGGGGATGGGCTTTATCAGTAATATAGAGAAATGGTGATAATTTGTCTCAGTTTATTTTATATCCTGAAACTTTGCTAAAGCTGTTAATTATTCCCAGTAGGTTTTTTGATGATTTTCTGGGATTCTCATCATCATATCATGTGCAAAGAAACAGAGTTTTGTCTCCTCATTGCCTATTCTAAGTCCTTTAGTTTCTTTTTCTTTGATATTGCAAAAGCCAACATTTCTAGTACAATGTTGAATAATAGTGGTGATAATGAGCATCTTTGTTTCACCCCTGATCTTATTGGGAATGCATCCAGCTTCTCTCCATTAATAATGCTTGCT
The DNA here is from genome assembly GCA_023553655.1 of Myrmecobius fasciatus. Classification (NCBI taxonomy): domain Eukaryota; kingdom Metazoa; phylum Chordata; class Mammalia; order Dasyuromorphia; family Myrmecobiidae; genus Myrmecobius; species Myrmecobius fasciatus. Next base: position 216,991 of record JAJPUD010001358.1, read on the forward strand.
GATGGCTTTAGATATAGGTTGCTTATCATTTTAAAGAAAATTTCCTTTATTCCTATGCTCTCTAATATTTTTAATAGGAATGGGTGCTATATTTTGTCAAAAGCTTTTCTGCATTTATTGAGATTATCATACAATTTCTGTTAGTTTTGTTATTTTTGTGGTCAATTGTGGTTAAAAAAAAAAAAGTTTCCTGATATCGAACCAGCCCTCCATTCTTGGTATAAGTTCCACTTGGTCATGGTATATTATCCTGCTGATGAGTTGTTTTTGGTAATATTTTATTTAAATTTTTTGCATCAATATTCATTAGGCAATTGGTTTGTAATTTTCTTTCTCTGTTTTGGCTCTTTCTGGTTTAGGTATCAGTCCCATATTTGTGTCATAGAAGGAATTTGGCAGAACTCCTTTTTTACCTATTTTTCAAATAATTTGTATAGTATTACACTTAAATGTTTGGTAGAATTCCGTTGTAAATCCATCTTGCCCTGGAGATTTTTTTCTTAGAGGGTTCATTGATATTCAATTGTTTCCCCCTAAAATGGGCTTATTTAATTAATTTACTTCCTCTTCTGTTTATCTGGGCAATGTATATGTTTTAAATATTCATCTATTTGAATTACTTTGTCAGATTTGCTGGCATAAAGTTGGGCAAAATAACTTCCAATTATGGCTTTAATTTCATTTTTATTTGTGATAAATTCACCCTTTTTATTTTTTTATGCTGGCAATTTGATTTTTTTCTTTCCTTTTTCTAATCAAATTAAACAAAGATTTATCTATTTAGTTTTTTTCATAAAACCAACTCTTGCTTTTATTAATTAATTCAATAATTGTCTTAGTTTCTATTTTATTAACTCTCCTTTGAGTTTCAGAATTTCTAATTTGGCATTAAATTCAGAGTTTTTAATTTGTTCTTTTTCTAGCTTTTTTATTGCATGCCCAATTCATTGATCTTCTCTTTCTCTATTTTATTCATATCACTATTTAGAGAGATAAAATTTCCCCTAATAATTGCTTTGGCTGCATCCCAAAGATTTTGATATGTTGTCTTATTATTGTCATTCTCTTGGTTGAAATTATTTATTGTTTCTATCACTTATTATTTCACTCACTCATTCTTCAGAATTAGATTAGGTAAAATGCTAGATTTTTCCAAACTTCCAGGTCACTCTCAAGAAATGAGAAAGATTCTTTGGTTCTATTCTTTTTGACTTACTGGATTCCCATTCACATTGGGGTGTACATGCATATGAGTTGGGGTAGGGAGCAGTCTTATTGTTCCTTCCTAAAAAATAGATAAAGAAAAATGCAGCAATCTATATAATATATGTGCATATGTATGTTTGTGTATATCTATATCTACATAGACATATATAGAGATAGACAGAGACAGATAGGTAGATAGATAGATAGATGGATAGATAGATAGATTTAAATGATGAGCTTTTGTTGACAGGAAATAAATATTCACTTAGTTAAGCTGGGGGGGGTAACTATTTGCATTAGAAGGTCACTGAGCCTTTCTAATAATCGAGGAAGGATCTATCAGCTACAAATTGGTACAGTGAAGTGCTGTCATTTCATTTTGAACTTTGGAGACTAAGATGCCCAGGGTGAATTTATGGTACAGTGATATTCAGCACGTCAGTATAAGTACTTGAAAGGTCAAATGCACAGAAGCCTCTTTACCTGCAACAACAGTGATGACATCATCCCTTACCTTTTTAGCAACAACAACAACAGCAACAAAAAAGATTTCCAAAGCCAGCAATCTGTGGCCACTCTTCTGAGAAATCAATAGATGAGCTTCCTTCTCTCCCCAGCTGCAGCCGTGGACCACGTACATTTTCCCTGGCCTCACTGATTTTCCCTAAGTTCCAGGAGCTATGGATTTTTGAGATATTTGGCTGAAATTCAAAATGAAAAATCATTTTAAAAAATAGAAGAGCATTTCATTCTTTAAAAACGCTAAAAATATATGATGCAAAATGTCATAGTTTGGCTGTAATAGCAAAATTCTTAGAATCAATCAGTCAAAAATAACTGTGTTATTTAGGCATAATTTGAAGGCATACAAACTGAGAAATAGTGCTTTAAAGCTATCCATGCAGGCTTGATGGCTTCTGGATCTACTGAGAGCTGTTTGTCCTATAAAAAATCACAATCAGGAGAGACCGGGCTAGATTGGTGGGGGAGGGGGATGTTGAGAGGACCGTTCTTGTGAGCCACTAACTTAGCCTGCTGGAGTAGTTCCACTATTTTGAACTATTTCTCCCACTGCTACAATGGCTCCCTTCTACACCCCTACCCCAGCAAGGAAATGAATGTAGAAATTCTACCAAAGAATTGTGTTTTGTTCCCCACGATGAGTAATACTCAGACAAGTCAGGCAGCTAACCAGCCAGGAACCGAGCAATTATTAAGTGTTTAGTGTGTGCCAGACATTGGGCTAGGTGCTTGGGATACAGAGAAGAGCCCTCTCTCTGAGGTCACTTTTTGGCTGAGGTAGATACCTTGGGTAGGAAGCATCAGCTGCAAGGCAGAGAGCAGCATCTGGATCCAGAGAGTGCAGTGGCAGCATGTGGCAAGGGCTGGGATTTTTCCACCTCAGTGATGGAAATTCTGAACTCATTAAAACAACCTCAGTGAGTATGTCTTCTTCATATCCAGGGCCTGGTGGGGTCTGAGCAAGACATGGGCTTCAGCATTGGGGGTTGGTTGCCTTGTACTTGTTGGGTCTGCCATCAACCCCCTGGGGTCTGAGTTGGAGCGAGGGGACTAGATCCCCTCAGATCCCAATGTGCACTTCCTCCCTCTCCCCAGACTGTACCTCAGGCTCAGGTTAGAACATGAACTGAGTAGAAGCACCCACCCTTTTTCTCAGCCAGTCAATTCATGCCCAAGTGCTTATCTTTGTCCCTTTTTCTAAGAAAAATAAGTGAAAACAAACTTCCTTCAAAGTGACTTGGGATGCTGGGTAGCCCAAGAAGCTTGGGTGGAGCCAACGGAATATTGTTTGGGGTTTGCTGTTTTTCTCTATCAAGGCTAGAGAAAATCTGATTATGTTTTTAGAACTAGAAGAAAAGTCATTTTATATATAGAGAGAGAAGGACTTCTCCAAAGTCTTGCACATAGTAGGTTACTGAGCCACTTCTCTAACACCAAGAACAGAGCTCTTTTCAGTCCACTGGAGATCTGAGTGGGAAGCAAGGATGCCCTTTGGGCCTGGAGTCTTAGGTATGCAGGTAGATGTGCAGGGCTTTTCATTTTTCTCCCCTCACTCTTCATTCCTCTCTTGACCTTCTTCCTGAAATGTAGGGACCTCAAAGTTTATTTAGCAGATACTCTCATTTTACAGAAGAGGATCCTGAGGTCAGAGATGAATCAGTTAACAAACAATTACTCAGTCTACCACATACAAAGCACTCCACTGGATGCTAAAGGGATGGTGAATTTACATTCTATGACAGATACAGTACATGGCAGTATAAATATATATGTGTGTAATACTGAATAGATCAAAAATAAAAATCCTCAAGCACTCCCACAAATGACAGTAGGGATGGAATCCAAAGCTTCTGGCTGCCACCCCTTCTTCTTGCCATCCCTCCCAGGCTCCAGAGAAGAAGACCCAAGAGCTCAAAATAACAAAGGAAAAGGTAAGGGTGGTACAGACAGCTCTGATTCCCTTGCCTACTCACTGGGAACTTCATGAACTGGGACTTTGCTAGCTAGTCCTGCTTCATTAGGCTGAGCCTGAGGCTGGTCTTCTCTGATGTCATGGTGCCCCGGGGCCATGAAGTCTCATCCATGTCAGGTTCCCCCCAAGGCCCTGCCATCTGCAAGGCTGCCTAGCAAGAGTGCCCACCATGATCCTTTTCCCATTTAATCCTCTTCCTGCCTGCAGAATGTTCCCCAAGGTCCGGTTTGTAGGGTCCCAGATGGAGATCTAACAGCAAGCAGATTGTCCTACAGCATAGGGAAAGTAGTCAATGCTGATGGCACCATCCTGTCAGCAAGCTGATTTGCAGAAGACAAATGGAGAACTCCAGCTTCTTCACTTATACAGTGAGAATGGTAAAGACTCCGCCTTCGGGATTGTTGTGAAGTTCAAATGAGATTGTATGTAAAGTGTTTTGCAACCCTCCTCATGCCACATAATGTGAGGTGGTGGCAGCGGTGGCGGTGGCAGTGGCGGTAGCAGTGTTAGTGGTGCTTTATTCTTCCCAGCCTGGCATCTATTTTCTAAGATTGTGTCCCACTCCAGCATTCCCTTTTCTCGGGTCCTTCTGGCCTCATGACACTGAAGGCTTTGTATGTCTTACTAACAGGAAACTAGCATTTCCATCCTTAGGCTTTCAGTAACCCACAACTAACCATCTCTCCAGTAATAAAGAATGACTTAATCTCCCAGAGATTCTGGGAAAACTCTACAGAGAATTCTGTTTCTTTAAGGGAAGTCATTATCTGGAAGCCACTCACCACCACAGCATCCCTCATAAGTCAGACCATGGACAGGTCTTCCTTTAGGGGAGTAGAAGAAGGTAGTGAAATTGAATGGTTAGTGTGTCATTTGGCACACTTTGAGTCTCCCCACTGTCTTAGGGGGTACCAACAAAATAAAATGTGAAATGTACCTGGAATTAGACTCGATGGAATCACAACCTCAGTTATATTCTTTTGTTCAGTTAAGAAACATCCGTGGGAGATACAGGCAGGAGTCAATAAAAACCAGTCCCTTCCCTCAAGTAACTTAAAATCTAGTCATGATGATACTATACTAAACAACAATGATAATGATAATAATCCCTTCCAGACCACTTTCAGAATTATTAAGTGCTTGGTAAATACTATGTGATTTGCTCTTGACAACAACCCTGTGAGGTAGGTGCAGTTATTCTCTTCATTTTGCAGATGTGGAAATTTCAAGAGAGATATTAAATGATTTGTCCAAAAATTAAACAGCTGGGTAAGGATCTGAGGTCAGATTTAAACTCAAGTCTTCATGCCCCAAGTCCTCCATTCTATCTAGCTGTGACATCTAGCTGCTTAGTAGGGAAAGTTAGTGCCCAATAGAGAGAGCACTGGATCAGGTGTCAGGAAGTTCTGAGTTCAAATCCAGCCTCAGATATTGACTACTAATGGGACCCTGAGCAAATCACTTAAGGATACATAGTTGTTGAGAATATCAAATGAAGTCAGATTTAAAAAACACTTTGCAAGTGTTTGGTAAATAGTAGGTGTTATATGAAGGCTTATTTCTTCCCTTCGTCTCCCCAGAAACAATTGCAGGCCTTGAAGATTATACTTGGAAAGATCATCAAAGGTAGCATAGAGAATGAGCTCCTGCTATGAATTACAGATGGATAAGTGAATACCCAGCATTCCCTGAACACCCATCCTGGGCTGCCAAGCTGACTTAGAGAGTGACCAAGGGACCACCTTTCAAAGTCCCTCCTCTTTCTTTTGCCTCATTTTACATTTGGCTGAGCTTTATTTACTATGAATATATCACAGTTTGGGAGCATTTTTCTTCACCAAAGGATTTTCTCCTTCTAATTAGCACCAATTCTATTAATGATTCACGGGGTAATTCAGGGCTTGTTTCCATTTTCTCGGGTGTACACAGCACATTCTGCTGAGCATAATTCTTTTATTCTTGTGATTGTTCATAAATTGGTTAATTGGAAAGCTCTTGCATGAAATACTATATTTCTGCTTCATGCTCATGAGAGCTTCTTCCTAACAATTGTTCAGGAAAACTAGTCTCCAGTTTTCTGAAAAGCAGATGCACAGGGGGTGAGGAAAGCGGGGAGACCTGCCCTGGATTTGAGTCCTGTCTAGACTATGAAATAGCTGTGTGATCCTGATTGCCTCATTTCCCCACTCTGATTTTGTTCCTTCATCTGTAAAATGAGCCCAGTGGTTTGGGAATTTGTCAGGCCTTTCAGAGTTCAAATTTTCTGTGATTCTATCTAGGCCAGGACTGTAATAAGGGATTCTCCTGCCTGGGGCAAATTTGATGTGTGTTGATTTGGGGGGTAAGGGAAAGAGGAGCTACATGAATAAGAAGCAAAGTATTCTCTAATGGTCTTTTCTCCTTCCCAAAACTAGCTTATATTTAACTCCAAATATATATTTTCTTTATTTTATATTGATTCTGAATAGAATGTGGTACCCCAAAAGTCTTAATGCACTTTTAAGTTTAAATGATTAATTTTAATCAAACTTAAAACTGCACTAGAACTTTAGAAACATCTTGGATATGTCTATGTTTCCTTCATTAGAGTTTAAGTTTTTTGGTGAGGTCAGATTATGTCATTCTCTATTCTTGTATCCCCAACACTTAGTGCAGTGCCTGGTACATAGTAGGTGCTTTATAAACATCATTTGTTGATAGGTCGACAATAACCAAAGATGCAGTTTATACTGTGATATGAGAGAATGGAGGCCTATGCTTCAGAAAATTTTGCCTATGCCTCCATGGATCCTGAAAGAAGAAAGCCCTGGAAAGGGGATCATAGCAATGGGATGCAGAATGGCTGAACTTTCTGTTGGTGGTGGCTGGAGGGTGGTCCCTTAGGTGAGATGGGGCAGGGAGGGAAAGGGCAGAGTCGGCTTGTTGGAGGGAAAGAGAGAACCCTCACAAAGGAAAGCATGCCCCATCCCCCAAGGTCATTCCCTGGCAACAAAATCTCTATTAAAAGGTACTAAAGTTTAATTTTGATCCAATCCATGAAAAGTATTCATTGAACAACCACACTGCAGGCAAATATCATATTTCCCCTTAATTTTGTCTTCTCCCAGCTAACTATTCACAGTTCTTCCAACACAGTTCTTACATCATGAATTCAAGGCTGTCACCATCCTTTTGGGGCACTCTTGAGCTCATTGATGCTTTTTCTGAACTGTAGTAAAGAGAAAAACCCCTCCTGTGGCCTTCTCAGAACAAGAACTGCCCTTTAGATTGGACAGCTCCTGCTCTGAATATCTCTCTATTATACTATTAATTATCTGTCTTTCCATAAGGGCTCCCACCTCATCTAAGCCCATCTTTTCTTTTCTTTGCCAATCTGTTAGGATGATGACACCCACAGGTTGTTTTTATTTAAATCAATCTTTCAGAATGGCTTTGGAACATTCTGACATATGACATTAATAGATTAAAATTATGTTTTGAAGATTGCTTCCTTTATAACCTTACCCATTGGAGATTTTTTTTTAATGAGTCAATGGGCAGTAAAGAAATTCTGATTTTGATGAACACCAGAAAGGAGAACATTTCTTTGTAGAAAGTAGGAAAAAAGGGAAAGTGTTTATTTAATATCATTATATTATTATGTAATATATAATTAAACATATTCTTGTACTAAAAAATAAATTCTGCATGCTACTTTTGAAAGTCTCCTACTACTTTGTCTTGGTTTCCTTCCAAATTCTGGATTTGACCTCAGAAAAACATGAATTCAAATCTCCTCTTAGATTCTTGTTCATTCTATGATCTTGAGCAAGTCACTAACCCCTCAGTGTTTCAGTTCCCTCTTCTTCAGAATGGATGGATTGCACTATATGTCTTTTAAGGTCTATTCTAATTCTAGATAAATGACCCTCATGGGAATTTTTAATGGTTCGGTGATCCTTTGGTTTCTTTAATGTGCTTTTCTCTCAATACTATTAACTGCTATTCCATCCAAATCTGCCTTCCCCATATAAAAAAGGGATAAAAACAAATCATTATAGCATAATTGAGTAAAACAAATGCACACATTTATCATGTCTAAAAAAATTCTTGTCTCATTCTGCTCCTTGGGTCTATCATTTCTCCATCCAAGAGTGGACAACATGCTGGAGCTTTGGTCCTCTAGAATTCGTGGTTGATAATTACCATGACAACAATCCTTAAATCTTTCCAAATTCTTTATCTTTACAATGTTGTGATGTTGATATTATTATATTAATTGTTTTCCTGGTTCTACTCCACAGTACACTGATTCATATAAATTTCCTCTAATTCTCAGAAATTATGCCTTTTGTCATTTCTAATGATACACTAAGATGCCACCTCATTCAAATAGCAGAATTTTTCAGTCATTTTCTAGATGGTGGATACCTCCTTTGTTTTCAATTCTTTGTTATAGCAAAATAGAAATAAATATTTTAATACAATTCTCACCCTTCCTTTGATTGTTTTGGAATACCTTCCCAGTAGTGCTGAGTCAAAAAGTATGGGCAGTTTAGTGAATCTAACATAGTGCCAAATTGCTTTTTAGAATGGCTGAACCAATTCACAGTTCCACCAACAGTTTATGAATATGCTTGTTTTCTCAAAACACTTCTGACATTTGTCATTTTTCTTTATTTTTTTTATCCACTCTGTCAATCTGATAGGCATGGAGTAGAACCTCCAGGTTGTTTTAATTGATTTAGAGGATTTTTCACATACCTATTAATAGTGTAGATGTCTTCTTTAGAAAATTGCCTCTTCAAATTATTTTACTATTTATCAATTCATGAAGTAAGTTTGATCAACACAGATTTTATGACTATGTTGCCATCTTAGATGTTCACCATCTTCCCTCAGTCTCTCTTCTCCTCTAACTGGATGGTTTTGATTGTAAAGCTTTCCTTTACAAAAACCCAAGGTTCACAGTTCACTCCAGCTTTCATCTGTGGCTATACTTGGTTTGAATTTCATGAAATAAGATGCTTCCCTTCCACCACCACCACTTGTGTTTTTCTCCACTTTTCCAACTCCTTTTTTTTTGTTTCTTTTCATTAGAGTGTAAGCTTTTTTAGGGCAGAGACTGTCTTTTTCTTTTTTTTTTTCTTATTTATATGGGGTACTTAAGACAGTGCTTGGAACATAATGGTCATAATGAAATGTTTATTGAATTAAACTAAATAAATTTAAATCAATTTATTTTATATCTTAGAAATGGGACTTTCTTTAGAGAAACTTTTTTTTTTACCCAATAGCTGTTTATCTTATAATTTTAGTTTTACTGCTTTTGTCCATGCAATTTTTTTTATTTTTTTCAATTTTTTATAACTCTTGGATCCACAAATTCTTCAGTATGAAGTTATTTAGAATTCAATTAATTGTAGCCATTTCTTTAAAAGTGTTTATTGATTATACTTTTCATTACTTTAGAGATGGTAAGTGATATATTCAAAAGTTCTCTTTTTTCTGTATTGATTGAGAAGTTTTTCAACCCTAGTTGGTACTCAACTTTTGTAAAGATGTCATGCACAGTTGACAATATTTATATTCATTTCTTTTTCTATTCAGTATTTGCCAGAGATCTGATTTGTAGATTATGGACTTCTTTCTAATTTATCTTTGATTGAATTTGGTTAGATATTCAAGAGTGTACTTTGGAATACATAGTCATTATGGTTTTATTACCTCTTTCTCCATGTAAATTAGTTAATTTTTCCTTTCAGTATTAAGTGCTATAACATTTGGCATATGTGTGTATGTAATAGATAGATAAATTGTATATGCATATTATTTACACTATCAATCAATATCTAAACAGTACTGGACATTACATTGGAGCTTTCTCTGTGTGGGAGACTGATAATTATTAGAAAAGTCATATTTTAAGTGGTATACACTGGTTTTTTGGTATAATTTCTTATCTACATCTATCTATTCATATTTATAACTATGTATGTTAAAAGAAATTTTAGAGGATTGGAAAGGGGAAAATATACTGAAGACAGCCTTGGTCAGATTTTATAACTAATAAAACCACTTGACAACTTTAAAGAATACACATAATATCTATACTAAGCTTTTGACTATTATTTCTTTGAAGAAAATATATTCCATCTCATTTCTTTTTTTATTTTTGCTGTTATCTTTATCTGTGATCACAATTTATTTTCATGCATTTTGAGTTTACTTGAAGCAGAATGATTTTTTCAGCCTTTTAAATGAACCCTCTTTATATCTTTCTGATTCAAGACTGTTTCTTATGGACAACATGTTGATCCATTAGGCATTCTATTTTATTTTACTATCCACCTAGAAGCTTTCATTCTAGCGAGACAACTCAAATAATGTATCTTTATAGCTACAGTATCATTTCTACCCCTTCCCCCAATCTCCTTTTTCTTTTTTTTTTCCCATTCCATGAATTGGCTTATTTGCCAAGCTCCCTTCTCTTCAACTCTCTTTAGACAGAAACCTAATAAGTAGGCCATTGTTCCTTCTGGCAGGAGGGAGCTCAGGCTTAATCACAGCCTTACAAGAGTTAAATGTGAGCATTTGGGCTGGTGGCAAGCTTGACTAAAAATGAAAAGTTACCGTAATTCTATAGTATTAGAGTGGCCACACTTAGGCCAAGGAGTTGCTAAAATTAACCAGAAATGGCTACTTGCCTGACCTTTTAGGAGCTGAACACTCACTCTTGATTATAGTGGTTAAAAGTTCCTGACCCAAATGCCATTATCAGAAATTAAAGCAGCAGGCTCAGCCTTTTTTAACCAAAGAAAGAGACAGAGACAGAGAGACAGAGACAGAGACAGAGACCAACAGGAGAATGACACATTGTCTCAAATGAAAAACTTTGAATATTTATGAAATTAGGATATGAAAGGTGGATCAAAGGGGACCAAAGATCACTGTGAGTCTCTTCTATTCCTGTAGAGACTAATGTCTCATGCCCACTGTTTAATTTTCTACTTTGGAGCACAATTTGGATGGAAGCTGCTCACCTGAGAGAGCCCAAAGATCAGTCTCTGATATTGTGGTTCTTATGAGAAGTTGTAATGATGTATTTTCTGAATTCTAATTTCTGTTTGGAAGTCAGCAAGTGTGCTTTCTATAAATGTAAACCATCTGTTGGCACCTTCGAAAAGACTAGGATTCAGTCCATCCTAACATGAATTATTTATTTTGATGGATTTTTTTGAGCAAACTCAAGGTTGGTTGTTGTTATTTTTTTTTAATCTTTGTTTTTAATCTGCTATAGAGTTTCAAACTCAGGACACGCATAATTGCAAACTTGGAAAGGAAAAAAGGTCCAACAATTTAAAATGTGTTTTGCTTTGTTATTTTTTTTTAACTTGAAAAAAAAATGACTGTAAAATATAGAAGCAGGAGATAACATTGGCACATAATGCATTAACTTATAGGTAAAAGAAATAAGAAAATGAAGGAAGTAGCTTAAATTGGGGAACTTCTACCATTTAAAACTTTTGAAGGCACTAGAAAAAAAAATACTGCAGAATTTGAAATCAACAAGTATTTATTTAGTAAGCATTAACTGTGGGCCAGACAGTGTTCTAAGTGCTGAGAATACAAATACTATCAAAAATACAGTTTTTGCCTAAGGAGGTAACTTTTTTTTCCCTGAGGCAATTGGGGTTAAGGGACTTGCCAAGGTCACACAGTGTTAAGTGATTGAATCCAGATTTGAACTCAGATCCTCCTGACTTCAGGGCTGGTGCTCTATCCACAACACCAACTAGCTGCCCCAGGAGCTTATTTTCTAATGGGAGGGCAAATGACAAATGAAAAGGAGCTAGATATCAGAGGTGTGGGGAAGAAGTTAGAGAATGAGTCAAGAGGAGACCCAGAAGAACAATGAAGATGTCATTGACCTGGGGTCTTCCTTAAAATGCCCAAAGGAAGAAGCCACTGCACTTGACCCAAGGACATATAGGTTTGAGTCCTAGCCATAACACTTCTTAATTGTACAATTTGGGCAAGACACTCAATTTATCTAAGCTTCATTGTTATAAAATGGGGCAGATAATGCTTGTGGACACATAGCACATTTAATGATCCCTGTTTCTCTAAAACAAAGCTCCATCTCATTCACATCACTAAGCTAGGAATGATAATGTTGGCTATGTGGCAAAACACATAGGGAAGAGCCTGGTGAGTCTGGATGCTTCAGGAGCCCCAGTCTCATCTTGGATTCTGACTCTCCTGGCTTCCATGTCATTAGAACAAGGTCAAAGAGAGAAGCGTTTCTAGCAAACTTTTTCAGTCTTGTTTTTGAAGCCATTGGAAGGCTATCTCAAGACCCTGAATCACCATTTCTATCCAGGAGTTCATTCTCCAGCCTCTGACTAGTATATGTATCTGTCTTCTTCCCACCCTTTGCCATAGCTAGGGCATCTAGGTAGCTCAGTAAATAGAGGACCAACCCTAGAATCAGGAAAACTTGAGTGCAAATCTTGGCTTACCTAATTAAGAGCTGTGTGATCCTGGGCAGTTACTTAGCCTGCTTGCCTTAGTTTCCTCCTCTGTAATGTAGAGATTATAGTAGAATTTACCTTCTAGGGTTGCTGTGAGGATCAAATGAGAAAATCTTTATAAAGTGTTTAACTCAGTGCCTGGTATGTAGTAAGCACTATAGAAATGTCAGTTATTATTATGGTCATTCTTGTGGCTGCTCCTCATTTAGAGTACTTAAAATTTGAGCCCATCCTATTTTTTCCTTTCTCAATCAATGGCCAATGGGGGTGCTTAGGAGGAGAAACTCTCACCCCAAATGAATTCCTGTGTTGGACTTTGTCTCCCTCTGAGGGTGCCTGCTTGTGCTGGCTGCTGATTACATTATGAGCACTAGCAATAGGAGGGGGATTAATATTCAAATGTTTTTCATCATTAAAGCAACTTGAATTAGAAACAGTTCTTCTATTTTTTTTGTTGGTTTAAAATGAGAATGTTTTTTTGTTTATGAGGACAAATTCCCACAAAGAAGTTTCATGTGAACTAGGAATGCCTTGACCTCTCCAGCTGATAATGGAGAGAAAATTAAAGACATGTTTTACTCAATCAGGTTGTAGCCACACAACCCCTGGGTGCTCCATTTCCATGGTCCATCATGAACTGGTGCTCTGCTATCCAGAACTAATCCTTCATCAGCAAAATTAGTACATGTCTTCCCTACTGAATCACTGTAATGAGTCCCTCCAGCTTCCTCTGCATTTTCTTCAGAGATCTTGGGAAAGAAACTTTTGCCCCTGACACTTTACATGTCAAATGAAACATCTACATCCTAGTCACGGTATAGAGAGTCAAGTCACCAGTGCTGACTGTGGGCCAGCTTGGTGCCAAGTGGGTCGGTCATGACACGTGGGATGAGAATAAACCTAGAAATATAAAAAGCTGGAAGAATTAATGTCCAGACTAGTTCACTATAGGATCTCAGTACCAGCCTGAGTCCTTGATCTTAGGAGAGGAGCGAAGAAGCGGGACTCACATGGATAGTCAAACATGGAGTCCATTTATTCCAAATTCTCTCAGCCTTATATACCCTAATACCCTTATATAACTATAGCACACTGGACATGTGCTAACTATATACTGCCCCTGTGGGACCACATAAACAACTTGCTGTTGTGTGTAGATGTCTCTTTGCCAGTTGGTATAATTCTGCTTTAATTACAACACGGGTTGTCACCGTCCTCTGACTTCTCAGGAAGGCTGAGAGCCCTTAGGGGGCTAATCACACACTGTCAGCAGGGTTTCTTTTACTAGACTAAAGGGTCCTAAAACTTGCCCAGGGTTCCCCACTATCTGTGACCCTCTACAAATTTGTCTTGTCAATCTGCTTTCTGAAGAGTATGAACTCATAGATAGAAACAATATAATAGCAAGAAGCAAAGTAAAGCACCTCCAAGGCTTCTAAACAAGTCCTTGGCCAATGGATTAGAGGAGACTCAAACACAATGTGGTTTCTATTAGCACCCACCCCACCAACTGACTTCCAGGTATGGACAAGTCATTCTCCCATCTCCCAGACACTGTGTCAGGTAGATTCACTGATGTACTGACTCCTAATCTACCATTTTTCTGACCCTTTGTCATTCTATCTCTACTACTCCTTCACCTAAGATCAGAAGTAACAAAAATAGAAGGAACAACAGAATCATGTGATTGTGGGCTCCTTAGTTTACATGTAGGAAGCTAAAGGGCTAAAGTATTTTTCCCCAATCAGAAGCTTACAACATTTATTCCCTCAATTGTGTGTGTGTGTGTGTGTGTGTGTGTGTGCATGTGTGTGTATGAGAGAGACAGAGACAGAGACAGAGAAACAGAGAGACAGAGAGAGCATATTCCTTTGTTGGCATGTTTTGTAGGTGCCCTCAGTTCTAGCCCCTCCATTGAGTATTTTCACACATTTTCAGCTGCAGAGGCACCAGGCCCCTCATGGGTTGGCAGCTGGCAGAGCCCTTGGCTAGTCATCCCTTCAAATTCAATCAATTACAAACAAATCAACAATACAGGAATAGAGCAGTCCATTCAAAAGCATTTCTAAAGTACTTACTATATGCCAAGTATTGTGCTGGGTCCTCCAAATTCAAAGACGAGATAATTTTAGAAAGCCTTTGACATCAAGGCACTTCTATTCTCTAAGAAAAAAGAATGAGAAATAAGAGGATTGGATAACATCAATCCAAATCAAGAAACATTTGTTAAGCACAATCAAATAAAAATACACAAGATCTTGCCTTTGAAAGACATATTCTCCTCAGTCTATCATTTTAAGACTTTGTACAACCTAAACTCTTTCCATCTTTACAGTTTTTAACACATTATTCCCCTTCACATACCCAAGGTATTGAGAGTACCAAGGACTTACACCATAAACTCCAGAAAATTCTTCTCCTTTCTCCACTTATCTTCCTCTCTTCTCCTTTATTCAGTAAATGAGATGAGATAGATAAACATTTACAAATATGTGTACCTAGGCAAGTAATGTAAAGTTATACACACATATAATATAATTTACATGGAGTATCTATAGTACAAAGAGAAAAAAGAAGGGCAAACATTTGGGACTTTTGGAGGGGAGAAAGGCATTTCAGAAGAGGTAGCACCTGAGCTGAACCCTGAAGAAAGAAAAGGACCTATAGCCAGATGATAAGGGATAAGTGTGTTCCAAGTTTTAGGATTAATTCACTAAGCCAATGGACAAAAGTGGATAAAGCAAGTTGAGACTGGGGAATTGAAAGGAGGTGAATTTGACTTGAACATACAGTGTATAAAGATGGATTGTGGCAGTTCAGTCTGGAAAAGTAGCAGGAGCCAAATCATATAGAGCCTTCTAAATGCCATACTGAGGAGTGCATGGCTTTTATTCTAGAGGCCATTTTCTTCTCCTCAAATGAAGCCATCATTGGTTTTTGGGAGAGTTCTTTTTTGACTTTCATTTGAGGTCTAAAGTTTGGGGTTCCTTCATGTTACCCAAACTAGAGTAGTTCTTCTGCCCAAGTCCCCTCCCATCTCAACACCTTCATCTGTGTTCATTCATAAGTGTGCTTTAGAAGTTTTGAAAGTTTATTCCCTAATTCTTAGGATCCCAAGGAAAGCTACTCCTTTGAAGGGGTATCCAGGAAGGGTACATACTTTAAAGAGAGCTCTCCTCTTTGGAGGAAGCCAATGGAGACTTCTTTGGAAGTGAAGAGACAAAATAGTCATCATGGCCCCTGGTTATCATTGACTTGGAACTTGGGAAGGCACAATGCAATTTCAGAACTATGACTTTATTCCTAAGTCACCCATTAAACTGTTTAACTTACTTTCTGAAAACCTATAGCTACTGTGTTTGTGTGTATCAAATCTCCCTTCAAGTTGTAATATAATAATTTATGAGCCGCTATCAGATTTAGCTCAAAGTATTTTTTTTTCCTCTCCTTCCTTGCAAGAGATATCTTTGAAGGGCCTGGGTGGCCTTGCAGGATGGATTCTGACCTAGATTCCCCAGAGAAATAAGCTCCCTGACTTTCAATTCTTCATCAGACAAACAATAATCTGAGTCTGAAGCAAAGAAAACTGTCACCTCCCAGATGTGACCTCTTTTGTAAGCAAGAGGAGCTAAGCTAAAGTTGGGACTCTTAGAATGACCCACTGGAGTCCTGGGCAGGACAGTATCAGAACAGGTGTCCTCCTCTTCCTCCTCCTCTGCCTTCTCAGGTCTTTTTTTTTGCCTCATTTATCCAGCTGAACAGACACTCTGGGAAGGCTCCTGTAATTCAAAGAAACCTCATTCTCTGCTGGATGAGATCAAGCCTGGTAACCACTAGAGGATGGGCAAAGCGAACAAAAATTATGTCAGCCTGCAGGCAGGTCACTAGCATACTGAATTTAATGAAATCCATTTAAGTTCCTGCATTTCTCCAAGCATGGAGGGCTGATAAATACAGATTGAAGAATGGAGATGGGCTCTCTGTTTGGCCTTTTTTATGTAGGTATGCTGAATCCTATGAATTAGAGCAATTCGGGGCCTGCAGCAATTTGTCCAATTTTCCTGTGACTATTCAGGTGCTTGGCAAATATTCACTTGTTTAGTATTTTATTCTTACTTTATCATCTTATTGTTGTCAAACTGGAAATTTTACAAGGTTTACATGATGATAAACTTTATGGTTTTTATACCTTCTTCTTCATTATGTGAATGATATCACAATACTTCCTTCTTTCCTCCTTTCTTGGGACCCTAGCAATGCTCTCTTGAGGCATTGAACAGTTTTCCCCAATGCTTAGGTCCAGGTCAGCTGCTTGCCATCCCCTTCTTTTTTATTATTATTATTAATACTTTTTATTTGCAAAACATATGTATGGGTAATTCCTAAACATTAACCCTTACAAAGCTTTCTGTTACAAATTTTTCCCCCCTACTCCCCACCCCTCCCCTAGATAGCAAGATATCCACTACATGATAATTGTTAGAATACTTAAATTGAATATCTGTATAGTTATTGCCACACATCATTTTTTTTTGTTCAGGAGAAATCGTATCTATAAGAGAGAATAATCCGATAAAGGAAATACAATGCAAGCAAACATCAATAGAGAGCATGAAAATGTTATGTTGTGGTCCACATTTCACATCCCTCTCTCTGGGTGTATATGGCCTTCTTCACTGAACAGTTGTAATTGGTTTGAAGCATTTCATTGTTGAAGAGAGCCATGTCCATTAGAACTGATCCTCATATAGTACCATCCCCTTCTTTTTCTAGATCAAACCAGTTAAAGAAAAGCATTTTCAAATCAGATCAGTCGTAATCTGCCCGATCATTTCCAACAATTATTTTCAGCACCAAACCATGGTGGCAGCGATGCTTAGTAGACTGAGGGCCAATTTTAATCCAAAAACCTTGGATTTAAATCTTGTCTCTTATACATCCCTAGCTCTGTGATTGTGGCCAAGTCACGCATCCTCTCACTGTTCCAATAAATGCTCCAAAACTAGAAGTTCTAAAGAAGATTGATGAACAGTATGGGTGGAGGGAATTTCCACACTACCATGGCCTTACATAAATGAAATCACAAGTCAAGATTAAAAAAAAAGTCAGTATTAAAATTTGGAGTAAATGATTCCACTTAGTTTCTTTTTACTAAGACTGGTGGTAGCATAGCTTAATTGCAGACTCTTCAAAGTATTACAAACCTTTTATGATTAAAGGGAATAATTTAGGGAAAAGGATGAATTTGGCCTTTATTCTTGCAAGATTTGCTTCCTTTCCCCATGGTATAGTGGGAAAAGCATGATCTCTAGTGTCAAAGCACCTCCATTCAAATACAACCTCTGATAATTATTATCTAGGTGAATATGGGAAGTTAGTTCTCAGAACCCTTACTTTCCTCATTAATCAAATGAGAGGATTGGACTAGATGAGACTGGATGGCAACATTGTCCCTCTCAAAGTTCTAGGAGAACACATGAAGGAAGATGGGACTTTTCTCGTGCTATTGACAAGAGCTGTCATTCTGGGGTGCTATTCCAATATCAGTCAGTCCATCAATATGTTATCTCCCCTCTATCATTGATGGAGAACAGAAATGGGAAATGAATGTGATTAGTTGTTATTGTTGTTGTTGTTTTAAGATTTCTTTAGCAGAAAGAGCAGAAAGAGAAGTATAAAAATCTTTCCCCCAGCACCATGTCCTCCTGCTTTTACCCCCAGAGTCTTGGGGAGAATGAGATCAAAATGAAAGTGGTTGTTACTAAGTGTTTGCCCCTGCCAAGTTCATTCTGGAAAGAAGCATGATTGCTGGACATGTTCTTGATAAAAGACAACTTTAGTGAAGCTGATTCTTAGACCAGAAATTCTCTGGCAACTTTGATACCCTGGCCATCAAACTCTGCCATAGATTCCCATCCCCAGACCCAAGGGCCCCTGCTTTTGATTTCTCACAAAGTCATGTACTAAAGGACTTCTTTTGCAGTGTGCAGATAATATCATGGTACTTCCTTCTTTCCTTCTTTCTTGGGATCATAACAATGCTCTCTTGAGGTATTAAACAGTTTTCCCTAGTGATTAGACCCAGGTCAACTGCTTGCCACCCCCTCTTCCTAGAATCAAATCAGTTAAAGAAAACCATTTTCGAATCAGATCAGTCATATTCTGCTCAATCATTTCCAACAATTATTTTTCAGCATTAAACCATGATGGCAGTGATGCTTAGTGGACTGAGGGTCAATTTTAATCAGAATTTAATCAGACACCAAAGGGTGTTCATGACAAAGTGCCTCCTTGTTCTCTCTCCTTGTACTTTGGAGCTCAGGAAATCATCCATACCTAATGATCACCAAAAAGAAAATGGAGACTTTCTCCAACCCAGTTTTGTGTATACTTTCCTGGTTCCAGCTCAGCAACTACCCAAAAGATCTTTTCCCTTCCTATCCAATGAAGGAAGCACCTGCTCAAACCCTGGAAGAGTCCATTCTGTGTCATCTCCTCTAGAAAGCAGGCTCAAAGATGTGTCCATGGGTCCTCTGCCCGTAGTCCTAGCAAGGGAAAGCATCTCCTTGTGCCTAGTGACTGTCTTGTCTTGTTGATGCCATCTCTCCCATTCGAAGGCAGGGACAAGCCAGCCTCCCTGGGCTGGTGCTCAACATTTAATAAAACGTCCATGACTGCTTGCCGACTGATTGATGGGTTTGGAGCTCTTCCCTTTCTCACTCTCCTGTTTCCAAAGGAGCTCTGCTACTGTTCCTCTTACTGGAAATTCTGTGCTCAGTCTCCACCTGCTTAGGTGTTTCTTGAAATGATTTCTCATTACTTTGTATTCACTTTGCACATAATTATCTGTATTGTTACCGAATACACTCCTCTTGAGGGCAGGGATCCATTCATTTTAACTTTGTATTCCAATTATCTAGAAGAGTGACTGGCGTATTTTGGGCACCTCAAAAATGCTTCTTCCATCCAATTGAAGTTGATGGAATTGCTTGCCCTTACTTGGCCGCTTACCCCACCCCACCCGCAGTTCATTTCCTAGCTAAGGGCTCTGTGAATTGAGGATGGGTTGTTTCTGGACTCTTGACTTTAAAGGTTCCAGGAAATTGCCGGGGGGAAAAACTCCAAACACAAACAGATCAAACTCCTTTGAACAAATAAATGATGGGGGAAAGACCATGCTTTTCTCTCCCATATTCACCAATTTCTGAATTTCTTCCTGGATCATCCTCTGAGTCTCCACCCTGCAGCAGACACTTTTTATTATTATTTTTTTCTTTCCAAATCAGCAGTAAAATGCTAAAGTAAAACTTGGATCTCCTCCCGCACTATTTTTTTTTTCTTTTTTCCAATGCTTTGTACCCTTGCTTGGTTTTATTGCCAAAATAAGGCGCAGAAACAAAAGCTGCTGTACAGAAAAGAAAAAGTTCTGACTTCGGAGCAGTTATCCCGGGGATAAATAATAGACAAGTGCATAAACAGAGGCAGGCAGAAGGGCGATGCGAAATGAAGGCGAGGAAGCAAACGGCCGGAACCCAGCCTCCAGTGACAGAGTTAGCGCATAGAGAGCGGCCATCCATCTCCCCGGAAGGGAAGATGCGCTCTTGCTGACAAAACAGAATCCTTCTTCCCTGTGTGTAATAGAATCAGAGCTTTAGAAGTCTCTTTCTCCTCTTGACAAATACAGGGAGGGGAAGTGGAGGCTGAGGGGAAGAGAGAAGGAGGCGCAAAATAAGCAAGCCGGCTTTCAGGCACTTACTGCCCAAAGCCACCTGTCTATCTGCTAGGAAACATAGCCACCGGGGCAGGTTTCCTTCCCACCAACATCCAAGAGCCTGCTGTGTGCAGAGCCCAGGTGAAAGTTTAGGGGAAAGGCAATATTCTGAGAACCACCTTCTGCCTGAGGCAGTGATGGGAGGACAATAGGATTTAAATCCTGGAGGGATTTGTCCCTGGATTAACCCAATCACTCAAATCCACTTTGTATTTGGATACTTTGGCCTCCAACAAAACACTTTCCATAGATTATATCTTCCAAGATACTTTCTCTCTGGGTGGGAAAGGCTAAATGGGCATTATCTATTTTCACTCAAATCAGGATTTTAATCTATGCAGGTAACTCTTAGTGAGGAAAACTTTCTCAAGAAGCTGGCCAGCCCTTTCTAGGCAGCTTCCAGTCTTTGATCCAGCACCTGGGAAGGTGTGTTCCTGTGCATTTGTGCAGGTGTGTGTGTGTGTGTGTGTGTGTGTGTGTCTGTGTCTGTCTGTCTGTCTGTGTGTCTGTGTAAGAGAGACAAAGACAGAGAGAAGCAGAAACAGAGAGAGGAAGGAAAAAAGACAAAAGAGATTTCACAGTCCATGACTATTGTTCATCCTTTGGTTTTGAAGAGGACCCATGAGATCAGGGGCTGATATGTGGACTTGCAGATGGAATGGATTGAAGGGAGGCAGAGCTGTACAAAGTCTTCAGTCAAACTTTCTCTTCCAGAGGCATTGATGGTAAGAGGAAATTTAAGAGGAAATTTTTGACTGATGTTAGCTTGGCATTTGGTGGATAACCTTGGTATCTTTGCTGCTTAACCAAGCTCAGAGTGCTCCACAGCCCCTGCTTCAGCTGCCTTCAAGGCCATTAGAACAAATTATTCCCATCCACCCATTCCATGGAGTAGGTCTTCACATGCTTAGGGTAGACATCATTCACTGATGGGTGTGAGACCTCCCTGTTTCCCTCAACTTGATTTCTAGCTAAGACAGTTTACCTGAATGTGGCCACTGAGCATACTACAGCTTTTTAGAACCACAAGCCAGAGTTGGATGACAGGGGGACACCTGAAAAGGACTCAGCAGATCCTCACTGGAGGGCTAGCAGTGCTCCCAGAATACCCTGTATACTCCCAATTAGAGTGTGAATTACTTAAGGGCAGGGATTTATTTTTGCCTTTCTTTGCACAGTGTCAGGCACTTTAAGTGCTTAATAAGTGTTTGTTGAATGACTCACTGCTTTGGGTAGTTTTGGGATTTTAGTGGTTGCTTCTCTGCTGAAGTCATAATCATTTATTCTATTCCAATATGTTTTTGTAGGGAAAGGGTGGTCTCTTCCAAGAGGATCCTTTCACTATCCCATCACAGAACTCACAGCTCGTAGTAGGCAATTATCTAAAAAACTGGAAGTTTTTACATTGGCATGTGCTGTTTCAAATTTTCTAAATGTGAGGGAACAAGTGTGCAGTACAGAAGAGAAGGGGCAAGGGTTAAAGTATTAATAGGGATGTGTACCTTATTATAACTCTGAAAACCTATGCAGGGAAATATGTGTATGTGTGTGCCAGCACATGCACAAATATATAGCTATATAGGTATAGATTTTTATTTAGATATGTATGTATGTATGTATCTCTTTGTTCTCACCAAATTATTGGGCTACTTCCTTTCCCAGCCATATTCTTAAATAATTAAGGCAATTCTTGAATGTAAAGTTCCACTGGCAATATATTACAGCTTAATTTTGTCCATCCTGATGCTCACTACTTCCCTCAGCCATAATTTGGATCCCTCAAGACCACAGTGTCTGAAGATGTGCATGCTCAGTAGAATGTCTGTATTGAAAAGTTGAGTCTTCAATTCATGGAGTAGCTTACAGTTACCTAAATATAATAAATCATAGAATCGAGCAACAGAAAGGAAAGGGACTGAAACCCATTTGTAAAATTATGCATGTGTGTTTGTATGTTCACGTACATGTATATGTATGTAAAGGCACGTGTATGTATGTGCACATGGGTGACATCTATATATCAACTATTATACATACATGTGCGTATACAAATACACATATATTTATTTCTATGTGTATATATACATATATCCAATAGAAATTATATGTCTTTTGGAGCAGTCAAAATTTACTCTCAGAAAAAAATTAAGTCCATTAAAAAGAGATTCAAACAGGTAAGCATTATTTGTCTCAGAAAGAAAGGGAGGGGGAACAGGAGAATGTTCTATAACATCTGGGCAGAACTTACCCTACACATCGATCCTTCCAAATTACATATTGCTGTTGCCTTTCAGTATGCCAATTTGCTTTACTCAATAGAAAGGAAGGATTGTCATTAGCTATTCTTTCATCTTAGTTGACAAAAGCCTTGGATAAAAATACATGACAGCATCCTGGTAAATGTGCTTAGATATTGACCATTTCATTCTCTTTTCACCATCTTTTGGAGAGTAAGGTTAAAATAAATAAATAAATAAACAAACAAACAAACAAAAACCAAACCTGTTGTTATTAATGAGAGAATTACACAATGAAATCTTGTTCTCTTCTTTGTTACTTATTAAATTCTCTTTTCCCCTCCTTCTTATGAGTGCCTGCCTAGTGACCAGGTTACAAGAGAACATGAATGGAATGAATGTATAAACTCAACCCCATAAGGATAGAAAGGATTTGCTGAGTCCTTTTTAGGGTTACTCTCACCTGTGGTTCTAAAAAGCTGTCATATTCCAAACTCCAACCTATAATCACCCAAATGGGTGCAAGTGATTATAGGTTGGAGTTTGGAATATGACAGCTGATCCATACCTGACTCAGTCAGTCATGAGTGCTTTCTGCAAAAACAGGACTTTCTGTCAAGTCCATGACTGATCTGTCATTTGATGTCAATCTCATAGATAAACTTAATATTGTGCTACTCCTGTCTTGGGAAGGTGTTGGGTTAGAAAAATGTGGGTTTTTTTGGCACTCTTTGGGAAAAAAATGTCCTTTGATTGGTAGAAACTTTGCTGAGCTTTATCCCATATATTTTGGCTATTGATTTCCAAATACGGCTCAGGATACCTATTATGCTGAGCAGTTCAGCCCATAGGAGCATTAAGAAGAAGAACTAAATTGGGTCCATGCTCAATTCAGATTTGAGTTTCAATTCATTGCCTCAAAACAAAATCTTTAACGTAACAGAGAGGCTGGGTTGTCTTTTTTACCTTTTAAACTTGATTGATCTTTCTAGTCTATTCTGAAAACTTCAAAATGCTTGAATAGGTGATTGCTGAAGAGGATCACTGCTCTCCTTGACTAGTCATGATGCTACAGACTATATTTCCTTCATCATTGAGCAGATCTGAGATTTCATGCTGGATTGGATTGCTTGATTGCAGTGAATTCAGATTATTGTGAGGCAAAATGATTTGGAATGTGATGATCTGTCTCTTTTGGGAAGTCTTTTGGGCAAATAGGAAGAATACAAGCTACTTAATGAAAGTCTTAAAGTGCTGCTGGCTGTTGGAAAGGTTTCTGCAGATAGGGATGATTTCAAAAAAAGTTGGGTAGGATTTTATAAAGTGATGAAGAAGTAGGTGGCATTAGGAGAACAATTCTATAATCACAACATATTGCCAAGACAAACAACTTAGGAGTTCTATTCAAGACAATGACCAACCACAGTGCCAGAGGACTTAAGGAAAAGCTCGCTACCTACCCCTAGAGAGAGAGATGAACTCAGAAGTCTGATCCTGACCCATTTTATTCTGTTTTTTTTTGTTGTTGTTTGAGGGGAGTATGGGCAGTGCAGGGGCTGTTGTATTTAAAATGCATTCTTGTAAGAGAGGTTATGTTTCTGATTTTCTCAATTGAGATAAGGAAAGGTGTAAGGGAATGTGAATTTGAAAATAAAATGAAATGTTGAATTAAAAAAAAAAAAGAATGGCTGTTGAAGATTTGGGAAGAGAAGTTCCAAAATACATATTCAATATTGATAAGATTAAATCTCTATGTTCCCATCAGGAACATTTTTGCCTTCTTTTTTTATTTTTTCTTTCCTTTTCTTTGAAAAGTAGCATGGAATCCACAAATGAACACAGGATTCATTATGCAACTTGTTTTGTGTGTGTGTGCATAAAATGACAAGATATTGATGTTATAATGAGCACACACACACACACACACACACACACACAGACACAACTTGGTGCCAGCATCCTAGGTAAGCACTCCAGAAACATTCTTCTGTCATTTAGTCTCATCTCTTGTTTGTTCTCGTAAAATTTTATAGCTACATGGAGCAACCAAATTAGCTCCAGGAAGCTAAGCATTAATAAACCCCTTTCTAAGCGGAGAAGGCTAGATTAGCTCTTTCCCAGAGAGGCAAACACAGAGTTCAACAAAGGGAAGAGAGCATTTTCAGAAGCCCATATCTAGCCAGTAGTGTTTTATCTCCTATATTTACCAGTGCTGATGATAGCCAAGATCCTGTTCCAGTCCTGGGTTATGGGACCAGACTCCTTTCCAAAAAATGCCACCGACACAATCTCAGAAATGTGTCATGTGGAATTAGAAGAAAATGGGCTCTGTCCTCACCTTTGACCTGGCATCAGAAAAGTCAGCATGTTCGCTGTTATTAATCATGCAATTATAAACCCATGCTTGTCAAGAGCCTACTATGTGCTAGTGCCAATCGCTTGGCTAGTTTCTTACCAAATCCTTTTGCCCCAAGCTGTTTGGACAGAGAACTGGCAGGGACCTCAGTGGTCACTGAGTCAGGTCCCCTTATTTTATAGATAAGCAAATAAACTGAATCTCTGGAAGTGAAGAATCTTGCTCCAGGCCCCAGAGGAGGAGAGGAAGGGACAGTTCTGTGTGATCCCAGTGCCTATGAATTGCATTTCTCTCATTTGGAAAATTGTGAGAGGAATAACTTTGGGACCTACCGCATAGGTGTTTTTTTTTTTTGTTTTTGTTTTTTTTTTTTAAATTTTCACTGGTTTTAATTTTGATTATATAAAAAAATTACCTAAAGCAGGTTTACAGATTCATTGGTATATGTGATGATGTAGTGGTCTTAATTTTCAAGTCCAATTCTTCATTTATACTGGTAAGTAGCTAGAATATTTGTAAGACTTGTTAGCTCTTTTTCTTTCATTTTTTTATTAATTAAAGCTTTTTATTTTTCTTCAGTTACCTTTTTTAAGCTCCTTTTGTAACTGGCCAATTTGTTCCTTGCACTCTTTTTCCACTTCACTAATTTTATTTTTTAATAAATTGGTGTCTTTTTCATATCTCTTTCGCAGGGCATCATATCCTTCTTGCACTGATTTCAGTTTATTTTCCCATTTATCCTCCAGCTCTCTTTTGAGGTTCTTTATGCAGTCTTCCAGAAAGGCCTTTTGAAAAGGGGACCAGTGATGGTCCTGGCTGATGTTCTCTGGATTTTTGTCTAAAGGAACCTCTGGCTCTGCGGTCGTTTCTTTGCCTTGATAAAAGCTGTCTATGGTGAGAGCTCTCTTTTGCTTCTTCATCATATTTTTTTTTTTAGACAGTGTGGATATCTCTTTAAGGTAGGGGAAAAAAAAGCGGCGGCTGCAAAAAGCTTTGCCCTGGGGCACTTCGGCGAGTTGACTTAAGGTGCTGGGCCCGTGGGGGCTAGGACTAAGTCCGAATTACTCCTTAAACAAGGCAAGTCTGCCAGAACACCTGTCCCCAATCAGGGCAGAGTGTCCCGAGTGCCTCAGATAAGCTCCAGGTGTTTGGAATTTGGAGTTTGGAGTTTGGAATTTCTTCCACGATGAGCCGAGCTGAGTCCCACCCTCACTTCCGGCCTGCACAGTTGTCGTCTATTTATCTCTCTGTCCGAGTCCGACTAACCTGATATGAAGTTATCCAGAGAGCTGTGCCCAAATATTTCTGAGTTCGTTGACTTGAAGATCAGTTCGGAGGCTTATTTTATTGTTGATTTGAGAGAAGATCGGAGGAGAGGCAGAAAGTCACCTTTTCACTCCGCCATCTTGGCTCCGCCCCCCAAGCTTTTTATTTTTCAAAACATATGTATGGACAATTCTTCAACATTAGCCCTTGCAAAACCTCTCATGGGTTTTTAAAGGAGATATGTATATAAAGTGCTTTGCAAACCTCAAAACTCTATGAATTCAGGACTGACATTAAAATTTGCAAAGGCCCTGAGAGCTATTGCTTCTTCAGAGTCTCTTACTCACCCTGGGTAGAAGGTGCTTCTTCTGGGTGAGCTACAACCTCTTGTTCCTCATCTGTGAAAGGAGCGTGGTCAGACCTATGCAAGGATCCAATTTGCTCATTATCCCGAATCATTCTGGCCAGCCCTCCAGACAAATGGTCCCCATTTTACAGATGAAGAAACTGAAGTTCACACAGCCAGTAATATCAGAAGCAAGACTGGAACCCAGGTTTTCTGGCCCCCAATTGTGTGCTGGGTATGTGATGCTGGACTGCCCCTGACATATGAATGGCAACTCTTGTGTGCTCCCAGAAGAAGGGTACTTCAAAGAAGGGTCCCAGAAAAGGGACCTGATGGGCAGGAGGCATGGATGGTGCTCCCAAAGGACTCAGTCCTTTTCTCTGGGCCCTGCAGGTGCTTTCTTCCCCTTCTCTCCTAGTCAAGCCACTGCAGGTACCAGAGAGGAGTACCTCTGCCCTTCTCCCCATCCCAACTTCCTGGAAGGAGGTGAGTGAGAAGGGCAAGGACTGACCAGGCCAGATCCCAGGAGAGAGTAGCTGTGGGAGGCAAGAAAACGCAGCCTGAGTCACTTTGGGTTTCTTTTTTTTGTTGTTGACCAAAAGCATCTTTGTGCCCAAGTCATTTCTGAGCCGTTTAAAACGGATTGCAGCAATGAATCTGAAATGCGAGCACCGGCTTCTTCAGCACTTTCAAGCAATTATGACAATTCAGGTGGTTATGCAAATGACTTGATTCTTGTCAAATGACATAATTATGAAATGGTGGGGCAGAAACAGAACAGAATTGCATTGCTTTCAAGTAACTGATGTAATATAATCAGATGGGAGGGGGCTTTCTCCAGTCTTATTAGTATGCCCTTCCTTGAGCTCCCAAAGGGGTCTGGAGAAGAATATGACCCCATTTGGTAATTTCCCCCAGATGGATGTATCAGGAGAAAGTGGAGGGCTCAAGTTCATTGATGAAACAATCCATTTCATTGGAGCTGACTCCTTCTCTTGTTTGGATTTGATTAAAATCTATATTTCTACAAACAATCCATTCGCACAGGACCATTTTCAAGGATTTTATCATTATTCCTAACAATTTATTTGGCACTTTGGGATCATGAAAACAGTTTGGAATTCATTTTAATCATCATTCATCATAGTGCCTTACAGTTATTCACATTTTCAAGATAGAAACATGCAGGAGCTTGAGAGGAAGGGAGAGTCACCTCGGAGCAGGAGAGAGAGACTGAGGCTGCTGTTAGCTGTTAACTCATTGGCTCCCACATCTCTGAGCAGCAGATACAGTATCAGGTAGAGAACTTATAGATTTCTTATTTTATTCAAGCACCACGATAAAAGAGGAGACAGGTATAGCCATTTCTCTGAATTTTCAGTTGGGTAGAAGAGCCACAAATCAACTTTTCCAGGATGCGCTTTGTGCCTGGGATGGAGGTCTTCCCCACCACTTCTGAGATTCTCTCCTCACCTCCTGGGATCGAGCTATCTGGTTTGGGGTTTCTCCCTCCTCAAATTATTTTGTATTCATTCTCGACTGGCATATTGTCAATGTGCAACCTCCAATCTCACTTTTTAAAGGCAAGAACTGTTTCCTTTTTTTTCTATTTATGCTCAGGTTTAGCACAGGGCCTAGCATGAACTGAGTACTTGATAAATGTACCTTGTATTGAATCATGGGATAAAAATAAAATGGAGGGGAAATCAGAAATGTGGAAAATATGGTGTAGGATGCTGAAGTTTAATGGGGCAGAGGTGGAAGTGATAGATGCCCTTTTCTCCTAACTGCCAGTTTGCACATGAACTCTTGGAGCAGAATCTTTCTCTACCTTGGGGATTTGCAGTATTTTCTTCACCCAGTTTTTCTTGGGAAGATTAAAGTGATGAGGGACAATAACACAGTCAGTTTAATTAAGATGTAGGGATATCTCCTCTTCCCATTGCTGGCCAAGCAGACTCCAAAGGCAGTTGGCTAGCAAGAAGATCCCCTGCTAGTGGCTTCCTCAACTCTGATACCTGGCTGGGTGAAAAGATCTACAGGACTGTCCATAGTTTGTAATTGAGCAGGGAGTCGTTAATTCCCCAACTAGAATTCTGCTAAGATGGAAGACACCTAGGTCTTCTCAGCTACCTTCACACTGTTTTCTAAGTTTCTTCAAGCCTTTTCATCTGCCTATCTCTTAACCCACTAGAAAGCCTCTCCCCAACATCTAATCTGCTACTGTTTGCTGAGGATGTACCCTAGACCTTGTAGGCAGGCCCACTGCTCTGGGTCTTTCCAGCTGCCCTGGATTTACTGTCTTTCCCATTGAGAGACAGGACTTTCTCTGTTTCTGTCCCCAGCACTCAGCACAATGCTTGGAACATACAAGATCTTTAATGAATTAATTTGCATTTATTCCTTAATTCACTAGTATAGTGCACACAGGACCTTCTTAATAAATGCCTCTTGGATTGATTGGTTTAAGATATGTGTCTCATCTGGTCACTGTTGGTCCCGTGTAAGTGGTTGGGACTGTCAATCCAAAGATGGAACTGGACCATGTCCTGACCAGGGAAGATTCACCAAGATGCTCAGAACCTAAAGAATTAGATGAACTAGACCAGTCCTTTGGAGACTGGATTTCAAACCTAACAAAGTGTCTGATACACAATAGGAGCTTAATAAATTCCTATTGGATGAATGAAAAAGGGTTCTTTCCACCTGTTGAAAATGTCAAGCAAGCTGCTCTTGGGATACTCTCAATGTTCTTTCTCATTTTCTGATATGAAATAAGCAAATCACTTTTGCCTAAATTATTTTTAATCAATTCTAACAATTGATAGGAAAAGCAAACGATGAAGACAGAAGAGTTTTCTATTGTCAAGGTATATCCTCCACTTCCTCCATATTTTCATCAGTTTTTTTGTAGTAGTGGTGTTTTGAGTTTGGGGGGATTTGGGATTTTTGGTGGTAAAGGGTGATGAAGGAGTAAGCAAAAAAAGGTTCATAAAATTGAGTGGATGTCCATCAGTTGAGGAATGATTGGATAAGTAATGGTATATGAATGTAATGGAATATTATTGTTCTGTAAGAAATGACAAGCAGACTGGTTTCATGAAAGACTTACATGAACTGATACAAAGTGAAATGAGTAGAACCAAGAGAACATTGTATATAGCAATAATAAGATCATACAGTGATCAATTCTGACAACAATGAGATGATTCAAGCAATTCCAGTAGACTTTGTGATGGAGGGAGCCATCTGCATCCAGAGAAAGAACTGTGGGGACTGAGTGTGAATCAAGGCATAATAATTTCACCATTTTGTTGTTATTGTTATTTGTTTGTTTTTTCCTTGTTTTTTTCTTCTTTCACCTTGTGATCTAATTTTTCTTGCAAAGCATAATGAATGTGGAGATATATTTTAAAATATATCATATTACTTGCTATCTAGGAGAGGCGGGGGGGAAGGAGAAAAAAATGCCACACAATGTTTTGTAAAGGTGAAAAAAGCTATTAAAACAGTCATCCAGCCTTTTATTTTGGTGTAGACAACTGCCTTTTCCAAGTAGAGCTGTGAGTCATTTTTAATCAATAGTCATGGGAATTAGAGATTTAGTGGCTTACTCAAGGTGACTGAATTGGTATAAGTCAGAGATGGGACTTGAACCTTGATTACCAAACCAGTCCTTTTATCTGCTAGGCTGATGGATGCTTCCATTAGTTATAAATATCCTAAATCTTTCTGCTTTAAAATGGTTTTTTTGAGTGTTACTATGGAAAGCAAAGTTGATCAGCTAATACTCAACACTTCCCTTTTCTCCTTACCCTTTTTGTCTCTGGAGATTTAATCAACAGCACCTTATTACAATAATTCATTTTCAGATAAAGAACAATATAGTGATCTTTCAGAATTAAATGATATCTTCTCTTTACTGCTTTTTGGAGTTTATGTTAAATAAACATGAATAGCTCAGAGCCCCCAACTTGGAAAATCACCTACATTTGGGCAGTTTGTTTATCTGTCTTAATTTAAATATATATTAAGTAAATATATATTTAAATAAAAATATTTAAATTAATATTAAATTAATAATTTAAATATATATTATTAAGGCAAAAACCCAGGACCCTAGAAATATTTGGAGTGAAAAAATGGGTAAAACATATAACAGTGCCTGTTAATGAGCAACACAGGGAAAGGAAGAAAAGTTGGGGAAGATCAATTCTCTGTGGAAGTTACCTGAGCATGTGGAGAGGTGGGTGCAATTGGGAACTTCAGTCCAAATTTTGTTTTCTGAGTTTCCAGTAGCCTTCCTTAATCTCTTCTTTTTTTCTGGCATGGTTCCACTTTACTTCTTTTCTTTTCCTCCTTCTTCCTATTGCTCTGTGCTATAAATTTCTCCTGAATCACCTAAGATTTTCTTGTACCTCTATTTTGTCTTGAAATATTTTGATGTCTTTTTAAGAACTCCAGGGTAGCTCAGCTCTTCCTTTTGGCTCACAATTCCAAGTCGAGGCTGATACAGAAGGTTTATGCCTTTGAACTTCAGATAACAGGATGTTAGTCCATTCTCAAACTTTTTCCTCTGTGTTTTTGCTTGGTTTTATGTGGAAGATGTGATGAATGTTTTCATGTTCTTTTCTTTGAAATTACAAGTTTTAAGTTGTTCAAAGAATCTTAGTACTCACTGTCTTAGACTTTACAAAAGGAACCTCCTTTCTTTCATTGGAGAGGTGAAGGACAATGGACATGGAACATGTGTTTAGTCAATGTGGTCACAGTACTTAATTAATAGGGATTTTCTATATCACAGAGAGGATGAGTGGACACAGGAGGGGATTTGTATATCTGTTCATCATCAGGATGGTAGTTTGGTATTGTTGAGGCCTTTCAGTCGTGTCCAATCCTGGCTGACTCCATTTGGGGCTTTCTTGTCAGAGACAGGAAGAGTTTGCCATTCCTTCTCCAACTCATTTTACAGATGAAGAAATGCAGACAAATAGGGTTAAGTAACTTACCCAGGGTCACAGAGCTCATAAGAGTCTGAGGGCTGATTTGAATTCAGATCTTTTGACCCCAGGTCTGGAAATCTATCCTGTGCCATTAAACTACCCTAGTTGTTATATAGTTGTGTGTGTGTGTTTGTGTGTGTTTGTGTGTGTAAGAGAGAGAGAGAAAGACAGACAGAGACAGAGAGAAAAAGAGAGACAGAGAGAGAAAGAGAGAGAGAGAGAAGAGGAGAAGGAGGAGAGTGTGAGGGTCAGTTTTCTCAATCAGAGAGCACACCCATGGGGGACCCTTTCTAACAAAGCTTCCATACTTGGACCTTTTTGGTACTGTTAGGAATAACATTGTCATTCGGGAAATTAGGGACATTCAGGTTTGTGTCCTAGCTCAGTGCCAGGAGCAAATTGGGTGACTGAAAACCATGCTGCTCTTTGTACTGTCTAGGTTTCTCCTGATTTCCACAAAGGAAGCAGTCACCTTCCAGCCTCACTTGGGTCCTGATTTATTGTTGTGTGGGCAGAAAGAGTCTGCTTTGAAGAGCTAGTCATGTTTAGATGATGGTAATTATGAGCCAAATGCATTGTGGGAAAACTATAAGCATCCGTGTGAGCACGTGTATGGGCACACCTTATTAAAGTGACCTCAAAGCTGTTGTCAAACCATTCCAATTGGATTTAGTGTCTTGTATTAGAGATGTGTTTTTTTTTTTTCAAAAACAGTCCTGAATTGAAATCCCCAATCACAACAGATGATCACCAAAGCTTTCTACCCTCACCTACAGGGTTAAATTCTCAAATTAATTCCCAGCATGCTACAGTGGGCAGGGTCTGACATTGCCAGGGATGTCAAGTAACAACTTAGCCTTTGTCCGACAATGCTGTTAGCCTCCTGCTCCACTTCCTCCAAATTGAGGAAATGATCAGTAAGACCAGCTGCAGCTGTTCTTACTCCTTTTGTTGATACACCAATCATTTTCCTTTGCAAGGGGAGAGTAGAGAGAGTGATAGAGACAGACTGAAAGAAAGACAGAACATACACACAAGCAGAGAGAGAGAGAGAGAGAGAGAGAGAGAGAGAGAGAGAGAGAGAGAGGAGTGCAAAAGAGAGAGTGGGTTCTGCATTCATTGGAAAGGGGAGCCACAGAATATATGACACAATAAATCATATCTTTAAAATCAAAAATTTCCTGGGGTATTAAATCTCTTTGTATTCCTGTGTCTGTCTCTGTGGATCTCTCTTTGAATATCCCCTATCTCCTAGGGTAGTTGTGAGGATAAAGGGAAATCATATTTGTAAAGTGCTCTGCAAATCTCAAAGCACTCTAGGATGCAAGTTATTGTGATTATTATTTTTTCTTAAGTTCCTCCCATGAATAACAGTCTGTTTTAATCTTAAAAGCTGAATACCTTGATTGTTATGATCCAGTTAAGAAAGGCTCATTGTCTAATTCACTTAGATGATGTTGGAAAAATCATCTCTCTTTGGGTCACAGGTTTCTCACTGATGTAAGGAGAGAGGTGAGCTAGGTGCTTTCTGGAGACTTTTCCAGCTCTATGACCCAAAGATCTTCTGGTCCTTAGGACCTAGCCTTGTCCTTTCACAAATTTCAACACTTGCTGGACATTTGTTGGGTAGGATTGAGATCCTTCTCTTCCAACAGAGAATGGATTTCTGGAGGATTCATCAATATGGGTAAAAAGGGGGAGTCTCAGGGGATCTCTACAGTCCCCCTTCAGCCAGATTCTTAGAGCAGAGGCTTTGGACAGGATGAAATAAGCTCCTGGAACATCAGCCATGCCTTTTGTAAGTTGAATGAAGATACTGAGACAGAGCCCAAAGTGTTTTCTGTCTCAGGCTGACCACCTGGCATTGTCTTTAGGTGAGAGGAGAGTTGTTTTCTCAGTCTGATATAGAGTGACCTGAATGACTTGCTTTGAAATGGATCGGGATATTAAATTGTGAGTTCTCTACCCACCTCCGAATTTGCTACCCGAATGGCCAACCCATAATTTTTTTCCATAGAGAAAATACCCCTTAGAACTGAATTAGACTCAAGTTATGGATTAATCAAAAATCATTTTTTAAAAATCATTTAAAAAACACCTTCCTTTTGCCATTCCTCACACTAGTTTTTAATGTTCTGCTGTTATCCCCTAATTTTAATATTCTACATGACACTTAAATAATATTTTAAGTCATGACAGGGGAGAATATTGATTTTGCTTATATATAACCTCCTTAACATGCACATGCCAGATGGTGCTTCATATCAGGTCAAAAACTAATGAAGGAATATGGGTTTAAATCTAAGACACAAGAAAAGATGAGTAACTGGGAATTACATATTTGTAATAGTGACCCCCCCCTCCAATTCAGCCCATTTGTAATAGTTTCTGATACACTTCTGTCTACTGTAGGTGGATTTATTTGTACTCCTTTCACTTCTCTGGGACGTTGTTGGTGTTGGGAAAGGTTATTTATGGGGGGATCAGACCTATTCTCAATCCCCAGATCTCGGTAAGCTTGACAATAATTTGACCTTCAGATGTTTTAAATTAGAGAGAGGAGAGTTCATCATCGATGTGAAGGGATGGAGACAAAAGGAAAATTCTAGCTGCTAGACAGTCTGCTAGTTTTGCCCCATTAAGAATTTAATTCAAAGTGTAAACTGTCCTCGTCTGCAGAGATGTGTTTTCTTTGATGAAACATGAGCACCTTTTGTAGGGATTGAACTGGAAGAGCTAAGTGCTCTAGAAGACTAGGGCTAGAGCTGCTGTGTGTGTGTGTGTGTGTGTGTGTGTGTGTGCATATGCACACACTTCATAACACAGAGATGCGTGTACACACCCATACACTCACCCTCCTCCCTTCACCCTG
This sequence comes from Myrmecobius fasciatus, assembly GCA_023553655.1. NCBI lineage: Eukaryota > Metazoa > Chordata > Mammalia > Dasyuromorphia > Myrmecobiidae > Myrmecobius > Myrmecobius fasciatus. Next base: position 251,055 of record JAJPUD010001358.1, read on the forward strand.
ATCTTCCTCATGAGTGCTCCCAAGTCCCATTTCCTAAGTCTGTCCCACACTGAGCTGCCACACAAGAATAACTGGTTCTTTGGGTCATTCATTTGTAGTAAGATGGAGACAAAGGACCAATATGGCTCCACCCACTCCCTGCTGGAACTAATTTCTTCTACCCATGAACTGGCTTCTTTTACTTCTTCTTCTCCTGAGCCTGCCCGCTCCTGTGTCTGAGTGAGAGGGAAGGTCTCTCCAGACCCAGGATGGGAGAACCTGTGCTCTTTGATCTGTTAGGAACTTTCAAAGCTAGCCCAGGACAGAACCAGGCTGGGAACCCAAGTTTCCGTTGAACCCCCTCTCCAAATGATGACTTGAGATCTGTAACTCTGTAAAGAAACCCAACCTCAGCCTCGGGAGGCAAGACTATAGCTGTGCTTGCTAAGTCACTCAGCTGCATGGCATCCTTCTAATAAGGACCCTCCAGATCACTGGGCAAGAAGGATCCAATCAGAAGTCAAGAACTTCTTCCTCCATTCTCTCTCTTAAATTCAAGGTCTTTAAAAGTGCATCCCCCACCCATCCACTCCTCACTCCCATCCCTGGGCATTTCTTACTGAACCCCAATCAACATCCTTATAAAGCTTTAAGATTATGAGGCAATCTATTCTCATCATTTCTTTGGATCCTCCAAAGAACCCCAGGGGGTACATATTACCAGTATAATGAAAGTCATTTCTTCAGAGGAAAAAACTGAGTTGACAGGGCTTGCTCAGAATGGCCCATATGGCATGTTTTGAGCCAGGATTTGAACCCAGTTCTCTCCTGATGTCACCTGAATTGCCACTCTACTTTAGTCCCCCACCTTGTTAGAAAATAGAAAAATAACTGCCTAAAACACATAATAATTTGTATCCAGGAAATTAATTTTTAAAAAACCAATAACAAAAGTTTGTTGTGAATACAGTTGCCCTGCAGAGGCAAACTCTAGTCTAGGTATCCACCTTCCGATTTTATATGGGCTTGGGGCTGGGGAATCACACCACCCCCCTCCAAAGAAGAGATTTCTGGGACTGTGAAGAGGAGGTGGCTCCCATCTTTCAGACTCATTGGCAGATTTCTTTTAAACCTTTAGCTTTGGTTGGTCTGGCAAGGAATAGAGTTGGCTACATTCTCTCTGTTTCTAAGACTGGTTAATATAGAAACTCCCTTCTTGCTGAAAGAATCAGCCCCTACACTGCAAACCTTGGGGCTCCTTTCGTTGTCATGGTGACAAGGTGGTGAACAAAAGAGTCTTAGGACATAAGAGCTAGAAAGCACCTTGGATCATCAAGGCCCAGGCCTCTAATATGACAGATGAGGAAGCTGAGTCCTAGACAGATTGAGCATTTTACTCAAGGTCACACAGCTAAGGTCAGGGTTCCATCAAAATCCACCAGACAAAACCCAAGAATGATTTCTCGGCTTCATTGTGAATGGGTCTGGGTAATTGTAACCTACTCTCCCCTAATACTTTTCCAGATGATTCTAATAGCAATCGCTAATTACACCAACTATAAGAACTAGCCCTTCTACAGCACTTTACGGTTTGCCAAAAAGCTTTACTGATGTCTTTGATGCATCCCTGTGAGGTAAGTGCTATCATTATATCCCTTTTACAGATGAGGAAACTGAGCAAGGTGTTCCCTGACCTGGCTAGGATCACACAGTCAGGATTATATCAGCAGGCAATGTGAAATGAAGGTATGGAAAGACTGTTGAACTTGGAGTCACGGTAGGACCTGAGTTCTAGTGGAGATTGTGCCACTTAATAACAGCATGACCTTGGACAGCTCCCTGGACTTCAGATTCCTCTCATGGAAAATGAAAGGGCTGAACTGGGTGACCTAGAAGTCTCCATTGGCTCCAAATCTGATTCTGTTCTACTGTGGATAATATCCCATGATGACCCACTCAAGAATATCTAAGCATAGCCTTTAAGAGTTGAATGCTAAAATATGCCTCACCCCCACCAGTTCAGACCCACTGCCCTGTAAAGAATATGGACAGGCTGCTCTTCCTCCTCCTCTTCCTTTTCCTCTTTCTCCTCCTCTTCCTCTCTTCCTCTTCTTCCTCCTCTTCCTCTCTTCCTCTTCTTCCTCCTCTTCCTCTCTTCCTCTTCTTCCTCCTCCTCCTTTTCCTCTTCTTCTCCCTCCTCCTTTTCCTCTTCCAACATCATCAGGATTGTTAGTTACTGTCCTTGAACAGACAAAGGCTATCTATTTAGTCTCTTATTTGGGGACATTTCCCTCACTCTACAGAGGCCAGGCTGTTCCCCTTGCTTCGGCCCCCATCCAGCCAGGTGTCTCTTCTCCAGGCTGGGCTTTAGGCAGGGCTCTTGGGGCCCCAACCCTCCTCAAAGAGAAGCAGATGTGAGCAGTTGAGATGATTCCTCTTGCACCTGGTCCTGGAGGTGTGAACTATGCCAGTTCAGTCCCCCCAACACAGATGTTCATGTTGTCCCAATTTGCCTCTAGCCCGTTTTGGGTGCTGCTCAGCTTTGCCACTGCTCACATAAATACTGTAATCCAAAGACCACCCATTTATTAGTGCACCTGCGTCTTCAACAGGGCTGCTTCCTCCTTTCATCCTTTTCAATGTCTGCACAACATTAAAAAAAGAAGGGGGGATGTGCCAAAAACCCAAAGCACGCAAAGACATATCCTTGTTAAGGAGAGATGCGTGACTTTCCGTAGTTGTCAGAGCATAAAATAAATTAATAACAAAAAACCATTGGGGAATAAAAGGCAAAATATTGAAGTAATTCTGGGGCCAGAAAAGAAATTTGTGACTTTTTTTTGCATTGTGGGAGTGGAAGAGGAGGAGATGAGCACTTACTGTGTGCCAAAGAGCATACTAAGTGCTGTGGGGTTCACCACTTTTTTGTACACACACACACACACACACACACACACACACACAGCCTTCTCAGTCTTAACAAACCAACCTCGCTACCCCCACAGGTAGTAGACATTAATAGGATTCCATCTTTTTTTTTTTCTTTTTGGAACCCACTGCACACAATGTTCCAGACCTGGCCTGAAGAGAGGGAGAAAAGCTGTCCTGTCATCTCTTTGTTTGCCAATATTACACCACTATAGAAATGCCCATTGCGGTGGTTGCCACAGTCATCATTATCAGGTCATTCCCTCATCAGGCTCCCTGCTTTCCAGCCATTCCCACCTCAATCTTGGGCTCTCCCACTGGGTTCTGGCTCAGGTGGGTGAACTTTCACCCTTTCTTATCTAGAATCAAGTCTCCACCTCCAGGCCAATGGAATTGAGTCCCTCTCCCAATCATCACCCCCTTCTCCTGACTGTGTCCTCTTGCTTCCAATATAATGTTAACTCATTGCTGGCAGGACTGGTGCATTTATATCTGCAGAATAGCCAAAGTGCCTGGCACTGAGGAAACATTGAATGACTGACTGAATGAATGAGATACTTCTATGAGCCAAGCACTGAACTAAACCCAAACAATATTAATACAAAAGCAAAATATCCCCTGCTTCTATCTATCTATCTATCTGTCATCTGTTTATCCATCTACCCATCTATCCATCTCTCTGTCTATCCTATTCTGCCTGTCTATTTACCTATCTACCTATGTATATATTCATCCATCCATCCACCCATCCATCCATATCCTTATCTCTCTATCTATCCATCCATCCATCTAGTCATCTCTGTCTATCCTATTCTATCTATCTACCTACCTACCTATTTATATATTCATCTATCCACCCATCCATCCATATCTTTATCTCTCTATCTATCCATCCATCTATCTATCTATCTCTCTACCCTATCCTATTCTATCTAGCTAGCTAGCTAGCTATTTTTCCCTTTTCCTTAACTACCCAAATTCAGGTCAAAATCACAATGATGTCCATATTACAGGGTAGATTCACAATGAGATTTCAGTCCACTAAAATCCTCAGCCCTTTTTTTCAGACCCATTGCTACTGTCACATTAAGGCCAGCTTCAGAGGACCTGGTTTGGAATCCTCCCTGTATGAGCCAGGGAGAGCGTCATTTTCTTCCTGCATAAAAGGAGCACGTGTGGCTAGCTGGTGTTTATGGCCATGGCCCTGTTGTCCATCCTCGAGTCCGCTTATCCTACACAGGTGTGCTGGGGACCAGGCTGCTCCTTAGGGAGCGGCCCAGTGCCTGCCTCTTGCTTGCTCTAACACAGAATGGTTCTCTCCCACAAAAGCGCTATATGTAGACAACGTTTGACTTGGCAGAATTCCAAAGTGCAATCATGGCTGATTATCTTCTTCCCTTATTAAGGGATCTGCCTCTTTAGGATTTTTCCAGTTTCATATTTTTCATAAATAGGGTCCACTGGGAGGGCCAGTTAACTTGATAAACACCAATATGTGTGTTTGTGTGTATGTGGTTTTCCTATCCAACTCATTTTACTGATAAGGAAACTGAGGCAAATAGGGTAAAGTGATTAGCTCAGGGTCACATAACTAGTAAGTGTCTGAGGCCACATTTGAACCCAAGAAGATGCATTTTCCTGATGAGGCTCAGTGCTCTGCACTAATCTTGCACTTTTAAGTACAAAAGGCAAGATTTGAACCCATTGTTCGAGGTTACATTCAGCCCTTTTTCTATTATGGTTTTGACCAGAGATCAAGACTGGATGGAAGTCCCTGCTAAGGGTTGACAAGGCTTCTCGCCAGGGACCGGGGATGTAGTCTTATTTCCCTTCCTCTTAATTCTGGTCACACTGGACTCCTCACAATCCCAAGTCCTGCCCTGCCAGTTCCCACTGCCAGGGCATCCCACCCACCTTCCCCATTCCCAGAGCCATCTGCCAGGTGGGTTCCTGTCCCCACAGCCCAGCTCTCACTCTTCTTAGTAAAGCACTTTGTTTGAGACTCTTCTTTAAATTTACCACAGTTTGTCCTGCATCCCACTTATGGCTGTGCATGTCATCACCCCTGTTAGAGTTGAGATTTCCTGGAGGGAAACAAGGGAACTAGGCAATGGACATTTATTAAACACTTTCTGTTTACTATGTACAGATTCCCACACAAACAGAAGGAAAGCGTGTCCCAGCTCTATAAGAACTTACATCCTAACTGAGGGAGCTAAAAAAAGAAGAGGGAAAAGAGATGGGTGGGAGGTAGGAGGAAAAGGAAGTCTGGCCAACCTGCATGGCTTCCCAAAATGGATGCCCTAGAAGGAACTCTTCAATGAAAGAAAGGGCCCTGGTATGGCAGAAAAATGTTTTAGGGTATTAAGCCCAAGGACTGAGGGACATTCTGGGGTGAAAGGCAACTAAGGCATGACCCCAAATCCAGAGTCAAGGTATCATCAGGAGGGAAATGAAAGTCAGGTGACCTGGACCCCTCCACAAAATAGAGGTCAAGGGAGGAACTCACTAATAGGAGAAGTGAGCCAGAGGAGGCAGGGGGATGCCCCGGGGACAACGTTCCAGCGGGAGAAAATCTGAGGTGTTTCCTAAAAGGTCCAAGACTTTTGCAAGCAGGAATTATAGAGTTTTTCATCTACATCACCATCTTGTCTACAATCATCTCTCATCAAGCATTTATTATGTATCTGATAATCCCTGGGTTACAAAGAACAAAAGGCTGGGTCCTAGGTCTCCGAAAATCCAGGATAACCAGGAGAGGTGACATGCACACAAGGGAACATACAAAACCAACATGAGATCCCTCTGGGGGAAGGCACTCACCACTTTGAGGAACAGAGAAGTTCATGTTGAAGGCAGCTAGAGAGCTGAACCTCAAAGAAAACCAGGGATCCTAAGAAGCAGAAGTAAGGAGGACATGAATTCAAGATATGGAGGGGGATGGCTAGTGCCCAGGGCGGGAAATGGCAGAGGGAATGTCCAGTAAGAAAACTAAGAAAAGTACAAGAAAGCCAGCTTGGCTAAAATGTAGTCGGCATGGATAATAAGGCCAGAATGGTGGGTTAAGGCCAAGTGGAAAAGAGATTGAAATCCAAGCAAAGATCACTAAACTAATGAAGAGCAAGCAGAGTTGATATAGTAATATATGGTAAGTCCAGAGCTTTGAGGGGTGTGTGGTGGATGGAGGTCATTGAGAGAGGAAGCAAGGGTAACAATTTACACAATTGGTGATGGGAAGCTGAAGGAAGGAAGAGAAGAGAGTGGATTTAATATGCAGCCAGTACTAAGCAGTTATTGGTATGTCCGGTCAGTGAAAGGGAGGAATTGAGGAGGACATCAAGGTGGCCAATCGGGGTAAGTGAGAGATGGCTGGTAGTACCCAACACTGGAACCAGAGACACTTGGCAGAAGGGTAGAGCTGGGAGAAAAACCAGGAGTTCTCTTTTGGACTATTGAACTGGAGGTGTTTAGGGGACCTGCAGTCCAAAATCCTCAGCAGGCAGTGTGTTATAATGCCTAACATTTCTGTAGCACTTAAGAGCTCCAAGTCTCTTTCCCTATGTTACCTTTGGTCCTCCCAATAACCCTGTGATGGAGGTGTTCTTACTCTTCCCATTTTATCACTAAGGAATCTGAGACTGAGAAAGTTGAAGTGACTTCAGTGACTTAGAAGTGGCTGGTGGCTCGTGGGATAGAATGCTGGCCATAGAGTCAGGAAGACTAGCTCCAATCCACCTTCGGACATGCACAAGCTGTGTGACCCTGGGAAAGTCACTTAATCATTGTTGCCTCCATTTCCTTATCTGTAAAGTGGGAATAATAATAATAATTAGCTTACAAGGCTGTTGAGAGGATCAAATAAGATAATATTTGTTAAAAAAAAAACCACACACACACAGTTGGTTCTATGTAAATGCTTTCCCTTTCCCCCACTTCTCACTTTCCCAGGGTTATATGGCTAGTAATGTCTGATGGAAGGTTTGAATTCATGTCTTTCTGACTTCAGGCTCAACACTTTGTTCAATGTGATCTCCAACTTTAATTGGTTCCTAGAACTCAGGAGAGAGAGTAGGATTGGTCTGACAGCTCTGTCAATCTTCAACACAGAGAAGATAATTAAACCCATGGGAGTTGATGAGGTCACTAAATGAAAAAAGAAAAGAGGCCAGAATGGAGCTTTGGAGAACATCCTCCTTTAGGGACATTGACTTATTTTTTTTTTATTTCACTCCTTTATTTTATTTTTTAGTAAAGCTTTTTATTTACAAAACATATGAGTGATTTTTCTACATTGATCTTTGCAAAAACTTTTTTTCCCAAGCTTTTCCCCTCCTTCCCCCCACCCCCACCCCTAGATGATAGGTAATTTAATACATGCTAAGTAGGATAAATTATATGACAAATACAATACATGTATACATATCTATACAGTTATCTTACTGCACAAGAAACATCAGATCTAGAAAGAGAAGAAGAAAAAACAACCTAAGAAGGAGAACAAAATGCATGGAAATATTCACAGAAAGCGTTAAAATGCTGGGTTGTGGTTCACTCTCAGTTCCCACAGGCCTCTCTCTGGATGTATATGACTATCTTCATCAGTGAACAATAGGAACTGGTTTGAATCACATCATTGTTGAAGAGAACCATGTCCATCAAAATTGATCATCATATAGTCTTGTTGCTGTGTATAATGTTCTCCTGGTTCTGCTGATTTCACTCAGCATCAGTTCATGCAAGTATCTCCAGGTCTCTCTGAAATCGTCCTGCTGGTCGTTTCTTACAGAGCAATAATATTCCATAACATTCATATACCATAATTTATTCAGCCATTCTCCAATTGATGGGCATCCTTTCAGTTTCCAGTTTCTAGCCACTACAAAAAGGGCTGCCACAAACATTCTTGCACATGTGGGTCCCTTTCCCTCCTCTAAGATCTCTTTGGTATATCGGCGCAGTAGAAACACTGCTGGGTCAAATGGTATGCACAGTTTGACAACTTTTTGAGCATAGCTCCAAATTGCTCTCCAGAATGGTTGGATCCGTTCACAGTTCCACCAACAATGTATCAGTGAGGGACATTGACTTAGAGATAATCCAGCAAAGGGAACATGGAAGGAGCAGTCAGGAAAAGAGGAAGGATCCAAGTATCAGAACTCAAAAGATTCAAGGGCCCTCAGAAAGGAGAACCAAGGGAATGGAAGGTTATAAAAATCCATTAAGAGTCTCCAGAAGGGGAAGGAGATCCATGATGTCATGGACTGCAGAGAGGTCAAGGAGCCTGAAAACTAAAAAAGCCCATTGGGTTTGGTGATTAGGAGATCACTGGTAAATTCAGAAGAAGCAGGGTCAATTAGGGAAGAGATTAGGAAGGTTTAGAGAGAGGGACCAGGAAAGAGATGGTTCACATTTATAGCGATTTAAAGTTTGCAAAGCCCTGGGCTTTGGTTTTTACATTGATTAAAAGGAAGTACAAAAAACAAGTGTAAGAGTGGCTGAATAAATTATGGTATATGAATGTTATGGAATATTATTGGTCTGTAAGAAACGACCAGCAGGACGATTTCAGAGAGGCCTGGAGGGACTTGCATGAACTGATGCTGAGTGAAACGAGCAGAACCAGGAGATCATCATACACGGCCACAACAGTATTACATGATGATCAATTCTGATGGACATGGCTCTCTGCAACAAAGAATTGTCCCAAACCAGTTCCAATTGTTCACTGAAGAAAACCATATACACCCAGAGAGAGGGAAATGAAATATGGACCACAACGTAACATTTTCATGATCTCTATTGACATTTGCTTGCATTGTGTTGCCTTTCTCTGATTCTTTTTTTTCTTGTAGATAGGATTTTGCTTGCATAACTTCTCAAGCATTTTAACATTATTAACATCTAGTGGACTTCCTGCCATCTAGGGGTGGGGAGGGGACTGGGGGTAAAATTTGTAATGGAGAGCTTTGTAAAGATCAATGTTGGGGAACTACCCATGTATATGTTATACAAATAAAAAGCTTTAATAAAAAAAAGTGTAGACAGCTTCTTTGATGCATCTATTAGCATTGAATCCATGCTTCTTGATTGTTTCAACTCTTTGGGGAAGATTATAATGAGTTCTGTTTTGAACCCATATGCCCATGGCACATCTAGGTGAAGGATAAACTCCAACCCTTTCACAGGAATGATGAAAAAAAATAATTCCAGCTCTGGAGTCAGAGGACTGGGATCTTGAAGCCTCTTGACCTACCACAGGCAGCCTTGAGCAGTCAATCTACTGACCTTCCTTGGGCCTCATTGCTTAAATGTTCAATGAAGGCTTTTGCCTAGATGATATCTGATGCCCTTCCAAGGTTGGATGTTGTGTCCTATTATTGTAGAGGACCTGCAGCAGACTGAATAAAACCATGTTGGCTGACCAGAGACACATATTGGAGACTTCTTTCAACTCACTTTACCCTAATTAGCCAGAAATAAGGAATTGGCTAGTTTGTCTACTTGTCCCTTCTCTGCGGCTTGTTTTATATAATGCTTCTCTACTCCTTCTTGAAAAGGGAAGTGATAGGAAGAAAATTAGCTTGTATATACCCAGATAAGTGATTTCAAAAAATATACAGTTCATTGGTATTGTCTAGGATTAGCTCACAAAATAAGTATGGTTTGTAAGGATACATATTTCATTTTTCTCTATATCTTTTCACTTGGAAATTAAAAACACCCCAAAGTATGAAATTATTCATTCTCTGATGCTATTTCCTCTCTTTCTTCATGCCTCTCTTATCTGACTTTCTCCTCTCTTTGTTAGCTTCTCTCTGGCCATATCTGTTTTTTCTTCCTCCCTCTCTGGCCACCAATTTTCTTCCCTTCCCCCTTTTAACTGCTGTTCTTTTTAATGTGGACTCTCCAGCAGAGTATTCCCACATCTGTTGATTTTTTTTTTACATTGTACACATTTGCACCTTTTTCTTAACGTTGCCTGAATCACTTAATTGTCAAAGAGAGAGTTCATTTTAATGTAAATCTTACAGTATTACATGAGTGAATGTATGAAAATAACTTGGAGCAGTTTAAATTGGGCAGGATTCTGCCTTCATCATAATATGCTTCTTCAGCATTAAAATAAACTTGCAACACATGCTGAAAAAAGTGTGTAAGAAGTAAGTGCCTTTCACTTGGAGCCTTATCTGGAAGAAATAGGCGATCATTTAAGGGGATTCAGGAATCAGGAAATGATCCCAATAACTGACAATGTGATTGTATGATTAGCAACATATAATGGCAGGCTCAGTACCTGATTAACTTGCTCTCTGCTTTAAAAGAAGAAGCTTATTACAAAGTCATTGATGAAGGAATTGTTTAAGATTAAACAGAGAGAATATATTTACCCTCTGTTACAAAGTAGTTCCCAATTTATTTGGGCCATTTAAACTGACATTGGGAAGTTTTGGGAATGAATTACAAATGTGATTTTGGGAATATCAAGCAGACATGATTATTCCTTTCTGTTCATGGTGAGGCGGGAGAAGGATCAGGTATGGCTGCCAAAATGCTGGGAGCTCCTGAGTGAATGTCGCCCGTTCAGATTCATGGCCACATCATTAGAAGCATTCTGTAAATCATGGGCCGGGGGGAAAGAGGAAGCCAAGTTTTTATCAAATGCTATCTTCACCCCATTATACTCTCAAGCAATTTTCTGAATTTCTTTGGCCCTTTACTTGTCCAATGAAGAAATTGGGAGAAATGGTCCCTAAGGTTCCTCCCAACTCTTGTATTATCTGATACGATCTCGGCAAGATATCAATTGTAATTCAATAAGTATTTTAAAATATTATGTGCTGTCAGTGTGCTAGGCCCAAGGGCACATTAAGGCAAAAAGCTAACAAAAAGCAAACACACAAACAAAACAATCTCTGCCTACAAGGGGATGATATTCTACTGGAAAAAGGAGATAAACAATCAGCCTTTATTAAGCATCATCCATATACCAGACTTGGAACAGCTAGTTGGTATAAGAGTGCTAAGCCTAACATCAGGATGATTCATCTTCCTGTGGTCAAATCTGGTCTCAGGCACTGACCAACTATTCAACCCTGGGCAAGTCACTTAATCAACTGTATGTGCCTTAGTTTCCTTATCTGTAAAATGAGTTCTAGAAGGAAATGGCAAATCACTTCAAAATCTTTAACAAGGAAAATCAAATAGAGTCATGAAGAATAGGACATGTCTGAAAATTGTTAAAATAACAATACAATATCTTAAATAGTGGGCTAAATGCTGAAAATGCAAAGAACAATTTGAAATAATACCTGTTCAAAAGAAGCTTTTATTCTATCCACAACATGTACAAGAATAGATTAAAAATTACATCCAGAGTCAATATAAAGAAATTTTGGGGAAAGAATCATTCCATAACCTAGGAATCAGGAAAAGCTTTGAAAGAAGTAAGGAATTCTTATGCCAGAAAGGGTGGGAAGCCTTTGCCAAGTGCCAGAGGTGGGAGATAAAAGGGCACCTGCATAACTCCATAAGTAGGGAAGTTGGAGTAGCCACTAGTTAGATAAAGCCAAAGGATGAGGAGCAAGACTGAAGAGTTCTCCCTATAGAGAAGGGAGATAGGAAAATGGAGAAATCTGGAAGAGAAGATGAGGAAAAAGCCTTTACAGGGCTGGCAGGAAGGAAGGCAGCTCCCTTGTTCCTTGGTCTTGTGTTCTCATCTCCTTGTACAGAGCCCATGATACGGCATTTCATCAAACACATGAATCGAGATTGGTTTGGAGGCTGGGGCAGCCTTCTCTCGGAAGGTACCGATAGCATTTTAATGCCAGCTCCATCAACAACGCAGAGAAAGTATGGTAGCCCAGAACAAGCTTTAAAACTAAAAGTACCCCTCCACTTGCACGCTAAGCACTAAACCAGGAAGGGAGGAGTTGCTCCTGGGCACTCTGGAGAAGGCAGGCTTTCCATCCTTCCAGCAAGAGTCTCCCCTTTGGTCTTTACAAACTCTTCTCCTGTTAGAGGCTAGGGATTCAGTGAAGCCCTTTAAAGGGGAGGGGAGGGGGTGGCTATTGAAGAAGTGAGTTTACTATGATGCTGCCTTGTGATTCAAAACAGAACTGGGCTGTGAGGGGAAGTGGATCAGCCCTTAGTTCCTCAGGAACCAAATATCCCTGAGTCAGAGTTTCACATAGGACACGTGGCTGGCCTCCCAGAGAAGTCACAACAGCAAATTTCAAAACGAGAATCAATTCCAAGGAAAGATATTGTATTTACCTATATTTGTTCCTCTAGGGCTGTGTTTTCCTGAAGTTGTCTCCTTCCCTCCCTACTTCCATTATAAAATTAGAGAAAGGACTGGAAAACTATTGATTACTTCTATATATAAGGCACATTTTGCTCTCCTGAGTTTCTTCCAACCTTTCTGGGCTTGATCTCTGAGTCCTTCATCCATACACACTCATGCATACACACACACACACACACACACACACACACACCAGCATCTGTGGCAGAAGATGAGGAGACTCAGAAACTCTGTGAAGAACTCTTTAAAATGTTTCAAATATGATCAGTTCTGATATCTGGTGATTTTAATGCCAAAATGGGCATGGGTCAAAATGATGAAAAATATGACTCGGGAGTAAAAAAAAAAGAAGTTTTTTCTATATATCCAGAAAAAGCAGTAAGCACTAGATGTTAGCAAAACTTAATAATAACAAATAACAGTAACAATAATAGCTACTATTGTTATTATAACAACCACTTTTTACATAGTGCCCATTCTGTATTAGCAATTATACAAAGTGCTTTACAAATAGGAGGAAAGGAAAAAGGAAGGAAAGAACAAGGAAGGAAGAAAGAAAACATGGATAAACTTTCCAAATGCACAAACAAAAACCAAAAAGTTCAGTTAAAGATACAAAAAACTAATTTTGTTACTATTGTGCTAAAGTTATCATGCACTGAAAAGTTTTCTGTGAAAATTCATATTTTCTAAGTTAATCTTCCTCTTTGTTACTCCTTTTATGTATTCATTGATCAGCATTTCATAATATTTTTTAAAATTAATTTTTTAAAAAGAACAAGTTAAAAAATAAATATATATTATATATAAATAAAAAAGAACAAGCTAAGTTACATTATCAAGAGAATTTTGAAGGGAAATTGGATGGATAGCATATGTAAAGAATGAAAAAAAAATCTTCAAGAGCGCCATAACAAACTTCTTTTGCAGGTGATGATGGTATAGCCCTCATTTTTGGACTCTGATATCCCAGGACCTAATATATGACATAAGGATGTTGACATGGTGCTAAAACAACAAATATCGAAAGAGATAGTGGATTAATCCACATACACATTATGTCCTAGAAAGAACAAAATTTGAGTGTGTTGAGAGGTCAGTCTCTGGAGAATTGAAGGACACGAGGCTACCAAGAGCTTGGTAAAGCTCACAAAATAGTCCTAGAGAAGGTGGTTGAGAACAGCTTAGTAACTAGTGATCTATGTGATGTTCACTTCCTTGGAAATATTTGCCGTGCTAATCTGTACACACATTGAGGTCATGAAGGTAGAAGGAAACAGAACTAGTTTTTTAAAAAAGATATTTTCAAACAAGAGTTTACATCATCACCCAAATGGTTGAATTATGCGGATACTTCAAAACCTCACTCTGCTTCTTATTTGATGGGGAAGCTGGAGGGCACAGTGGATAGAGCATTGCCCCAATCTCAGACTTTTAACACTTATTAGCTGTGTGACCTTAGGCAAGTCAACCCCAAATACCTTGCAAAAAAAAAAAAAGGTGGGGAAAGGGAGTGGAGAATTTTATTCCACAGAACAAGATACCAACTTAAAGGCTTTGTTAAAGTCATGCAAGATACTTTAAAAGATAAAAAAGCAATATTATTGAATGATAATCATTATTAATATCAAGAAAAGCATAAAGGAAGGAGATTTGTTCCCTAATGGGAATTGCCACTTTCATGGAAGCTGTCAAGTACAGAGATCAGATAGAAGAGAGATTTCTTTTAGATGACAAGTTCCTCCAGCTACTTTTTTTCCCCCTTTTTCCCTGTCATGATGCTGATTGCATAAAAGAGCCATAATTTTGTTAAGCTTCTCAGCTGGATCAGTAGAAGTTACTTAAAAGTTTCTTTAACAATTTATATAGGAAAAACAAAATAGATTAAGTATTCTTATATACACATTATTGTATTCGATTATGAAACCTCACGTCTTATTCTTCAGTCTACAAACACACACAAACATGTGCACACACAACATCTTGGACAGTTTCCACACATGGACAGTAGCACAGATCAATAATTGAACAGGCTTATATAGGAGAAAGGAGTGGGGTGCCATTGGGAAATTTTGCAATGCTTTTGTTGATTAAAAATTTCTCTTGGAAACTAGAGTCCATCTACGTAAAATCAGTATTTTTTTCTGATGACTCTGTATGACTTTGGAACAATCAACAAACATTTATTGTCCCCCTCCTTTGTGTGGAGTGTTGGGATAGTTACCGGAGGTACAAAGACAGAAATAAAGCAAAGCATGGGCAAACAGTCTGAGGATTCAAAGTTTGAGGTGCCCTGAAGGACAAAGATGAGGATCGGAGTTGGGGTGGATAGGAGACCAACAGATTTGAAAATTGTACAGATCAGACAGCAGAAAATAAAAGAGATATTATCAAAAAGAAAGGAGACAGTCTTGTCAAGCACATAGAGAAAATAGATGGGCAGGCCCCCAGCAAAACTACATTAGTGTTCACACAATGGAAAGATAGAAAGAAGCCAATTAACCTGTCCATCCACAAGAACTTAGGGAATGCCTACTATGTGCCAGATATTGAGCTGAGCACTAGAAATGCAAAGAGAATCAAAAGATATCCCTGTACTCAAGGATCTAGCAGTGTAAATATTGACATCTAGGTACAAAATACATAAGAGAATAAGATGGAGAAAATAACAGAGGGAGGGGACTAGTATAAAGGGGACTTGGGAATGACTGCCTTTAAAAAGCAAAATTTTAGCTGGGATTTGAAGTCAGCTAGGGAAGCTAGGAGAGAGAATTAAAGGAATGGGGAAAAGTCCAGCCCATACAAAGGTCCAGGATCTGGAGACAGAAGATCTTCCATGAAGAGTGAGCAGAAGGGCAATGTCACT
This sequence comes from Myrmecobius fasciatus, assembly GCA_023553655.1. Taxonomy (NCBI): domain Eukaryota; kingdom Metazoa; phylum Chordata; class Mammalia; order Dasyuromorphia; family Myrmecobiidae; genus Myrmecobius; species Myrmecobius fasciatus. Next base: position 266,132 of record JAJPUD010001358.1, read on the forward strand.
GGATTGCTGAGTCCATGAAGAGGAAGAGTGGAAAAGTAGAAAGGTCAGGAAAGGCTTTCAAAGCCACTGAGGAGCCTTGGGGAGACTCTACTGGAGATCTGTCTGGGAGTAGCACTCAAGGAGAAGAAATGCATGAGTTCCTCTCCTACTGGATAAAGCAAGGCTACCAATTAGATCATAATTCTGCTAACATTTTAAAAGGAATTCAAGTGAACTCTAGTCACAAAGAGTAAGCCTAGAATCTTAATACTATAAAAAATTAATTAATAAACCCATACATAAATAGACAAAATTTAATTACTTAACTAATTAAAGACTAAAGATGATTTTCCTCTCTTTTTAAAGAGCTTGTCAGAAAGGTAGAGCTAGTTATGATTTATGCAGATCTTGGTAAAGAACCTGACAAGGTTCTGCTCTTAGAGAAACTTTGGAGCTAATTTGTCTAGAAACTATTAATTAGTTGGATCATGATCCAGGTAAATAGGTAAACTGAGGGTTAATGGTTCCATATCAGCTTGGAAGAAATTTTTTACTATAGTGCCCCAGGGGTTTTACCAGTGATTTGCATAAGAGCAGAAATGGCATGCTCACCATGCTTCCTGCAGGCAAAGTAGGAGAGCCAGTGTATTGGTTGAAAGAATGAATATTCACAAATTTCTCAACAGTTCAAAGCATTAATCAATCAATAAAAACTCATTCACCATTTTAGTAGCCATGTTAAAACAAAACCAAAATCAGTCTTTGCATTCAAGGGGCTTATATTCTAATAGGGAAGCCCACATATAAATGGATCAGTCTCTACAAAACCCTTGATGGAAGGTAGCTGTAAAGAGAAATACTCTAGCATCGATGAGAGCCAACAGAAGCTTCATGCAGATAACACTTGAACAGAATCCCAAAGGGAACCAGGGAGTCTAAAAATGATCTTTTAGAATGAATAAGTGAGTGTTCCAGAAATGGGGGACAAGCCCTGGTGGAGCATTCTGTGTAAGGAACAGCAAGGAAGCTTTTAGGGCTGGACTGTGGAATATATTGTATGGAGCAAAGGTAGGTCAAAAGACCTACAAGATTGCAAAAAGCTTTGAATAGAAAAGTCAACATTTGATCCTACTGGTAATAGGGAACCATGGATTATATAGAGTAGATGAGGTGATATGGTCAAATGCTTTGGAATATCACTTTAGCAGCTGTATGGGAATTGAATGGTTTAGGGAAAGCACTTTTGGGAAGAAGTCTAATTAGAAGAAGTCTAACTGGACAATAGACAAAGTGAAATCTCTTCTCTGGGTTGCATAATCCCTTTTTCTTCTGTGATCTTCTATTGTTGATCTATACAAAGAAAAGTCATGACCTACTTTGATGTTTTCTACCAATATTTTCTCACTTGGTAGGAGAATTTAGTAACTAAAAGGATGGTTATGTTCAACATAATGTAAACCACTAGTGGGGGGGAGCCTTTTAGAATATGTCAAGGCCATAGAAAATTTAACTGGAAATTAGACCCTCTTACATTTCAAATTATTTGTCCTTCATTTCCCATTTGTATCTGTTTTCCCTAGTGATCTGAGAGAAACAAAACAAAACAAAACAAAACAAAATGGAGAAGTGCATCCATTGAAGAGTTTCTAAATATCTGGTAAGAGTAGGGATCGGTCCAAGCACATTAAGATTCTATTTTCCCCTACAAGTGTTTGCTGCAGATGACCCCCACTGATCTTAAATATATTTCTGTTTCTGTGACTGAATAGAGGTTTTCCGTACAGCATGTTCTAATGGTACTCTGGCCTTTAGCCAACAAGGGACTGAATAAGGCTATTTTTAAAATACAGAAACTGGGAACAGCTGCAGCAATCAAATTTGATAAAAACAGAGAGGAACTTTGCTTTTTTTACAATTTGTCCAAGTTTAGACTTCTTTCATAGAACTGCTTTTGTTCTGTTGGGTGAAGGGGTATAAGACCAAGACAGTGGAGCCCTTTTAAACAAATAACTTTTAAAGGAACACAGCTTAAAGGAATACTTTTTCTGTTCACCAACAAGATCAATGCAATAGTAGTTTAAACTGTGAAAAGAATATGTCTCATTTATTTTTTAAAGGAGGGAAAGAGACCCCATGATGTCAATCAGGCTTCCAATAAACCAGAATTTGGGCCTCTTCCCCCCATAGTGATTCTGTGAAAGGAGAGATGAAGCTTTTGGGTTCCCAATGATGGAAAAGATGGTATTTGGATGTCTCTTGTGTTCTCAAGAATGGTTAAGGATGAGGGTAATTTGAATGTTCCGTTTCTGCTTTTCACATTACTATTCGTCATGAAAGTTTCCAAACTAAAACAACCGATTAATATCAATGTGGTGCTTTTGTGAAGAGAAAAGGACATGGTCTTGAGATTCTCACAGAGACCCTTTTGTCTGCATCCTTCCCAACGTGCCTGTGGACAGGGTCTTGTTCTTTCTTTCTTTCTTTCTTTTTCTCTTTCTTTATTATCCCAGCTCCTTGGAAACTTGTCAGTACATGATTAATAAGAGTCATGAGAGGAATACAATTGGAGAGGTCTCATATACGGTAGTAAGTAGGTGATGAGTTCCACCTTCTAAATGATTTCATGCGAGGGATGAATTTCTCCGCTAACTTCATAAGTGACGTAGGACAAAGGAGATTGTATTTCATATACGCATTTACAAAGGACATTAATTTTAAAATTCCATCCAAATAAAACTAGTTATGTCAACATTAATTCTGTTTGGTAACCCAAGATAGTAATAGAATTCCTTTCCGCGGCCATATGGCCACGAAAATAAAATTATCCAGTGGCTTACAGAAAAGGCCGGAGTCCGGACACAATGTGACAATACAGGTGTGTTGTCTGAGTGCTGCTTGATTAACTTGATCACTGAAAGTCCATTAAGTGATGGTGGGTATCTGTGAAAAGGCAAGAAAAATGAAAGATGAGGATATTCAGCCTGTTCTATGCTGGCCTTTCTTCTAAGGAAAGAGCTGAAGGACCACAACCCTGTTCATCATTGAACAACCTGCAGGCAATGAGGGCATCAAGCAGGTCTTCAGTATTTGAGACCATTGCTGCTCTTGTCTCTGTTCCTGAAAGCCGTCCTGCATTCCTGCATAATGGGCAAACTGGCCTTGAAGACACCCACTGTTCGGAGCCAGTTCAGAGGCATTCATGGTGGGCAGAGAGCCCTGAGCTCAGCAGGTTTCTAGGGACCCTTGGCAAGGCCCCAGTTTTGAGACTCCTATCCTATATTTTAACTGGCCCGAAAGAGTTTCAGCATGATGATTACTGGGCTTTAATTATATTTAGTCGTGTAGGCTCTTCTTTCTGAAGACAAACTGCCCAGAGAGGCAGATTTACCACTGGCCAGCAGTGTTTTTATGCAAATGCTTCTGAGGGACTGCAATCACCCCTAACATAATAGAGTCTTTCAATCTCTTGCCAGGAGTGTAATATTTATATATTACCAAGATAAATTGGTTGTCCAAAAAGATTGCATTATTTCTTTTGGGGGGGTGGGTTTTCAGTGTAAATCATGTTTCCTAACCACCATGTTTTCCCCTCAGTTTAATTTTCAGCCTTTAAGTTTAAGTTCATAAACAAATTCTGAATGTATTATGGTACTTACCATTTGTTTTGAATACTTTGGTGATGCTGAAATAAAGGGACAGTGTCAACATCTCATTATAAGGCAGGCCATTTCTCAAGTGTTCCTGAGAACTGATGAAAAATGACCTGACCAATACAGACATTGTCCACCATATAAAATGAATTTTGGAGTCCATTTCTTTTCTTCCTTCATTTCTCCCTCCCTCTCTCTTCCCTCTCTCCCTCCCTTCTTTTCTTCCTTAATTCTTTCCCTCATTCCTCCCTTCCTTCTTCCATTTCTTTTTTCTTCATTCCTTCCTTTCTCTTCCTTCCTTCCCTTCCTTCCTTCCTTCCTTCCTTCCTTCCTTCCTTCCTTCCTTCCTTCCTTCCTTCCTTCCATCCTTCCTTCCTTCCTTCCTTCCTTCCTTCCTTCCTTTCCTTCTTTCCTTCTTTGTTCCTTCTTCTTCTTTCTTACTTTCTCTTTTTTCTTCTTTCCTTCCTCCCTCCCGCTTTCTTTCTTCTTTGTTTCTTCCTTCCTTCTAACTTTTTGTTTCTTTTTTCTGCCTCTTCCTTTTCTTTCTCTTTTCTTCGTTTTTTTCTCTTTATTAATATATTTCTGATTATTTTTGTCTCTCTTTTTCTTTCTGTTTCTCTCTTTCTTTTCTCATTCCTTTCCCTTTCTTTTTTTCTCCTTTTCCTCTTTCTATTGCTTCCTTTCCCTACTCTTCCTTTCCCTCCCCTTCCCTCCCCTTCCCTTCCCTTCCCTTTCCTTTTTCCTTTCCTTTTCCCTCTTTTCTTTCTTCCTTCTTTTCATTGCTAGAACTGCTTAAGTGATAGGCAGCCATGGATTGACTATCACCCTAGTGACTTTATCCCCTCCCCAGGAATGAGGGTGAGGGGGCAGATGCCCCTCCACAGGCTATTCAGGAACTGCTGACATCAGCCCCCATTCATGAGAGCCCGCTTTGTGGACTGATGGTGCTAATATGAGGAGACACGTGAGGTAACTGGGTTTATGGAAGAGAGCAGGAGAGGCACGGTGCTGTGAAAACATTCCCACACACTCGAATGGCCCATTCACAGAGGAAACAAGCAAGAGCCTTCAGCCCTTCCACAAAGCTTAATGAACAAACTTGCCCAAGATGCAGAAGCAACAGGCCCTTCCCCCACCAACTCCTGCCTGATTAATACAGTATCCATGTAATAGAACCAGGCGCCATGGAATTAGGGTGGAAACAATTCCCTGCCCCATGACACTGAGAGGAAGCCCAAGGGTGCCCCCCAGCATTTTCTCTCCAGGAAGGGGACACTGTCGAGGTATTCCATAACCCAGACGAGCCTTGACTGCCACTTTGCCTGAATTCTTGGAAGCTAATCCCAGGTCACCCATGCTTTACTTATGGAAGAACTAAACTTCAGTTGGAGGTGAAATGTGGCTGGCCACAACATTGCTGGTACTTTTCCAGATAAATCGTCACCTCCACTCTTACAGAATAGAGGTGACATGCTGCTGATCCCATAAATCTCTTCATGTACTCTGTGGGTATTAGAACATTTCCATGGCTTTCAGATGGGACTTTTCTATCTCATTTGCAGCTGTAACTTACCTTTTGTTATATCTCCCACATTAAGGGATACAGGTATACATGTGAAGGGTGGGGAGAAAAAGATACAGAAAGAAACAGAGACAAAGAGCTAGAAAAATAGAGACATGAAGTCACAGACAGAAAAGAAGGAGTAAGAAAAAGATTGTTACTTTTCTATTTGTAGCCCAAGGGCTTAGTAAATGCTTTATCTGTTCATTGTCTGAATATATGAATAGTCATATCTCAATTATCTAACAGTCAGGTGACACAGAAATTAAAATCCTGAGCTGGATCTTGTGAAAAAACTTTAGTTTGAAGCCTGCATCAGACCCATATTCATTCCAGGGCCTCACAAAGCCATTTAACCTCTTACTCTATTTCCTCATCTGTAAAATAAAGAGAATCATATTTGCCTTCCAGGGTTTTTGGAAAGATCAAATGGCTTAAATTGCTAGGTAAGCGATACCTATCTGTTGTTATTTTTGTTGTGATGGTTATTATCTGACACTCTTGTACTTTTCTTAATTATTAAATCTATTTCTGCTGCTTTGTTCTGACTTTGTCAAAAATCAGAAGTTTACCCTATGAAGCAACAATATATGATTGTTGTTTTTCTGTGTTAGTTTTTTTTGATAGAACTTTCAAAATGTCCATGAACTTTTTTAATTCATCAAGGTAGTCGCTTATTAAATGGCAAGGATAAACTTCCCTCCTCATCTTGCACATCTCTTATCCAGCCTTCTAGCAGGGATGTAAAGTGGAAGGCTCTTAACAATAGTCTTGATTTCTCCATGACACAGGCGATTATTTTTTGGTGAACACAGCAAGCTTATTTTAATGCTTGTTTGATCTTATTCATCAAAAGGTCATCAAACAAAGTTATGTTTGTTGTTAAATATTTCACGGTTCCTGGTATGATTTTGATGTGTTCTTGAGAGACACCTGGACAGAAGGAAGCTATTCATGTGCTGTTTAGTTTCACAAAATAAAATAGAAATTCACATTTTTAATTTGATGATAAGACAGTAGGCACATGGATCAATAGTTATTCTCATTCTTCTGGTTATTTATTGCAGGGATGTGGGAGAGAATCATATTCAGTTTCCAGCCCCCCCACAACTTTCATCTCCTCCTCTCTTTCAGATACTTTAGGAATCAGTTCCTCAATTCTTTGAAAATTGGATATTGCCTTTATTACAGACCCTCATGATATATACTTGATTTTATCCAGCTACTTTTCCCATATTCATTTTCTGTCATTCTATTTCTACTAAGATCGTCAGGTTAGCATTCAGTTGTAATGGTATTACTACCTTTAATAACAAATAGAGTTTGTTATATAAATCTTGACAATTTTTTTTACATTTTCAATCTATTTCTCACTCTTCGCATCAAATCCTTCAATGCCCTTGAGGTAATTGTGCTTGGTTGTCCCTTGCCAATCTTTCTGTAAACTTTTGTTTTGTTTTCACTGCTTCTGGCTGTTTTTGAGTCAGTATTACCACTTATCTTCCCCTAGTCTTCTCTCTACAATTCTATAAACTAATTTATATTCCATACCAATGCTGTCTTTGCTCTATCTTATCACTTACCAAGGAGAACAGCTGTTTACTGGACAAAGTGATTTCTAGAGCTTGATTTCTTTGTTGTGTTCATTGATTTATATAAGATCTTATTTAGAAAATTGCAATAATCTGATATGATATCTATTATTTTATCCCACTTTTCATTTTCCAGCACTCTCATCTTGTTTATGCCTCCATTTAATGTAGTATCATGTCTCTTCTCATTTTTATTCACAGAATTGTGAATTTGGAAGAAACACTAATGACCATCTAATATTAAAGAAATTATTTCTAACCTCATGAGAATTTTTATCTTTGCTTTAACAAGCTGTAGCCTGACCATATTGAAGTAGTTAATTTGGACAAGATTTTTATATTAGTAACTAAATATTTCTTATCTGCTGAAGTTGTATCCATTACTTTGGTTGTGTAGTTATTTGTTGCCCATTATGTGCAGTTACTCCCAACTCTCTCCTTGATAAGGAGAGTCCCATTGTTAGTGGGAACTTTTTGTGATTTATTTTTATTTTCTTTCTTTTTAAATTAATAAATAATAATCTCTCCTTTCCCAATTTCAAGGAAAAAGAAATAGAACTTTTACAACAAACATGTCTATCAAAGCAAAACAGATTTGACATTTGCTATAGTTATTATCTAATTTTTATTTGAATCCAGGACCTCTTTTTCTTTTTGGGGGGGCATACCTTCCCTTACCATTAGTTCTCTGGAATTATGGTTGGTCATTGTATTAATTAGCATCTTAAATTTATCAAAGCTACTTATCTTTATAATGGTTTACTGCTCTTTGTTTTCCTGAGACTGCTCACTTTCCTCTATATTGTTTTTATATCAGTTTTCTTGTTAATTTGAAGCTATCCCTTTCATCATTTCTTACAACATAATAATATTTCATTTTTTCATACACCACATTTTATCCAGTCATCCTCCAGTTGATAGGCAAACCATTTCAAACAACTCTTCTCTCCTCATAATTATCACTTATGGAAATCTTCCTAACGTATGTTGCCATGTATAACAATCTCCTGGTTCTGCTCTTTTCATTCAGCATCAGTTCCTGTAAGTCCCTTCAGGCCTCTCTGAAATCCTCTTGCTGGTCGTTTCTTTTCTTTCTTTTTTTTTAAATTGTATTTTTTTAATTTGCAAAACATATGTATGGGTAATTCTTCAACATTAACCCTTACAAAGCTTTCTGTTACAAATTTTTCCCCCCTATTCCCCCACCCCTCCCCTAGATGGCAGGATATCCACTACATGTTAATTATGATAAAATACTTGACAAATTGAATATATGTATACATATTTCCACACTTATTGTTGTGCAAGAAAAATCATATCTACAAGAAAGAAAAATCAGATAAAGGAAACACAATGTAAGCAAACATCAATCGAGAGTATGAAAATGTTATGTTGTGGTCCACATTTCACATCCCTCTCTCTGGGTATATATGGCTTTCTTCAGTGAACAATTGGAAGTGGTTTGAAACATTTCATAGTTGAAAAGAGCCAAGTCCATCAGAATTGATCATCATGTAATATTGTTGTTGCTGTGTATAATGATCTCCTGGTTCTGCTCATTTCACTCAGCATCAGTTCATGCAAGTCTCTCCAGGCCTCTCTGAAATCGTCCTGTTGGTCATTTCTTACAGAGCAATAATATTCCATAACATTCATAGACCATAATTTATTCAGCCACTCTCCAATTGATGAGCATCCCTTCAGTTTCCAGTTTCTAGCCACTACAAAAAGGGCTGCCACAAACATTCTTGCACATGTGGGCCCCTTTCCTTCCTTTAAGATCTCTTTGGGATATAGGCCTAATAGAAACACTGCTGGGTTTTGACCAGGGTATGCACAGTTTGATAACTTTTTGAGCATAGCTCCAAATTGCTCTCCACAATGGCTGGATCTATTCACTATTCCACCAACAATGCATCAGTGTCCCAGCCTTCCCACATCCCCTCCAACACTTGTCGTTATCCTTTCCTGTCATTTTAGCCAATCTGACAGGTGTGTAGTGGTACCTCAGAGTTGTCTTAATTTGCATTTCTCTGATCAATAGTGATTTGGAGCACCTTTTCATATGACTACAAATAGTTTTAATTTCATCCTCTGAAAATTGTTCATATCCTTTGACCATTTATCGATTGGAGAATGGCTTGAATTCTTATAAATATGAGACAATTCTCTATATATTTTAGAGATGAGACCTTTATCCTGCTGGTTGTTTCTTACAGAACAATAATATCCCATAATATTCATATACCATAATTGATTCAGTCATTCTCCAATTGATGGGCATTCACTCAGTTTCCAGTTTGTTGCCATTACAAAAAGGGCTGTCACAAACATTTTTACACATGTGGGGCCCTTTCTTCATGAGCATTTCTTAAAAGAATACACCATGCTGTGTAATAGTAGGTGACCGTGGTGAAAACCTGGCAAAATCTATGGGGTTCTCTACTAAAATCTGAGTGAGGAAAACCATTTTGAGTTGGAGCAACCAAGAGAAGTTTCACGGTGGAGATGGCACCTTGATGGGGCTAATTCTAACTAAATGATAGGAAAGCACTTTGGAGAAATTAGATTTCCTTTATCTGGACTTTTTCTTTCTCTGGTGGCCAAATCTGGCTAACTGATGCTTCTTCGAAGGGTCAATGACTCTTCGGTAATATAAATCATGCAGCTTGATTACGCCGTGCCCTTTCCTTCTCAGAATGCCAGGCTTGATTCTACAAGATGCTTGTGCCCACACTCAGTCTCCTAAGGCAAGCCTCCCCTCTTCTTTCTGATTGCATATGGTAGTCTAAAGTAATTACAGAAGGAGACGATATCTTAGAATGCCCAACTGGCAAAGCTAAGCAATGGCACCAATGAAGAAGTTCTCATCCCTTGGACACTTTTCTGTGGAAGCATCCGCAAGTCCTAACGCCTCACAACAGGGATGGAACAATTGAGGCAGCATTCATGGGCACCCAAAAGTAAGAGGCTGCTAATGTTCTCCTCACAACTAGAGACAGTTGATTTGGCAACTCAGTACGAAGAATAATTAGACAAAGAAAGAAACAATTAGAGAATCTGCTTCCTTCCCCTGCCTTGGGGCAAGACCAAGGTGAATCTGCTTCCCCCAGACTCTGCCCTGTTTCCTTCTCCCACAAATACAAACCCCAGGAGGAAGCTTCTTTAGCCATTGCTTGCTGGGTTCCAGAGGCTCCACCTCCTTGGGTAATTTAAGGGGATGTCTCCTGCCATATACTAAGGTCACACTTTGTAACCCTGTCTCTCTTCTATATTTATATTCAGTGTGTAGCATGGTGTGTGACATAGCACATAGTAGGTACTTTATAAATTTTGCTTCATTTATTCATCTTGCCTTAAACACAATTATTAGAGGGGCCCACCCTCTGGTTAATGTCAAAATGTCCCTAGTGATCAGACTTTATATTGAGACTTTTAGATGGAGTGAATAGGAGTATGGAAAGGGATAAGTGGGTGATTGGTAGTACCACCTGTGCCAGGAAGGAAGGATTTACAATATCACACAGAAATCATACTCCCTAGAAGGACTCAGATTTGAGTTCTTGATGTTACTTTCTCCTTCCAATGCATTTCATGGTCCTTGATTGCCCATTGCATTTGCAGTCAGACCTGGTTCGAGATCTCCACTTTCCTATCTACTGTCAAAGTGAGTCTTGACCTGAAGTGTTGCCCTTCTGTGCTAGGCCTCAGTGGGCTGATGTGCAAACTCAGAAGGTGGTATTGGATGATGCTTTTCTGCTCTAGATCCTAGGTTCCTTTGTGTCTCTGGGGACAATTAAATGCATTCACTCTTTAAATTAGTGCTATAGTTCTTTGAAGGAAACCAAGGCAGTCTTCCACATGAAGACCTAATTGGCACCTGCATGATCTAGGTGAGTGCCAAGGCAGTTGTGCCATCAGGCCCAGTGACGTGGTGTTGAGGAGATCCTCTGGGGGCCTCAGTGGGTTAAAGGTTTGTCTCATTTCTGAAATGAACACTCAGGACATTAAACCATTTCATAGGGTGATTTATATGATCTGGGGCTTGTCTAATTCTGTTTGGCCCCTATATATTTAAGTCTGAATCTGCAGACTGAGGATAGGAAGAAAAGACACAGAAAGCTCCTGCCCTCAAAAAGCTTTTTGCTTCACCGGGCAGATTGTTGTTTGTCCTTCATTCTCAAAGAGGCCCGTGACATTGAGGAGGTGGTACCATGACATGCAAGTGAATTGGATTTAAGTGAGGGAGGACTGCACAAGGTCACCTGCCTCACTTCTCTGGAGCCATCTGGGGCCAATGGGCAGATTTAGATCAGGACAACTGGAGATGGCCCTGGATGCAATGGCAGACCTTGACCTTTTTAAGCTAAGGTCTTCAAGAGGTCCAGAGATAATTAAATACATTTAGATAGTTAGGTGGTGCCTCAGTGGATAAAGCATCAGCTCTGAAGTCAAGGAACCAAGTTCAAATCTGTCCTCAGACACTGGGTGTGTGACCCTGGGCAAGTCATTTCACCCTCATTTCCTCATCTATAAAATGATCTGGAGAAGGAAATGGAAAACCACTCCAATCATCCAGGTGCCAATTAGGTCTTCATGTTGAAGACTGCCTTGGTTTCCTTCAAAGAATTATAGCACTAATTTAAAGAGTGAATGCATTTAATTGTCCCCAGAGACACAAACTCCAAGTGGGATCCTGAAAAGTTGGACACAATTGAAGTGACTCAACAACCACAGCTAAGTGTGAATTTTGAGAGCAAGAGAGCGAGCTCAAATGACCAGGACTATTCAGAAAGGCTTTTTGTAGATGGTGGCAATGAGCTGAGCCTTAAGAATGGGGAGAGTCTAAGAAGTGGACTTGACAGGGAGTGGATTCCAGGCCCAGGAGATGGCAGGAAAGGGAAGCTCAGTGTTTGGGAACATCAAATAGAGCAATCTGGGTTAGAGCACAAAGTACCTGGAGGGTGGTCATATGGAAGAAGTCAGGAAAGGCAGATTGGAGCCTGGTTGAAAGGACCTTCTGCTCTCATGCTGAGCAGTATAGATTTGTAGCCAGTAGGAGCTACTGAAGATTTTTGAAGTGGGACCGGCACCATCAGAGCTAGACTGAAATGGGGAGCTAGACTGAAATAGGGAGCTAGACTGAAATGGGGAACTAGCCTGAAATGGGGAGCTAGACAAATGGGGAGCTAGACTGAAATGGGAGCTAGATTGAAATGGGAGCTAGATTGAAATGGGAGCTAGACTGAAATGGGAGCTAGACTGAAATGGGGAGCTAGACT